>CM066978.1:10767327-11154827 GCA_033971965.1 Cucurbita ficifolia
TTGTTCCTATGATTTGTCCTTTCCAATGGCAAAGTTTATTTCTTCCGGTGAGTTCATTGATATTAATCTCTACAGTGTTATCCCTTTTTTCTTTTCACAAATCAGAGATGTCTATGTGGTTATGGAATGCCCTAACCTGTTCACCTTGGTTTAGTTGAAAATTTTTTAATTGAAAAACTCTGTTTAAACTTTGACTAAGAAAATCTTTTGAAAGGTACATCCGTTTGTCCTACCTCTCGTAGTCAAAATGACTTGAAATGGCTAACGTCACCAATGTTTGAATCGATGTTTTAAAAAAGCAAGCGTAAGCGGGAAAAAAAATAGTTTTAAGTGAAGCACTCTCAATGAAGTGCATGCTCCTCTGTGCCTTGAAGCCTTTGTTTCTTTGCTTTCTTATGCTTGCTATTTGGTTCACGAGATGCTTCACGGTTCTTGCAATTTCTAAGAGGAACGGAATATAAATGGAAAACTAGAAGTTGCTTGAGTTATTACTTCCCATGTTATGCTCATTTTAATAATTTTCAGGTTCTGCCAGGAAAAATGTTTGACCTCCTTGATGCACCAGTTCCCTTTATTGTGAGTATAACATTGATCTAGACGTTTGAGCGAATCCAAATTACTTTTTAATGATGCCTTCCCCTTTTGATAATTTCGCAGGTCGGTACACTAAATAGACCAACTGATGTAAAGATGAAGACGTCTAATCTAGTTATTGTTGATGTGCTCAAGGATCAGGTTTGCTGGAAGCTTGCCTATCCTTTTGTTTTTCCTCTGTTTATTTATCAATCATGTTCTAAAGATCATTTTTAATTGTGCTTTTATTTAACAAAAACAAGGGCTATGCTAAACATTGACCCAACTGATATGGTCCCAAAATAACGGAAAGAAGCTCAACTTGTTAAGCCTTAAAACCAAAGGAAACTTACGAATAAACTAGCCATAGATGCCCTTTACGACTTCTTTGAGCGTAGATATTGAAAACAGTTTCAAAGACGCGGTCCTTATTGGTATCTTGTTAATTTTTTCATTTCGGTTTGTTTCCCGACTCCTTCAAGATAATGGCAAGGTTTAAAATTTTCTGTGATTCAGGTGAAAACATGTACCTTACCAACACTTCCACGACACAGAGAGCTAGCCTCTGAACTAGGTCCGGTCCATGCTAAATTGGCTAACAAGAGTTCAATTGCCAAAAAGCATCCTGTATATAGGTGCAATGAATCTCAGGTTATTATGGATTGGTGAATTTTGTTCTACTCCCACGCCTTCTGCTTCTACTCGACACTAACTCAGATGTAACTTTGATTTGCAGACTGCATACGCCGCCCAGTTTTTGAAGGTGATGCGGCAATACATGGAGTCATTGTGTTCAAATATTAGATCTCATACCATAACTAGTGTCCAATCGAATAACGACAGGGTCAGACGATCTAATCTACCTTTCGGTTTACTTTCCGTCTTGATCTTCAACATTCCATGGCTGATCACTATGAAACTTGGCTCTTTATTTCAATGATTTCAGGTTTCTTTACTTCTTAAAGATAGCTTTATTGATTCCTTTTCTAGTAAGGACCGACCATTTATTAAGGTGATTTCCCACTTCTCAGCTTGATTCCTTCATTGATTTGTGCTTTGGTCATTGTTCATGTTAGTGATTTATGAATTAGATAAATGGGATCTGCTTCATTCTGTATTTTCTTTGTATTCTTAATAGTATAGTTGAGATCCCACCTCGGTTGGGGTTGGGGTTGGGAGGAGAACGAAGCATTCTTTATAAGCGTGTGGAAACCTCTCTCTAGCAAATATTTGCTTTGCTAGTGGTGGGTTTAGGCTGTTACAGTGTGTGTGAATGATTTGGGTGGTGAACTTTGCAGCTACTAGTAGACACGCAGCTTTTCAGTGTTCTTTCGGACTCTCGCTTATCGAGCTTCGAAAACGGGTTGTGTGAAGTTAATAATAATGTTCCCAAAGCTCCAATGGCAGAGGTGAAAGTAGAGAAGGTGCAGATGAAGAAACCCTGAGGGGTTTACATTGATGAGGAGGATGACTGACTACTCATTGCTGAAGTGTAACATAACATTAATAGTAATACTGAAAATATCCCAATTTTTTTCCCCTTTTTTAGTGAGGATATACACATAATACATATATATAAGGATATGTGAAAAGTCATCTAAATTTTGTTTACTTCAAGTCAACAATAAACAAGCAAACAATTTTTCATGGTTTTTTTTTTTTTTTTTTATTCTATTTTGATTGTTGGAATCATGTTTCTGGTAAGAAACCAAAATAAATCCCAAGATAATATATTTTTACATATTATTTAATTTTTATAATTTCTAATATTTTTTCAACCTTCATGCTTAATCATGATTTAAAATTTTAATCACCTTATAATTTCTAATATTTTTCTCTGGTAAATGATACATATATTTATTTTTTTATTTATTCTCCTGCAATATTTTTAACTATTTAAATATTAAAATTGAGTAGAAAATTTTAATTAAATTTTAACTATTTTACTAATTAATATTTTATTCTTATTAAAAACAAAAATTTGAATAAATATAATTGAATGAATATTTAATCGGATTAGATCTAAAAGAGTTTGTTATTTAATTGGATTAGATCTAAAAAATGTACCAACTCGACTTAATTCAACCCACGAACACGGTGGTGTAGAATGATTTATATTTATAAATTTTACACACCAAAGGGCATTTGTAGGTATGCCATAAGAATATTCATAGTGCTTCCATCTTCAATTCAACCTCGTTCTTTTCGAGGGAGAAATTGACCATTTTTAAAAATCTCTTTAATATGTGTGCCAACTCTGTAATTTAATATTAATAATAAAACCACGTAAAGTTCAAGGTAAAGTTCGAGGGAGACTGATATTAGTTGTTGATCCAAACATAACTTAGGGTTTATAATTCTAAATATAAGTGGTTCGATCCCATTTTGTAATTGAACTAAGTAAATGCTAATAATAAAATAAATTTTTTCGAACATAGCTTAGGGTTTATGATTCTAAACATTGATGGTTCGATCCCATTTCACAGTGAACTCAAAAAATAAAAAAAATAAAATTTTATAGTTGGTCCCATTTTGTAACTGTGGAACTAAATAAATAATTATAATAAAATAAAGTTTTTTTTTATAGGTAGAATTTTATAATTGTTGGACTAAAAAAATAATAATAAAATAAAATTGGTCAAAAACAAGAATAAAAATGTCAGCCTAACTTTAATTTTCAACAAAGGTGGGCATTAAAAATTCAAGAAAATATAAATATCCATAGGAAAACCATAGGAACTATAAAATAATAATTAAATGAATAACTAAATTTAGAATACATTAAATTGTTTGATTATAATTTATAGTAAAACTTAGAAATAATGATGATTTAAACGCACGTGGGACAAATAAACAGTAAAGCATTTAATATTATTGAATATTCCAACTCCAATTAAAGTAATGTGAAAGGGAGAAAAAAGGGAAGAAAAATATAATAATAATAATAATAATAAACTAATTAATTAATAAAAAAGAAAAAAGAAAAAAGAATTGGCTTTGAAAATAATATAGGCCACAAGGAAAGAAGGCTAATAAATTTGGGTTTGAAAAAAGGACCAAATTCATAAAATCTTTGAAAGGTTGTTGAAATTAATTAAAAAGACTGAGCTTTTGCCCTATTTTCAACCCTCACCCTTTGTGCAGTCAAAATCATACCAACTTCGGTTGATTTGCATTCGAACTATGTCAATTTTTATCTTAAATTGATTCGATGTGTCAATTTTTATCTCCGACTTTTAATTTTTTTACCTAAAATTTGATCTGATGTATCAATTTTTATTTCAAACTTTTAACTTTTTTGCCCTGAATTTGATTTGATGTATCGACTTATATCTCGAACTTTCAATTTTTTTATCCTGAATTTAAATCGATGTATCGATTTTTACCCTAAAATTTATAATAAGTATCTTTTTTTTTATCTCGAACTTTTAATTGGGTCAAAATGCATCTTATAGCGAAATTATTAACCAAATTAAAATTTTAAGATTTCACTATATATATAAGATTTTGATTGAGAGTTTATGAGTCGGTAAATTTAAAATTTTTGAAGATTATTAGATATTCTTAAAAATTTAAATACTAAATAAACAAAGGACAAAATTGTAATTTAACAAAATGATTGTACATTTATTAATGTACTCAAAAAAATAAAAAAAATAATAATAGTAACAATCAAATTACTAAGGAAATATATATATTAAAATAATATCCATTTTCTTAATCTAGACTCTATTAAATAACCATTATTTATTAATTTCAATTAAAAGAAAACCCAACATAAATTTTTGAGTGATGCAATTGAGATCTACCATAAAAGACAGACGTTATTGTCGAAACTAATATAAAAACAGGAGCATGAACATGATGATCGAGAGTTGAAAAAACGAGAAAAATAGGAGCATGAACATGACGATCGAGAGCTGAAAAATGAATAAAACAAGAACATAAACATGAGGTTCGTGAGCGGAAAAACACGAGAAAAGTAATTTAAAAAGAATTTAGTTAGGTACATTTGCAAACAAAAGAAAGCAAGAGAGAGAGAGAGAGAGAAGGGTAATTTGGACCAAATGTTATGGGTTTCCCATTTTTTTTCATTAAAAACAATCAACTATGACTTGGACACACCTCATTAAACCATAATTTTATTATTATTATTTTATTTTTATTTACATTCTTAAATCTAAATCAATCTTTACTTTTCCTTCCCAAGATTCATTATTATTATTTTTAATTACAATTATTTTTGGTGGAACGTCTCACCAACTTTACCATAATTTTCAAAACCATAATAATAAATGAAATAAATATTTATAATATAAGTTTCTAACATATTTTATATAAAATTAAAACTTTAGGTATCTAATAAATATAAAAACAAAAAACAAAAATTAAAAAATCTAGTTTGACTATATATTTTTGACTTTTAAGTTTCTAAAATTAATTTTCTTATATTTGATTAAAAATTAAATTTAGATAATAATATTTTTTAATGTGATTTAAAAATAAAAGACGAAATTTTTATGTTTTTTTTTGAAAAAGTTAACGAACTATTTTTGATGTTGAGGATGGTACGCACTAAGAATAACGAGATTTAAATTGCAAAAAAGATGTCGAGGAAGATGATAATGGTATCAGATTCAGAGTGAGGAATGTGATGACCTATTAACCGACCTAGCAAGCACCCACGCACCACCGTCTTCCATTCTGATTTGGGATTTCTATAAGATTTAATTTCAAATGTGAAAGCGATTTTAGTTTCGAAGCAATTTTGTTTATTGTTGGGATTCCTTTCATTTTTTTACCAACTCGGAACTTTTCTGTTGGCAGCGATCTTCCTTCCCGTGGCAGAGCGCAGAAACAGATGTAAGAGACGGAGGAGGAGGAGATTAGAGAACAAAACAAAAACGAAACGAAACAATGTGCTTGAACAGAGACGAAATTTGAGTGGAATTTGGAATTTGGAATTTGGAATTTGGAGCATCTTCAGGTTCTTAGTAACGCCATTGATGAAACCCAACTGCAAAATCCGCGCGGATTTGAGTTTCCCTAAATACCTCTCTTCCTATTTTGCTATCACTTCTCTCTCTCTCTCTCTCTCTCGCTCGGTACTTTGTTTCTGTATTAAACCCCAACCTTCCATGCCCTTAAAGCCACTCCTCCCTCCCCTTCTGGTTTTGTGTTCTTAACGAGAGAACAAGAGAGAGTGGTGCCGCTTTCGCTTGTTCTTCATTTGTTTGGATCGTTTTTAATTCATCTCTTTCTTTTTGAGATTTGGTTGTTATATGTATACACCCTTTCTTGTTTCATCTCTGGATTTATCAGTGGCGAATTAATTGGTGTTGGAGACTGGCGAGGCGGCTGATTTTCTAGTGCAACTGGGTTTGGTTTGCTCTTCGTCATCAGTAATCACATAGTTACCTCTCCCAAAGGCAGGTTGGTCAGTTTTATTTTGTACTTTCAGTGATGGGTCGTCTTCTTTTTTTGATTTTTCCTCTCCCCTTTTGTCCATTCCCCATTTCGCTACAGACAGAAAGACTTGCAAAGCGTCGTTCTATTTCTCTCTCTGTGTTTCTTCGACTTTCGTGTTAACAAAAAATGGATTTGTTGGCATGTGCTATGTGTCTGCAGGCTGTCTACCGAAGTGCTCATTAGGTGTCTACGAGAACCCAGATGGAGTAATGCTCATCTTCATAACAGGGTTCTATTTATCTCAATTAACTCGCCGCCGACTCACTGTTTTGAATCGCCTTCCTCACAAACATCCCGCAGTCAATAATGGGTGTTGCCCATTTATTGAATACAAACCAAGCTTTGTCATCTGATGTGCGATCGTCTAATACCTTGTCGGAAGCATTTGGAACATTGCCAATTTTGGAGCTCGTATCAATTTGCATAAATCTAGCACTTTTTATCTTCTTCTTCTTCACTGTCTTGGCGAAGCGGATATCTATTTTTGTTACTCGCCTTGGCTTCATCAAGGATGATGAGTCTGGTGCGAATACAAGTCCAATTCGGCGCAGCGCGGATGGTGAAATTCATGATGTTGAAGTCGGGGCCAGTTTCAAAATATCGGTTTCCTGTTGTTTCTATGTGTTGTTTGGACAAGTTTTGGTATTAGCTTTCGATGTCATTAGCTCAATTCGAGAGTCTGTTGAAGGGAAGGAGGATGAAGATTGGTCTGTTGTTTGCTTCCCTGCTGTTCAAGTTTTGTCTTGGTTTCTTTTGAGTTTTTTGGCTCTGCATTGCAAATTCAAGGCTTCTGAGAGATTTCCATGGTTGTTGAGGGTCTGGTGGTTTGTGACGTTTATTGTTTGTCTGTGTGCGTTGTATGTTGACGGAAGGGAATTGTTTGTACAAGGCCTGGAACACCTGCGCTCTCATGTTGTTGCAAATTTTGCTGCAACTCCTGCTTTAGCTTTCCTTTGTTTTGTTGCTGTTAGGGGGGTTACTGGTATCAAAGTTTATAGGAACCCTGATCTTCAAGAGCCTTTGCTTCTTGAGGAAGAACCAGGATGTCTCAAGGTTACGCCTTACAGCGAAGCCGGGCTTTTTAGTTTAATTACACTTTCTTGGCTGAACCACCTTCTCTCAATTGGTGCAAAAAGACCACTTGAACTCAAGGACATTCCCCTTCTTGCTCCGAAAGATCGATCTAAGACCAATTATAAGATTTTGAACTCGAACTGGGAGAAACTGAAAGCAGACAATCCTTCAAAACAGCCTTCTCTTGCGTGGGCCATTCTGAAGTCCTTCTGGAAGGAGGCTGCTTGTAATGCCATCTTCGCTTGCCTGAATACTCTAGTTTCATATGTAGGTCCTTATATGATTAGCTACTTTGTTGATTACTTAGGGGGGAAAGAAACTTTCCCCCATGAAGGATACATATTGGCTGGTACGTTCTTCGCAGCAAAGCTTGTGGAGACTCTGACAGCCAGACAGTGGTATCTTGGGGTGGACATATTGGGGATGCACGTGAGATCGGCTCTCACAGCATTAGTATATCGAAAAGGACTTCGGCTTTCCAGCTCTGCCAAACAAAGTCATACCAGTGGAGAGATAGTGAACTACATGGCTGTTGATGTGCAAAGAGTTGGGGATTACTCATGGTATCTCCATGATGCTTGGATGCTCCCTATGCAAATCATTCTTGCTTTAGCTATTTTGTATAAGAATGTTGGAATTGCTTCTATTGCAACATTGATTGCCACTATTGTCTCCATTATTGTTACCATTCCAATAGCTAGAATACAAGAGGATTATCAAGACAAATTGATGGCTGCCAAGGATGATAGGATGAGAAAAACTTCTGAGTGCCTAAGAAGCATGAGGATTCTGAAGCTGCAAGCTTGGGAAGTCAGGTATAAAGTGATGTTGGAGGAGATGCGGGGTGTGGAGTTCAAGTGGCTTCGAAAAGCTCTTTATTCCCAAGCCTTCATTACTTTCATTTTCTGGAGTTCCCCAATATTTGTCTCTGTTGTTACTTTCGCCACCTGCATATTGTTGGGTGGTCAGCTTACTGCAGGCAGTGTTCTTTCTGCACTAGCCACTTTTAGAATCCTCCAAGAACCACTTAGGAATTTCCCCGACCTGGTGTCGATGATGGCTCAGACAAAAGTTTCCCTAGACCGCATTTCTGGACTGCTTCTGGAGGAAGAGTTGCAGGAAGATGCAACTATTGTCCTACCTCGAGGCACACCAAATCCCGCTGTAGAGATCAAAGATGGCGTCTTCTCCTGGGACTCTTCTTCTCCAAAGCCGACTTTATCGGGAATACAAGTGAGAGTGGAGAAAGGGATGCGTGTTGCTGTTTGTGGTGTTGTTGGTTCTGGAAAATCAAGCTTACTATCTTGCATCCTTGGGGAGATTCCAAAAATCACGGGAGAGGTAAGTCTTATAGAATTCCGCTCTCAATTTGATATTTCTACGTCAAAATTCTCACCCACTTTATCCCATGTTCTTCCCCTTTTTGTTGTTGGTGGTGTTGCAAGTTTATTGAGTACTTCACTTTTTACTCTGCCCAGGTAAGATTATGTGGTACTTGTGCATATGTGCCTCAATCACCTTGGATACAATCTGGAAACATAGAAGAAAATATTCTTTTTGGAAGTCCTCTTGACAAACCAAAATACAAGAATGCTATTCATGCTTGTTCACTGAAGAAGGATTTAGAGAATCTCCCGCATGGAGATCAAACAATAATTGGTGAAAGAGGAATAAACCTTAGTGGAGGTCAAAAACAACGTGTTCAGCTCGCCAGGGCACTTTATCAAGATGCGGATATTTATTTACTTGATGACCCCTTCAGCGCTGTTGATATACACACTGCCTTAGACTTGTTTAAGGTTATATATATTATTTACGACATTCCGTATTGTTCTCAGATATTTGGTCGTATGGTTACTGATAACACCAACATGTAATGCAGGAATACATAATGACGGCTCTTGCAGACAAAACTGTCATTTTTGTTACACATCAAGTTGAATTTTTGCCCGCTGTAGATTTGATATTGGTATGGATTGTTCTTCATATTTTATGCAATTATTGTTCTTAAGGGCTAAAAGGAAGTTGAATTCAATGGGGTTAGTACGGGGTTGAAAACATATGTTTGGAACTTTCTCGAACTTTAGGAATTGATATGCCTCGAGCTTTGAATGGATGGGAAAACTAGCAGGAATGGATCATTGAAACGAAGTTGGCCATTGATGGTTTTTTGTCCATGTAGACGGTTGTAGAGTGACGTTCAGTGAACTGTTTTTCACATTTGTTCATGCAATTGTGATGTCTCCTATGTCTTTTCATTTTGTTCCCTAAAAATGGAAAAGAAGTATTCGACAATAACTCTGTATTAATGGAGACACAATTATCTTTCGCTCAATCATTCCTTTTCCATCTGTACAGGTTATCAAAGAAGGCCGCATTATACAGGCAGGAAAATATGATGATCTTTTACAAGCAGGAACTGACTTCAACACGTTGGTATCTGCTCATCACGAAGCTATTGAAGCTATGGATATTCCCAACCATTCATCTGAGGATTCGGATGAAACTCTGTCTGCAGATGAATCTATTAATCTTGGTAGAAAGTGTAATATTGTTGGAACTAACATTGACAATTTGGCCAAGGAAGTGCAAGAATCTATATCTGCAGCAGAGCAAAAGGCAATCAAGGAGAAAAAGAAGGCAAAACGTTCTAGGAAACGACAGCTTGTACAAGAAGAGGAAAGGGTAAGAGGCCGGGTCAGCATGAAGGTTTACTTGTCATACATGGCTGCAGCGTATAAAGGTTGTTTGATTCCTCTCATAATTGTTGCACAAGCATTATTTCAATTCCTACAGATTGCAAGCAACTGGTGGATGGCATGGGCAAATCCCCAAACTGAAGGGGGTCAACCTAAAGTGACTCCCATGATCCTCCTTGTGGTGTACATGGCCCTTGCTTTTGGGAGTTCTTGGTTTGTATTTGTTAGGGCTATTCTGGTTGCTATGTTTGGTCTTGCAGCTGCACAAAAATTGTTTGTCAAGATGCTTACATCTATTTTTCGTGCACCCATGTCATTCTTTGACTCAACACCAGCAGGACGAATCTTGAATCGCGTAAGTTTCTCTTTCTAAGAGACAAATGTCCATCAATTTAATCATGTTATTCACATAGGTTTCGTTTTTTTTTTTTAATTTTTAATTTTTTTCTTTCAACATCGAAGTATTTTATTGTTTTTGGCCTTATAGGTGTCCATCGATCAAAGTGTTGTGGATCTTGATATTCCATTTCGACTTGGTGGGTTTGCTTCAACGACTATACAACTTATTGGCATAGTTGGTGTTATGACAGAAGTTACCTGGCAAGTCTTGCTTTTAGTCATTCCCATGGCTATTGTTTGTTTGTGGATGCAGGTGAGTACTGATTTCAGGTCCCCCCTTCTGATGTTTCTCTTATGATACTCGTCCGTTGGTTCTAGGATATATAAATTCCAAAAAGAAAAAAAATCTACTTTTTCCATTTTTATTTATTATTCTTTTGTCAGTCTGTGTATGATGCTTCTTTCAATCATCATAGAAAGGGGAAAGATACGAAGATGGAGTTTCAAAAGTTCGTTCGGAAAGGAAAACAGATATTAAATGTAATAAAAGAAGCATTCTTGAATTTTAAAGAACCACAATTACAAGAAATGATGTCTGATATTGCAAAAAGGTCCTCCAGTTTGCAATAATTGGAAAGGGAGTAACTACAAAATTTCGTGTTGAATAACTCTTCAAAATCACTTGGTCTTCTTCAAGGATTAATAGAAAATTCAGTTGTTTCCATATTTTGATTAAGGGTATTGAGGGTGTGTGACCTTACTAAGAGCATTTTATGATGCAGAAATACTACATGGCTTCATCAAGGGAGCTTGTTCGCATTGTCAGCATTCAGAAATCTCCAGTTATTAATCTTTTCGGCGAGTCAATTTCTGGAGCAGCAACAATACGAGGTTTTGGACAGGAAAAACGGTTTATGAAGAGAAATCTATATCTTCTTGATTGTTACTCTCGTCCGTTCTTCTGCAGTCTTGCTGCTATCGAGTGGCTCTGCCTTCGTATGGAGTTGCTCTCCACCTTCGTCTTTGCTTTCTGTATGGTTTTACTAGTCAGCTTCCCTCCTGGAAGTATTGATCCAAGTATGTCACATATTCTCTTCTAGATTCATTGCCTTTTTGTATGCTGGGTTTTTTACATGCTACGGAGTCGGTCGGTCCTTCAAAATAATGATTTGAAGTTGCCCGACTTAAGTTGGGAGTGATGTTTCCAGTTTAGTCTGATGCTATTGTTAATACATATGTTTTGTGTTCTGCTCCAAGCTTAGCATATGGATCTTGAATCTTGACCATGTAAATGATTTAAAAAGAACATTAAACACTGTTTAGTGCTGTAGACAAAAAAAGGAAATTTTATCAGTCACTGGTTTTTGTTTGTGTAGGTATGGCTGGCCTTGCGGTAACGTACGGTTTGAATCTAAATGCTCGCTTGTCACGGTGGATACTTAGCTTTTGCAAGCTCGAAAACAAAATTATATCTATTGAAAGGATTTATCAGTATAGCCAAATTCCAAGCGAAGCACCATTACTTATTGAGGACTCTCGTCCTTCTTCCTCGTGGCCTGAGAACGGAACTATCGAGCTTACTGATCTAAAGGTAATACAAAATTTTCTCATGGTAATACAATGCCTGATGGAAACTGACAAATTCCTCTCTCGTTTTCTTTTTCAAGGTTCGGTACAAGGAAAATCTTCCTTTGGTGCTCCGAGGTGTAACGTGCTGCTTTCCCGGTGGAAAGAAGATTGGGATTGTTGGCAGGACTGGAAGTGGTAAATCTACTTTGATCCAGGCGCTATTCCGATTGGTCGAACCATCAAGCGGAAGGATCGTTATTGACAACATTGATATTTCTACGATTGGCCTTCATGACCTCCGTAGCCGTCTCAGTATCATACCGCAGGATCCCACGTTATTTGAAGGCACGATTAGGGGCAACCTTGATCCCCTTGAAGAGCATTCTGATCAGGCAATTTGGCAGGTGTGATCTCTCTCTCAAATTCCCACTTCACTGATTTTTCTACTCAATAGCTATAGTAGTAATTCTTTTCGTAACTGAAAGAACGAGACGAAAAAAGCTAAAGTGTAAGGCCCCAGCATTCATTGGTTAGCGGATATTAGTGTTAATGTTGTCTTTGGTGTCTTTCTAAAAATCAGCCTAAGTCCACCGATAACAAATATTGTCCGCTTTGGCTCGTTACGTATCGCCGTCAGCCGCACGGTTTTAAAACGCGTCTGTTAGGGAGAGGTTTCCACACCCTTACAAGAAATGATTCGTTCCCCTCTCCCATCGATGTGGGATCTCACAGACTGTACCTGTTGAATGTTCTAATACCCTTGTACCGTCAAATGAAATGGGGTTTTCCTGATTTGTATTTAACATCGTTCAGGCACTGGATAAGTCGCAACTAGGACAGATGATCCGTGAAAAGGAGCAAAAACTAGACACACCAGGTATTTACCAAGCAGATATGGAACCTATCTCCTTTTTTATTGTCCTTTGTCGGCTGTTCTTGACATATATTTCATGCATGTTTGTTTGGTTGCTGCTGATGGAATCCTCTTTACAATGAACTTGCAGTGCTTGAAAATGGAGATAACTGGAGTGTAGGGCAGAGGCAACTCGTAGCATTGGGCCGTGCGCTATTGAGACAAGCCAGAATACTTGTTCTCGATGAAGCCACTGCATCGGTCGATATGGCCACAGATAATCTCATCCAGAAGGTTATTCGAACAGAGTTCAGAGACTGCACCGTATGCACAATCGCACATAGAATTCCGACTGTAGTCGACAGTGATCTGGTTCTGGTACTAAGCGACGGTGAGTACTGCTCGTAACCCAAAACCAAAATGTAGATCGTACGTTAGTACGAACAGAGAAAAGCACAATTACATGTTTACTTAGACAATCAACTGAGATCTAGATTTGGATGTGGTTTGCAGGTAGAATTGCGGAGTTCGATACCCCAGCACGATTATTCGAGGATAAGTCATCTATGTTCCTCAAACTAGTGACGGAGTATTCCACGAGATAAAATGAGATAGAATTCGAGGGATGCCTGAAAACGACGTCTATCTCAGACGGATGCCAGGAGGTGGAAGGGGCGGAAATGACCAGTGCTCGATGAGGTGCGTCTGCATTCAGCAATGGCAGCAAAAGGAAGGATTGAAGAATAAAGAGAGAAGATGGGGGCAGAAGGGGCGAGCTAAGGGTGTAAATTGAAAGTGAGGTTCTTGTTGTTTTAATGAATGAATGAATGAATGAATGAATGAATGAATGATTAATGGTCAGGAGAAAGATGAAGAATAAATGAAACCCACCCCTGTATGCCAAAACAATAATTAACACACAAGAAAATGAGAGCCGCCATGCTTTTTCCGGCAATATAACGGTTGGGTTTAGATGGGGGCTAATTTGTAGAGTTGAGTTAGCCAAAATACTCTTCTTTTTCCCTTTTCAATGAAGAAAGCTTTCGAAATTGCTCGGGAATTGAACTTTTGATCTCTTAATCGATAATGTATGTCTAAACTAGTTAGTGACTATGAATCCTCGATAGAGAGACGGAGTATAGCATTTCATATTCATTATTATTAGGTTTTTACGTGACTATGGAGCGATGATGATCAATCTCTCATCATTATAATTGTTGGATTGAAAATTTTAATCTATTTACCTTCTATGTTTCAAGGTGTCGGTTTCGAGAAGCATATTGTGTTTTTAGCTTGATGGTCTTGTTTTTTCTAGATTCAAATCTCTAACCACTTAGTTGATGGTAGATGTTTTAATTAGTTGAATCGTGTTCTGCTGGTAGTAGCTTTAGACAGTTGAATTATGTTACGCTTCAATCAATTATTGGTAGTGTCGGGATCTTAATTCTTGAAGTTTGTAACTTTTTTACTAAGTTTAAATACTACTCTGGTTTCTGTACTAACGATAAAATATCATCAAATTCCCTCCTGAGGATTGTCCACCCTGTTTGAGATGGGTGCTCAGGGGTTTGAGCCCCACTCCATAAGTTAAATGGACATCGTTTCTAACGATAAAATATCATCAAATTTCGATGTTGAATCGTTAATATACATGTGAAATCTCTACCATTCAAACTTTTAATTTTTTTTTTTTTAAACTAAATATATAAATTCTAGAAATTTTCCTTATAAATTTTCCCATGAACCGTATGGGCTATCATTGAGGCCCACTTAAAAAGACAAAACCCAAAATCCAATAGTGGAAGCCTGTTCGTGTTCATCAAAATTCAGCACTCTGTTAACAGAAGCGCGTCTCTCCCCCCGTCCCTCACTCCGACCAGATTCCGATCAAAGATGCAGGCCATTTCGAGGCGTCTAGCGCAGCAGCAGAGTCTCAACTCTCCTTCCTCAATTTCTTCTCTCAAGTTCATATACCCTCTTTCTCATCACTGTAATCCCTAATTCCCCTCTGCCTTTCTCTTCCTTGTGTGATTCCCCTTCGCCTTGATTTCTTCCATTTTAACCTAAAGAATATCTTCTTTTTTCTGTTTTCTTTTTCCAGATTGTGGGGCTGATCGTCCACGATATGAATCCACCTTGGCTACGAGGGGAGTCGGGCACCTTGTCCGCAAGGGCACTGGTGGGAGATCGTCCGTTAGGTAATCTAGCCCTATATTTTTTGTGTTTGAATTATTCTATCTGATCGTCTGCCTAATGTCGGACAAGAATGCTGGATTTTGATTGCTTTGGAATTGTGTGGGAATTTAAGAAATTTAATGTAATGGAAAGTGGTACTTCCAAGTTTATAAGTTTATTCACTGGAATGTTAATATAATCTTTCAGCCGATATTGAACGGAAATACTTTTTCCTTTTACTTTTTTTCCCCATTGTCAATAATCGCTCGATTCATCTGCAGATAAAGGTAAGCGTTTGTTAAATATACTTTTTTTTATTGAGTAATTTAAAAGATCATGGTAGTACTCGCTACGATCATTCTGTCGTCACCCCAGCTTCTATGGGATAATGAAGCGGGCAACCTGATTCTGAGTTTGTTTTCCTGTCGCTGTCAGATAATCCTAGAATGTGCTTATCTGTTCTCCTTAAGCATACACATTTGGATTTTCAGGCAGATCCGGTTATTGATATTTAACTCAATTTGGGTTCTAGTTTTTAGTTACGAAACAAATTCTGTCTCTGAATTTTCTGATTTTACTGTCTCATCACAATAATTTTTTGCAGCGGGATTGTGGCTACTGTCTTTGGAGCTACTGGATTCCTTGGCCGTTATGTTGTACAGCAATTAGGTAATAGGCGAGCATAAATGATGCTACCGCTCGGTTTTCTTTTTGCCTAAACATGCAGTTTATTATGTGCCTGTATATACCTACTACTTTTAAATGGATCTGGTAGTGGGTTTGGAAGCATTGGCTCTATTATTTATTGTCTATCAATTTTATTCTAAGCATTGTTTTGGAAATGAATTTTGTTTCAGCTAAAATGGGGTCCCAAGTGTTAGTCCCTTTTCGAGGTTCTGAAGATTCACCTCGTCATCTCAAATTAATGGGAGATCTGGGACAGGTAGAGCAGTATACAATGTTGTGATGCCATGGATGATAGTCCTATATCTTTTTTCCTTGTGCTGCTGAATGATTTCGTTTCCCCCTCAAAGCTAATTCATTTACCTTAACTTCTCTTTTTTTCTTCTTAGCGCTTCTTTTTTTCTTTTTTTGTTTTCAGATAGTGCCAATGAAATACAACCCAAGAGATGAAAGTTCAATAAAAGCTGTCATGGCAAAGGCTAATGTGGTCCTTAATCTTATTGGTATGGGCTTCCCATTTTTCTCCCTTCTTGTGAAAGGTTTAAATCTTTTTTTTTGTAGCCTTTTTAATATTCGACATTAACAACTTTGTTGACAGGAAGAGAGTATGAAACAAGGAATTACAGCTTTGAGGAAGTGAATCATTCCATGGCAGAACAACTTGCCACGGTATGCATCTGCACTCGAATGCCATGTTTCTAAATTGTCAAAAATCAGTATGTGATTAATTATTGCTCTTCTTAGAAGGGATTTTTTTCCTTCCAGCTTTTCTTATGAAAGTTACCTTCTTTCAGCTGTTCTATTCGCAGCTTCTACATATTTGTTTGGCTTGTGTTTTCATATGGCCTTCTGATACTTTCGTGAAAGTGATTCTTATAACAAAAAACAAGGATTAAAAAATTGTTGGGCAGGCTAAAATAATCACAGAAGTAAAGTAGCTAGGGGAAGGGAGGGAATATATGTTTGTTAAATCACCCCTCAACTCAAAATCTTAAGTTGATGGTTTATGGAAAATTTAATTATATAGTTACTTTAACTCTCCCGTATTTGTGTCCTTGAAAATTTGTAGAAAGCCAACAAGTGGAAATTAATATTAATTGGGGAGGAAATGGCATTTGAACATATGACCCCCTACACTGATACAATTTAGTTACCAACATACAAAATTTGATTAGAAACAATTTCATTGATGAGATGGAATAATTGTTTTGATTAGAAACAAATTCAAAATTTTTTATAGATGAAGGTGCAATTTTAAACAACATAGTATTATTATGAATAATATGATAATGAATCAATTTAACAAATTAGAGCTTTCGTAGGAGAGTGGGGAGAGAAATAAGCATTGTTTTATGCCTAATTCGTAGTAAATTCAATAAAATGAAATAAGCTATTTTAGAAAGGGCTTCAATCGCAGAGGGCATGCACTTGCATTGAGGCACTTTTTAAAACACTGGCCTATATGTGATCTTTGTTTCCACATCATGATACTGCTGCAGTTGACATCTCGTATTCATACAAATAGAATCTCCCCTAGATCCTCTACCATTCTCAATATCAATTATAAAGGCAAGATAAACACAAAAAGGGTTAGAGTAGTTGCGTATATTAAGTTTTAGTGTAATCTTCTGGAAGCATGTTGCATATGCAGCATATAACTCAGGTATGCTGCAACTTCATGATATTTTCCTTTGATTCTAATTGAAATGTGAACTTTCTTCTTTACGTAGGCAAATGAATAAATCATGAATGTGCTTTCAGTGTTTTTCTTTTTGAAGCTAGAAAGTAGTAAAAAATCAAGTTATGATTCCTCTTTATTTTTGGTCTTTAAGTAAGTTTACTACCCTCGTTTCTTTTTGAGTCTGATGTAGATTAGATCTTTGCCCTCCATTTCAATATTGTAGATTGCCAAAGAACACGGTGGTATCTTGAGATTCATGCAAGTTTCCTGCCTAGGGGCATCTTCATCATCTCCATCCAGATTTCTGAGGGCTAAAGCTGCTGCTGAGGAATCTGTTTTAAAGGCATTCCCTGAGGTAAACAGTTACCATTTGTTTCCTGATTTTGAGTCGATAATTACTCATGAAGTAACGTATCTGAGAATATAGTTTTTTTTTTCTTCTAATGGTAGTTTTCTTTGTTAGAGAATCTTACAAATCTTGATTTTTCTATAGCTACTCATTTATTATGTATTGATCTTTTTTATTCATATGGAAGTAATTGTTTATGAAGATTGAGGTTAGGGTGTACATGGGGGTTGGGTTGGGTTGAAGGAATTTTTTGGACCAACCCAAAAGTTCGGGTTGGTTGGATTGGTAACCCAACCCAACCCAAAATTGATTCACAATCCAACCCTAAAACAATTACCACCTATAAACTTTTAGTTGTGTGAGGTTAGTAATTATTATTTTTTTTTTAATTTTAGTTGTCAATCAATTGCACAAATATTATCACCTACGAGTTTAAATTGTTTTTACCTATAAACTTTTAGTTGTGCAATGGATTCATAACTAATTTGAACTAAAACTTGTGATATTGTCGCCTAAAACAATTACCACCTATAAACTTTTAGTTTAAAAATACTAAACTAAAATTATCACCTATAAACATGCAATGAATCAATTCCAACGACACCTACATATAATTAATTATCCACATTCACAATAATAACCATTCAACACAAGACCTAAAAATTTAGTTTTTGTAAAAGTGCAAGTAGTTAATCTTTACAAACTCGAGCACAAACTTTAAGAGCACGAACTTGAACTTGCCCATTATATAAAAATAATAAAAATAACTAGTTTATATTATGCATAACAGAAAAAGAAAACTATTATTAAAATATTTACTTACATTGAAAGAGAATTATTTGTGCATGACATTGGTGGAGCTGGAGGGCTTAAATCACCTGAAAAAAATAGAAAAATACAAGTTATGATAGAACAATATAGAGTAGATTGCAACAAATAGATAATAAATTAGAATTACTTGTCTCAATTTTAGAACAAATCTCTTAATCTTCAGGTTGTTGAGGAAGGTCTAATGATATTGATTTTCTACCGATTCCTTTTTGGGTACATATCAAAGCTTTCACTGGTTTGGGTGCCACAGAACTCCTAGAAGAATCAAGAATCCTTCCACCCGTACTAAATGTTGATTCATAAGCTACAATCGACACTACAACTGCCAAAACATCTTGGACAATTTTTTATAAATCTTTATATTTAAAATCATTTGCTTTCCACCCTGCCAAAACTTCAAAATTATCAAGTAATTCATTGGGATCAGATAAATATCGATCCACATCATTTTTTAACTCTAATGAATTTTGCTCTTCTCTTCTGCAATAAATACTCAAAATGTATCTAGCCAAGGGACACGAGCTGAAAAGGTGACCTTGAGTTTCTGCAGCATTTTTGCACAGGGGACAACTTGTTAATCTAGCAAATAACACAACAATATTTCTTCAAGAAATGTTGGAGATTTTTAATTGCAACTTTTCTCCGTTTATTTAGTGGTTATTGTGGGAGTTGATGTTTCTAAAATATGCTTTTACAGGCAACAATTCTGAGACCTGCAGCTATGATTGGTACAGAGGACCGTATTATGAATACATGGGCACATTTTGCTAAAAAATATGGCTTTATTCCCCTCTTTGGAGATGGATCTACAAAGTATGATTTCATATCACATATTGTATTTATCAAAATCTCATATTGTAGGTATTGAATGGTTAGAATTTTCTGATTGTTATCCTTCCTAACCACCAGCGCATTCTTTGCAGAATCCAACCTGTGTATGTTGTTGATGTTGCTGCTGGAATCATTTCAGCCTTGAAAGATGATGGTACCAGCATTGGAAAAGTTTATGAACTAGGTGGTCCAGAGATCTTGACGGTCCATGACTTGGTATGTTACTTTTTTCGAATATCCTTCCTGCTCTCCCCTAAAGAAAAAAGAAAAGAGGTTTCCTTTTAAAGCTTCATGTTCTATGCAGGCAGAAATTATGTTTGACATGATCCGTGAATGGCCTCACTACGTGAAAGTCCCTTTCCCTATTGCAAAGGTAAAATCAGTAGAAGTTGATGATGATGTGCCATGTTGTATCTATGCTTTTCCTCAAGTTCTTTTTATATCGCCCTCTGTATTCCTTCTTTTATTGGTTGCTGATGCATCACGAATCCTTCGTTTTGTTTATCCATATTTGTTACTCGTTGCCATTTCCCCCTAATAATTGCATAATTTGGACTATGCTAGATGATTTTTTTAGTGATGTAAATTAGTCTTGGTATACTTTTAGAGTTTTACTTGCTTATGCATAGCACAGCATGACGATCGCTGTTTTACTTGAATCAAGAATGAAGTTTCTCTGGAAATCATCTTGTGCAGCCAATTTGGATAGGATATTCTTCTTTTATAGTCTCAAACATTGAACCTCTTAAAAGATCCTTAAAATGTGAAGAAGAAAATAAGTGGCGTTTTTTATTAATGAAACTGCGGTCTGATGATAACAGAGATGTGTAGGTTCATTGGAGATTTATTTCTAGAACCATTGATTCATATAATTTAAACTTGTTAATTGATAATTTGAAGACTACTCTTCTGATAATAATGCATTAATATTCCGTGTCTCCTTGAATTTGTTAAGTTGTACAAAACAAATTAAACCTAGGAAATTGTAAGTTGCTCATTGAGATGTAACATGACTCCCCCCCTGTGATCCTTGCTGGGCTAGTTGGATGCAATTGCAGATTAAGCTGGATTGGTTTTAGATCTTGTTGAATCTGTTTGATGTTGTTTAAAAAACTAAAAGCTGCTGTTTGGCTTCAGGCAATATCTACGCCCCGTGAAATTCTACTGAACAAAGTCCCATTTCCATTGCCAACGCCATCCATTTTCAATCTGGATCAGATCCTAGCTCTAACACAAGATACAGTTGTTTCTGAAAATGGTATGCATGCCCTTCCTTATTTTCCTAGGCCAATAAGTCGAGATGATGTTCCCTAATACTCTTTGATCTTGCAATTGGATATGCAGCATTGACATTCAATGATCTTGGGATTGCACCGCATAAGTTGAAGGGATATCCTGTCGAGTTTCTTATATCGTACCGTAAAGGTGGCCCGCAATTCGGTTCGACAGTCAGTGAAAGAGTCGATCCTGATTCTTTTCCAGGCTTCTCGAGATAATTTGTATCAACTTAGTTGAAAAGGTTTGAGAACCGCCTGGTTTATGTCTCCATTTGATCAACAAATAAAATGGAGAATGTTTTTGAGTTCAACCCTCGTGTATCCTACTCTTCTTGATTCATGATTTAGAATTCATAGTTTATTTGGTGTTGTAATTAATAAAGGCTGGGATGCTTTGTTACAGCATACTATGATAAAAAACAATGGGAAGAAGCCCAGGAGTTTTGTTCTTCTTTGGAGACATGGAACCAAAATCACTCCAAAATAACACATCACTTCATCAAATTCCCAAGCTATGAATAGCTTTATTATCGGCTATATAGTACGGTTAGAATCTCATTGCTAACTTTACTATTTTTTATTTTAGTCATAGCTTTATTACTCTATATGCTTCTATAAATACATAAATTTGGTTCCAATAAGTATCTTTACAGTAGTATATACATGGAACTTGTTACTACATTGTTTCAAAAATACTTGAATTTTAAAATTTTCTATTTTTAACTTTTAAAAATTTCTAGTAACTCCTTTAAAATTACCTTCAATAATGATGTAGGCACTCTTATTTTGCTCCAATTTGTCCCATTTTTACACCAATTTTCGCAGCAAAGAGGATAGAAAACATCAAGTACTAATAGTTCTTAGTGCGTCTCTTTTTGTGTATTAAACTCAAACATGCCAACTCCCGAGATCCCTTTATGGTTTTATCATGCTTTCCTATATGCTTTGATCCCTTTATGGTTTTATCATGCTTTCCTATATGCTTTGATCCCTTTATGGTTTTATCATGCTTTCCTATATGCTTTGATCCCTTTATGGTTTTATCATGCTTTCCTATATGCTTTGATCCCTTTATGGTTTTATCATGCTTTCCTATATGCTTTGAATGAATGATATAGTTTTAGAGATTGAATAATGAAAGAAGGAGAATAAAAATAGAGAAGTATTAGGTCATAGATTGAAGTTTTCTTTTTGAAATATTGCAGTACTAATAGCAGTTTAAAGTTGCTTTTTAAACAAATTACTAACAATTTTTATTAGGGTATTGCCTAAATTTGATCAACAAAATTCAATTTTTAACTGGTGCACTTTTGAAGATCAGTTAAAATTTCAGACTAATAAATGGATGAAGAAATGGTTTAGGATAAAATTGAGTTGGAGGAGTAAGAAATGGTATGTTCGAAAGTTGAAGACTTAGTTTTGTTGAAGAAGAGGGCATAGAACATACAATAATACACTTCCCACTAATTCTTCATCCATCAGCATCAACACAGTATTGATCGTGATTCAACGCAAAACAAAATTGGCCAAAACAGAACGAAGCAGAAACCGGATTAGGCGATTTTCAGTTCTTGACGAATTGCAAGCCATTGGCGTTGGAGTATCGCTCCATGAATCTCATGAACCTGTCCCACTCCCTCGGAGTCCGCATCACGTACTTGGCCTCGATTCCCGCCGGTTTTCCATTGATGAACTTGGCATTCACGTCCACCGACTGAATCACACCTTCCTCATCGATCATGTAGAATCCGGTAATGTCTCCGACCTCCGCCGACGAGTCGAACACCGACGGCTGCTCGAACTTGAAAATAGCCATTCCGTTGGTGCCGTCTCGGGATTTGGTCAGCCTCACGTCCGGCACCGTCTGCTCGTCCGTGCCCTGGATGAACTGAATCTTCGGCAGAACCATGAGGATCGTATTGGACGGCCGTCCGTAGGGTTCACATCTGCGGCGAGTGACCGTCTGGCATTTTCCGCCAGAGATGTTAAGGGAGCGGCCGTGGAATGCGGAGAAGACGCTGCTGTGGAGTCTGGCGGAGGCAAAGGCTGCTGAAGAAGAGTGAGTTCGGTGATGATGATGAGAATTAGGGTTGGGAAAGGGGAATGCAGAGAGTGATAAGAGTTACCTTTGGTGTTGGTGGATGAAGGATGATGCAGATGGGGAGAAGAAAGGGAAGTGGATGCGAGAGATTGCAGAGTCGCCATTGATTTTGAAACGCAGCCAGCAGAGAGAGAGAGAGAGAGAGAGAGAGAGAGAGAGAGAGATAAAAGGCAAAAGGAAGTGGAGAATGGTGTGGTGTGAAGATTGGTAAGGTGTGTCAGCACGAGAGCCATTCACTTCCATTTCAATCCCTTCCTCGCCACCCTTACTCTCTACTAACTATTAATTCCGTGCCTGTGGATTTTTTTTTTAAATATCTTTTACCATTAAACGAATGAAATAACATTACCTTATTTTAAAAAATGTTTGTGACTCTGAAGGTGACGCCCATCCAACCATGTAAGGGTTGAAATAGACAAGTGTTATGATGCGACCAAAGAGAACGATATATCATCCAACACATATGTGCGTCACAGTGTGGACGAACGTTGCAAACTACCTCTAGGACTTAAGTGAACTACCATATGGCACATATGTGTGTCATAGTGTGGACGAACGTCGGACAACAAGGGTATGCCAATTTTGTGGCCTGCTCCATGTGTCGGAGGTTGGCATATGCACTTGCTATTTAGTACTGAGTCCGTAAATGACTGCATAAACACAAGAGAGGTCATGCTTTGATGAGAACTTGGATATATGGATGTTTTGAATGTCCCAATGAGATGAGTGACACATGGGTTGATTCCGATAGACATGTTCGAGGAAGCCAAGATGGCCAAGTTGTCCTGAGACATGGGATGACATCACGATGCATGGGTCGTGTTGTTGAAAACCAAAATGATAATTGAGACGATACGTTGCACATGAGAGACCTTAGCCTAGAGTAAAAGCAAGGCGGAGCCAAATGATATGGCTTAGCATAGATACAAGTTGGCAAGAGTCGCATACAATTGAATATGCATGCACGGATTAAAGTAGACATGTCAACGAGTGAAACTTTTTCCTCTGAACAAGAAATAACTTCTCATGGATATAATGAAATGTCACAAAGTGGTACAAATGAAAGTTTATGTCAGTGCCCATGAACGCTATCCATACAAAAAAAAATGAAGGTGGAGCCAAATGATATGGATTAGCATAGATACAAGTTGGCAAGAGTCGCATAGAATTGAATATGCATGCACGGATTAAAGTGGGCATGTCAACGAGTGAAACTTTTTCTTTCCTCTGAACGAGAAATAATTTCTCATGGATATAATGAAATGTCACAAAGTGGTACAAATGAAAGTTTATGTCAGCGCCCATAACATGAGCCCATAACATGAGCCCATAACATGAACGCTATCCATACAAAATAAAAATAAAAAAAAAATAAAAAACAGAGTGATTGATGTTAGCAATCTTGTTGGATAATAATCTTCTAAGCTGGTTCCACCTAGAACTAGAAGGCATTTGGACGAAGCAGTCCAAAGAAAAATATTATTTTGATGCGTATAATGAATATTTTGATCCTTTGGTCAGCTCGAAATCACGTCGGGACAGAGAATTTATAAGAAGCTGCAAACTTTAGATAATAGTTTCTCAATAACCTTACTAGCTGACTTCATCTCTTCTCTGCCTCTGGAGGCTGACAATCAGTGCATGCGACACAAGCAGCAGCAGCAGGGGCAAACTTCTCAGTGAGATTAATACGCAGTGTTTGCTGCTTACCTTCGTTTTCGGGAACATGTAGGAGAGCATCCATGATCAGGATGTCCCAGTCTCGTGGCCGGAGAAACGATATCCAGGAGTCCTCTGTTGAGATATTACAATTCAAAAGCATTATAAAAAGAATAAAGACGAGGTCAACTTTTCTCGCCCCGAAGAGTAATACATAACAAGATAATAAAAAGTTGAAAGAGGACCTCCATTACGAACTGCCTTCAATTGGACGATCCCCGTGCCTTGTGGTCCTGATACCGGAAACGTGCAGGATAGAGAATGTCTCTTATGAGCTACTGCAAGTGATGCATTGTACCATGGACCTTTAACAATGGGTTCTCCAATAGCATCTATAATTGCTTGATTGTTCTTGGCTTTCTCTATGGCTTTGCTGGAAAAGTAATACAATAGAATCAAATAATTCTAATGCCAGCAAGCAACTGCAAAAGAAAATTGCTACAAATGTACATGTAAAAGCTTCCCATTCTTAGACTAAATTTCCTTTTCAGAAGTATTGCAAAGCGCCAATTCTTAACCAATGTATTTAAGGCACAATGCAAGATGCAAGCATAACTTGAGAAAATATATTAAATCTATATTATACAAACAAGGATATTAAATGTTTATCTAAGAACCCATGAAACAATCAGACCCTGATGCCTTATTCTTTTGCATTGGCGGAGCCCTTGGTCCTAGTTCAGTTGGTTCTAAGTCATGTTCCTATTCATTCTGAAAATATTGATCAAATCCAGGGTCTCGTTCTAATTGTAACAAGGTAGCTAACTTATTGAAAATGGTGACCTCAGTTATATATAATACACCAAGCCAAGAAAGAAAAGGCTTTCAGGTCAAAACGGTTATAGATACACCAAGCCAAGAAGTGTGCTGGTGGGAATCCATTGTAAGCAGGAGTCCGATTGAGCTTCTAAATTTTTTTTTAAAAAAATGCATCCACTTAAAGCCCCTGAAGCCCTATCATCTACTAGCACGATTTTATCCAGAAAAGTACTAAAACCTATAACAGTCCAAGCCTACCGCTAGCAAATATTGTCCTCGTTTGGGCTTTCCCTTCAAGGGCTTCCCCTCAAAGTTTTAAAACGCATCTACTAGGGAGAGGTTTTCATACTCTTATAAGGAATGTTTTGTTTCCCTCTCCAACTGACGTGGAACCTCAGAAAATCTGAGTAACTAGACCAATGACAAAGATTTAAAGCTCCCAACAGAAACAGAGCAAGCAAAGTACGTATGGGTAAAAGAAACCAAAGAAAAAGAATTCTTGCATTCTCTTGTCCCCGAGGTTGATAACTGAGCGCTTTCGGTAGCACGAATGTAAACATCACGGAGTATTAATATGAGATATTATCCTATCCAATTCATTAGTTCATCTAAAGTCAAAAGGTTTGGTTTAAAAAATACAGTGACCTGAGTAATGTAAAACCATAGCCAACTTTAAAGGTCGAAAACAACATAGCAACGGTGAGAGTTTCCTTAAACTTCAAAGCAATAATAAGTGAAACATGGCAGAAAACACTTGCATAAAATGCAATCCCAAGATACATAGTTTATCTTCTCCAAATTCAGACTTCCATTTGCTTAAACGATATAATCCATCCAAAATTTGAAAATCCCTAACAAGTCAGACATACCTGCTACAGCTATGATAAATGGCGAGGTCATCTAAAGCACTCAAGGCTACACCACCAGTAACAGTAACAAGTACAAAGGAGACTGCTTTGCGACCCCAGGATTTACTCACCCCTTCCTCCGATGGCTTTATGGAACTGCTGCAAGCAACCCTTAATCAGAGATCACCAAGTTCCATTCTATCCGTTATAGGTCAATGAAAAATCATGTAAAAATCAATTCCAACATCTCCTTGTTCATAGAGAACAAAATAAAACAGTTCCAAGTTCTAAACGAACAACATATAAGGCAGAAATTAAACCTGTTATTCGATCAAAACATGTAAAAAATGAAGAACCTAGATGAATCTCTTTGAAAAAAATGCGAGCAAGCGATTCCATGTTGAACGGAAGCTCGTGGGTGAACAATCCGAGAAATGGAAGCGTGAACAAACAGCAGAAAAAAAGCGAAAATCGGAATGACAAGAAGGACGCACCTGGAAGCGTTGGGAGTTGGAGAGCGCTTGAAGATGGAAAGGAACCTCTTCGCCAGCATTTTCAGCTTGTGGGTTCTTCGCTCCCTCAGCCGCTCAGCGCTTCCACTCTTCCGAATATCAAAATCGTTCTGCGGCGCTTTCTCGATAGAAAATTTTCCTTTAAAAAAAAAAAGAAAAAAGAAAAAGTGTCGGCTGAATTTGAGCAGTTTGTCAAATGGAAGATAAAAATCAAAACTTGAAATTCCAACCCTTAGTCCTAATTATTTCTTGATCCAAAATTTAATAGATATTTTTGAAGAAGTAATCCTCATAAAATTTATATTTGATATGATTAAAGGTTTAAAGAGATGTTTATTGAATAATTTTCAGACTAAATTTATAATTTATAATTTAGCTCGAGATGGGAACATCATGAAAAGCAAAGGAGGAAAGGGAAGTTTTGGGTGTTTTCCCGTGAGGTATGGGTCTCCCACTCCTCATCTGCATCAGACCTACTTCCTTCCTTCCTTCCTTCCTTCCTTCCTTCCTTCCTTCCTTCCTTCCTCCTCCACCATACAATTCTATCTTTCCATTTGATTTCAATACTCGGCGATCAAAATTATGCTGCTCAAAAGCTCTTCTACGCCGCTTCTTCGCTCTCTTCTCCCGCCGGACCACCTCCATCACCACCACGATGCCGCCGGGAAACACTCCCCTTCCCCCTCCCATTCCCCCTTCGCCTTCCGCTGCAACAATAAACCCCTTTCTTTCTCCGACCACCATCGCGCCTCTCCCACTGGTTTCCGGAGAACCCACTCCGCAGGAAATTTGAATACCCTTTCCCATGCTTCTGATGTAATCGATGTCCATGAAGACCCCTTTTCATTTGATTCATTCCATTTCAAACCCTCCAATAAACTCACTCACAGGCCCAACCGTTCCATTCTCGAGACCATACCTTCGTTTTCCTTCTACGGTTCCGGAGCCAGGACTGAAGAAGAAGATGACGAAGACGATGATCAACAGGCTGATCCGGAGGAAGATGAAGTTGCCTTGGAGAATTTTGGCATCCATAACAGGATGGACGCTGCCATTGTAGCTCCGGAGGTTAGGGCCATGGAACAAGCTTGGACCAGAATGAGTTCAGGGGATGGGGTCGGGTTTGTGGGTGATTTACAGAAAGAGATGTATCTGGCAAGAGGGCCAGGAATCGGCGGGCCAGGTGGTGGCGGTGGCGGCGGTGGTGGTGGTCGACGGCGGAGTGGCGGAGGTGGAGGGGGTGAGCAGCATGGCATGGAGGAGTATTACAAGAAAATGGTAGTGGAAAATCCAGGGAATGCTCTGGTTTTGAGTAACTATGCGGAGTTCTTGTACCAGGCAAGATCTATGCTTGTTTAAATTGCTCTCTTACTGTATTATTTACTGTCACTCACCCAGTCCATCTCAGGGGTTTCCTTTCGGTTTTTGTTGGCAGTGGAAAGGAGACCTGCGAGGAGCGGAAGAGTATTACAGCAGAGCCATTTTGATGGATTGTTCACAAGATGGAGAGATTTTGTCAAAGTATGCCAAGTTAGTGTGGGAGTTGCATCGTGACCAGCAAAAAGCTTCATCCTATTTCCAACGGGCTCTCCAAGCTTCTCCACAGGACAGGTAATTCCTTTAATCCTCTCAACAGTTCTACAAAATGAATGCTTAAATCATAACTTTAATCCTCAACTCAGTTGTGATATTATGTGAAGTATCAGAAGTTTCAATCATCCTAGGCTCCAATTTCCACGATTTCCACTTCAAGAATAGTTTTAAGTTCATGAAAAATCGAAGATGTTATTACAATTTTTTGTGGATAGCTTTTCTGTGAGAGATGTTTCTAAATCTGATGCAAAAGACTAAATATTGTGTGATTATTCTTCAGCCATGTGCAAGCAGCCTATGCTAATTTCCTGTGGGAAACAGAAGAAGATGAGGATGGACGCAGCTTAGGAAAAGATATGGCAACAGACTTACACGGCAGCTGCAACTGCTTGACATGAAAGTATGAATGCCTGCTGCTGATGCTGCTGCTGCTGCTGCTTTTTCTTGCTTCTGTAAGCATTTTCAAAGTTGTTCCATGTCTGCAATGTAATAAAGTGAAGAAACAAGGAATAGCATAGCATATAGGAGGGAGGGCATAAGTAAGCAAGTTCAGTATAAGATTAATGAAAAGTTGTCCCTCACATTGCCTAACAACTGCTTGTACTAGAGAAAATGCCAAAATTTCCCACTTGAATTGCATCTCAAAAACCATCCAAGTGAGAAAATCACCACCATCTTATCTTAATAATTAATTAATCCCTCACAAATTAACATTTCCAGTAACGTCAACTCACACACTCAAAACACAGTACAAACCAATTTCCTAAACCACTCACACCAGAGACGCTGGCTTTCTCTGAACCATCAATCGTAGTAACCACCTTCATACCAAAAACTCTTAACACAGCATCGTCTCCAAAATGGTTATGCACAAACTGGATGATTGATGATATCCTATTGGACCTTGTGATAACCTCGCTGGGGGAAACCATTGCCTCTCAACCTACCATAGTCACTGCCATCCTGGCTGCTTCCTCGTCCCAAACTACGAGAACCAAATCGTCCTCTGGGGGCGTCTGACTGAAAACTACCTCTGCCTCTTCCCCTTCCTGATCATGGCACCAATAAAATGCATCAGAAAGCATCCATGTGAGCCAATGCAAATAAATCATCATTAGCAAGAATTTTGCTACTTTTTAAGTAGAAGTAAAAGCATATATAGACTGGACTGCAGTAACTATTATCAATACAGAGTTGGCTTATAATACAACTGATTATGTCTGAGTTATATTTGCACTTACTAGCTCCCCGTGCACCACTGCTGTTTGGCCTTCGTTCCTCAATGTAGACTTGCCTTCCAGCTATTTGAATTGGAGATGCCTGTAGCAGAGTATGACAAGACTTATATTTTACAAGGGAAAAGTAAAAACCAATTCTAAACGGCACACAACATGAGAGAAAACACTGGTAGTGTTGAATACTCGAACACGTTCAAAGCACTGTTTAGAAAGCCAAAACGGTTTGAAATAATTACCAGGACTCGGTCAATAAAAAGTTTTAAGATAAAATAAAAATTAACTCCTTAAAGAATTGGAAAGGGTAGGGGGCGGAATCCTATACAAACTTGGTTTTTCTATCACAAATGCCTAAACAACAAAGTTTGTCCCTAGCTAACAAAAACAAATGATAAATAAGTTAAGTGTGGTCCAAACCTTTAAGGCGTTTTGAACACCAAGAATATCTTCAAACTCAACGAAAGCATAACAAACCCCAATTTCCTGTGCAAAGCAATCTATATTTAGCCAATAAAAACTAACCAACAAACATAAAATATATATATATATATATATGTAAAAGAACTGACCTTTCGAGACCTAATGAATACACCATCAGGCAGAATTCTGCCAAAAGCTTTAAATTCTTGCTCAATTTCAGCTTCAGTAACAGAGGGCGGCAAGTTTCTAACGTAGACAGATTTTGGTTCACCTGATGGCAAGACAACACAAAACTAATCAGATGCTTTGGGAGTGGAAATCACACAAAGTACAAGAGTCCTTTCACAACGTCTCAAAACACATAAACAGTTCAAACAGAATGCAGAATGTCATACTACAAAATACACCTAAGAACATATGTCATGTAAAATTTCATGTGAATGTATCGATCCTGGACACAACAAACAAAAAATAATTAAAATCCCACGGTATAACCAAAAGATCAATAATCTCATGCCACATTATAAAGACTGAAGTACAAATAGAAAACAATAATGAAGTCAAACTATTGCAATGATTTAGAATCGAAGCACCATTATTTAAAGATGAATCAAGAATTTGACCTTCATCTTCGGCACCAAAACCTTCTTCAAATGTATCTGCTTCAGATTCTGGGGTATATGACGATGCAGGGTTTATCTGTTGTGGGGTAGGTTCTGGAGTATGGTTCCACTCGGAAGTAGCTGGAGCACTTGAATAAAATGACGGTTGGGGATTCGCTGATTGTGCAGATTCCGCTCTAGCAGCTCTCAACTACATAGTAACAAAATTATCAACATATAAGAAAACAATCCCACATTTGTACCTCAGATCAATCCCAGTTCAAGCTGCAATGACTAAAAAAAAAGACAAGGCCTAAGAAGCCTTCAATTTATGACAAGGATGAAAGAAGAACACAATAAATATAGCTTTTCAACTTTTGTTTTCCTCAATTTGGTTAGGTTTCTGTTATACCCATGTTATACTCCGAACTCCACAGATTATTTTGTAGTCAGTCACAAAAACTAACTGATAAAGGATTATGGCTTGATGGCATATTTCCATTGCACAAGGACACATACACACATAGCATACAGACACGGGCACCAGCCCTAGGAGCTATGGTAGAGTGCACATACAATGGAAGCGTAAGTTCTCTTTTCTGGCTCTCCAACGGGTTCATCAACTACTGCAGAAAGAGGCTCCTGTACGCTGTTAACTACATTTTGATGCGAAGCAGCAACCAAATCCTCCACAGGGGCCTCCACCACAACAACTTCTGATTCAAATTCTTCTTGTTGCTGTTGCTCAGGAAGGCTGTATTTATCAATTGGATCATCTTCTATATGAATTGAGTCCACATACTCCCTTGCATTATCCTCCAAAACATAGTCGGAAACTGCCAAAACAAAATCAAGATAAGTATCAACTTAACCTACCGAACTGCTCAAGTCAATCTAGATATTAATGATCTGCGTAGAAACTATTTCAGCAACAAAAAATTTCACTTTCAGCTATTACTAATCTTTTTAATCGTCTAAAATTTATGCATACAAGTTGCTTCAAAAGATCAAATGCACCACATGAAGGGAAAAGAATCCACTATCGATGGTTATGATAGAAGTACTTTTGATAGTTTTCTCTTCTCCATCTGCAGGTAAAACTAAAAACCTAAGTGGTTTGTTGCCAATTCTTCAACAATACTGACGAAGTACCTGGTGGCTCTGGGATGGAACTGGGAGCATTAAGTTCAGCTTCAAATTTATTCTCTGATGGTACAGGCAACAGATTCTGCTGAACTATCTCCTCCTCAATGAAATGAAAGATATCATTGAGAACAAAGTAACCCTTCTCTTGAGGAGCAAGAAAAAATGTCTGCACAAACTTCCTAATCCCATTAAACTCCTTTGACTTTGCAGAACCTGAAACCACAACTAGGATACCCCCATTCCAAGACTCCATTGAGTTGATCGTCTTGATTGAAAATGCAGTGAAATTTAGCGACATGATAAGTGTATGTATTTGCTGCAGAAGAAAAGCTAGAGTAAGCAACATGAGAATAGTAGTAACAACTGTTTACGTCACGCAGGTCAGAGCTTGTCACAACAAACAAGTAAAGAAGCGGCGTATATATTTCTGTTCTTCTTGACCGTAAAACATAAGTATAAGATTCAAAAAACCCACAAATCCAAGAACCCGTAATAATAATTCATAGATCAAACCCTTATAAATAACAGCTACTACCACTACGTACTGATCAACACATTTTGAACAAAACAAAGAAGCTAGAAACAATTAGAAACTAAAGGACAAAAAACAACAAATAACGAAATTTCCCACTCAAACCAAAACTTAACCAAATAACTTTACTCAAACATGGTCAAATCAGCCTATACTTCACTAGTGCCGAAAATTGAGACATGGCCATAAGAAGTAGAAAAACCAGAAGTACCAGCATTGTGTTAGCAGTCTCAGAAGAATCCCCATCAACCCGAATCATGGTGCTAGCGTCGGCGTAAAATTGATGGACAAGGTCAGGTTGTTGCCGAAGAACATGGTAGTACTGCTCCACAAAGTAGGACCCAACCTGAATCATCTCAAATACCATATCCACTCATCACAATACCCAAAAATTTACACACAGAAACATAGATGAAGGCAAGAATAGAAGAAGAAAGAAACCTGGACAGCGCTGACAGATCCAGAGTAAGCTGCCATTTTCGCAACTGTAGATAAGCAGAGGAAAAAGTAAAACTCAGTTCACCGCGAACAGCATGCAAAATCCCCAAATCCTAAAACCCAGTAGCGTAAATACGAAGATGGGTAGATCCAAGGGAGACAAAAGAAAAAAGGAAGCAAAAAACCCTAGGAGGGAGAGTAGTTAAGAAATCTGTTTAAGTTCGTTATAGAAATGGCGAATCGTGGATTATATGTGGTGGAGGAGAACCCGAAAAGAAGAAGGAAAAAAGAGAAGGCGCCGCCGATGAGTTAACCGAAGATCGGAGAGATGGCGATAAGGAAAAACCTCAAAAGCAAAGGCAGCTGCAGATCTATGGAAGGGGAAAGCCAAAGGGATTTCCTTTCTCTTTTTTTGGGTTGCAGAGTTTCAGAGACTAAAACGATTTGCCCTTATTTATATAAAAAAACGTCGACAAATCACGGCCCTTCGATCACTGGACTCCACTCTCCATCAACACCGCCACGTTACCCCCCGTCACTCCATCAACGGCTCAGATCTCCACAAGCTTCCCTCTTGCTGCAAATGCTTTTTCGGGCGGGTGGTTCATTCACCCGACCCGATTCCGACCCGGTAGGATATAATTCCATCAAGACAGTAAAAGCCAGCTTTTTTACTGCGGTAAGATGTTTGGGATAATAGAAAATAATATCTAAAACAAACAGTAAAATAGTATAAATTATTTAGTTTCATTTGGAATAATAGAAAATAATTAAAATTTAGGATAATGACTTAAAAAAGAAAAAAGAAAAAACAATTTGTTGTCCTCTCTGTCAATTCTGAAAAATACTTTTTAGAATTTCTATAAATATGGTAAATCTAATCATGAAAATCTTCCAACAGGATTGGATAATGACATATTAGAAAATAGTTTCTTAAAATGTAATATTAAAAATATATAATATTTTATTAATTAATTGTTTGAATGTTCTTTTAGCCAATTTATAAATGACAGGTAAGAAATTAAAAAAATTGTAAATAAAATTGAAGTATTAATTTAATACATTTTAATTATCTTAATCCTTAATCTATCTTATCACATAGACATTAATAAAATAAATTTAGAAAAATTTCAAAACTCTATTAGCTGTTTTCGCTCGATGAATAAGAGCTTACCACCTTTGTTGAATAAAGGGAAAGACGAAACAGGAAGTCAAGACATGATGAATTATCCTTTACTGTTCAAGAAGAAAGAAGGACAAGAAAGGAGACTCAACGAAAGATGAATTAGACTAATTTCACTCTGTAAACGAAAGATGAATTAGACTAATTTCACTCTGTAAATCATACAGTTTGAGTAGCTCTTTTCTTTCACCCGGTAATAAGGAAGGAAAGGGATGAAGGAGACAGAACTCCTTTTCCTCTATTCCCTTTTTTACCGAGAAATAATGAAATGGAATTGTGAAACCGACACGTGAATGGGAAGTCAATGAAAGAAAGAGAGTTTACAATAAAAGAATGAAATGAAAGAGAAGCCACTGAAGTTCGTATGAAATCATTAATTTAGTGATGGAAGCACGAACCGAGACATTTAACCTAATAAATAACACTAGACGAGCACTTGCACAAATTATCAAAATTTTCCCCCACCATATTTCCATTTCCACAAAGCTCAATGAAATTGTTTAACTCAAAAACATCTTAAAAATGGACAAAACTAAGAACAAGTTTAAAACGACTTTAAAATGCTCGCAATGTATACATATATATAAACACAAACCGTCATTCAAAACAGGTAACAAATTCCCTCCAAATTTGATGGCAAACAAACCATCAATGCACCACATAAAAAGAACAGTCAGTTGAACTCAATAACTCATAACTACTTGGCAATGGGAAATTCTGATGATATCCAAACCACTACTCATTGGCACATCAAAATTAAAAGAGAGGGAGAATTAGGAAGAAGCAGATTCTAGAACTGTTCCCTAGTTTGTGTTAGCTATACCATACCCATGTCTCTGAAAAACAAAGGTACAGGATATCAGTAGTAGATCATATTCGTACATGAGGGGAAAATTTTAGATTACAGTTTACGAACAAACTAATGGCGCCATTCTCATCCATTCATATAGTAACTCCCGTAATATGGCTGAGCGACTGAAGCTGGCTGCTGCGATGGCGCTATCGTTGCTTGAGCGGTCGGTTGGGCATAACTCTGAGCAGAATACGCCTGCGGCTGATAATTTACACAATAGTTCATAAACCCAAAACAGATGACTGTTCTATGTCTCTCGGAATAAGTCAAAAAGAGACCAACAATACCCCGTTTGATAACTATTTGTGTTTTTTCCAAATTTCTTTACGATCATTTTCATCTCACTAAGAAGTTCATAACCAAATTTTAAAAACAAGCACAATTTTCAAAAAACCTAAAGGGTGATCCACGTTTTTCAATTTTCAAAACTGACTTAGATTTTGAAAACTTCCCAAAAGAGTAGATAACAAAACAAACAAACTCAAAGATAGTAGTATTTCGAAACTTAATTTTTAAAAACTAAAAACCAAATATTCTGAAACTCTCTCCAGACATGAAGATTGAATACCTGGACAGGGTATGTTGGAGGATACGTCGCATAAGTGGAGGCTTGTGACACCGATGTGGACACTTGTGGATTCGTGTAGGTGCTTCCATACCCACTATACGAGGCCTGTATTCAAGTAGATGGGAAAAAAAACAAAGGGTTATTCTTTTTCTGTTCATTACTTTTTCGTGCTGTTGCAAGGGACATTAAAATGCCCCCAAGTTTGCTCATGAATATTCCAATCTTAAAATTAAAGCAGGCCCAATATATCCGAAATGACTTTATAGTGATGCGACTGGAAAGGCAGAAATAAAGTATATGAATATATATATATTAGAAGGGCTGAAAAGAAACACTAGCGAATTCGCCTTTACCTTCCACAAGTTGATTGCATGGTATCAACTATAATTTTAAACAAAAAAAAAACACCCTTCCACATATCATACTTGGAAAGAGCAAATAAATTAAAATGCAGATCCTAACCATCAAAAAATCCACAAAAATTAATAGAGACTACAGTCTTCAAGAATAGTTCAAGAAGGATCACTTGCGACCATGCAAGTTATATGCAAAAATTATCACTTCTACAGCCACAGTTCCCAATCCTTATAACAAAGGGAACAGAGTGATTTCCCTTACTTTTTAAATAGTCTTGTTTGTTGATGGGGTGAAGGGGCAATTATGATGACAACATAATAATATGAAGTAATTTCTTCGGAACCAATAAATTAAAATGGACGGAGGAAAAAACACAAAAAGGGCAATTAGACCATTTGTGTGAAAAGTTTCCTTATTTAAACTGCATGACATATATTAGTATGGAAAATAAAAAGGGTGAAAGATAGAAAGGTTTTTACCGGTTGGGTGTAACCAGGTGCCCATTGTTGCCCCTGTGCTTGAGCGACAGGAGGCCAGGCTTGTGGTTGTACACTATAGCCAGCTGCCCACTGGTTTTGACCAGTTGGATAAGCTCCCATCAAAGATTGTGCTGGTGAAGAAACACTAGGATAGGATTTGGCTATCTTTGCTTTTTCAGAAGCTAGATAATCATCCGCCAGGCGTTTTTTAAGTTCTGATGTACCCTTATGTGAAATGAATAACTTTGCATGTCTGTCCTCAGCCTTCTTGATTGATTGAACGTCTCCAAAGAGATTTAGAAACTGCAAAACCATTCACTAGTGAATTCAGAAAAATACAATCCAAACATAGTTCACCGCTAGAAGGATTTTATGATCAAGAAAATATCAGAAAGATTTCAGGCATGAGCAGACTTCCAGTAATAAGCATCATCCAATAAGAACTTTTTTCATTCGACATACATCAACTCAGTGTTGTTTTGCACTCGAATATCATACATGCTATGGAAATATTGACAACTCCAAAGAGACGGAGTGAGATCCAACTTAAGGTGGAAAAACATCGGACCTTTGTAACTAGATAATTTTATATCAAACTGTATCAATGTAAGGTCAACCAAAACAAATGAACAATTGCTAGTATACTGATGTCCAAGAACATAATTCTTCATAGTTAATGCAATTACGTCTATCTACCCTCAAAAGTTTTTCCCCTGCAAACATGAAGAGCTTTAATATTACCTCCAAGAAAATGCTCGATAACTCCTCCCTCATTGAAGCACTCACGACCGTTACATTCTCTGTATTGGGCACTATTACCTTCTCAACTAATGAATCTAAATAATCGATTCTCTTTGCTGATGACTGAATTGCCTCATAATGTATCAAGGCCTGGGTGAATCATGGAGGCAGAAAGGTATACATTTAACCACAGGAAAACAACGCTTACCAGAGTAAAATTCAAATGTTTCAAATAAAGAAAGAGAGAGAGAGAGTACCTCAATGAGTGGTTTGGATAATTCACCATGCTCAACTGCCTTATCCATAATTTCTCTAGCTTTTCCTTCATTCTTACATACCTGTCAACAAAATCAAGATATGATTCCAAGAAAACAAATCTTAAGAAATCAAGAAAAATACCATTTCAACCGATCATATGCCACCAGAAGAGACTGTTAATTAGCTACATGAAAAACTACTAAAATTGCTTAAATAATTGAGCACGGACCAAAGCAAAAAATAGTAAGCTTTTTTATTTTAATATGAAGGATTATACATATGATTCACCGGATACAGGACATAGATCCATCTAAGAGAGCTGACCACAATCAGTAATTACAGCAGATTTCAAGGTGCTTCCAAAGCTTCACCTGACCCTCTCAACAGCCTTCGCCACATCCATGCTTTCCCCAACTTGACCAGCATTTTCCACGGATAGCACACCAAGGTCAGAGTGCTTCTTGATTGATGAAGACCTCATCAGCAAACTTGGCACCACAGAATTGGTCACTTGGCGATCATGCTGTGGAAGGTTGAACTACTTCAGCTCAGGCAACACACTTCTCATTCGTGCATAATGCATGGACAAAGCCGGTCAAAACTTCTTCTCTTCCCTCTCCTAAGGGTCCTTGAAGATGTATTCTAAACCACCAAAACTTGTTCCTCAACAGATTCAAATGTCTGAGTGAGCCTTGGCAACAGTACTAGCTTTTGGAATGACCACTGGATTGGCGATTACACTTAAACCCTTGCAAAGGCCTACCCAAGGCTCTTCTCCATCTCCAACTGTAAAGAGAGTCTTTATCACAGACTGATTCCTATTCTAAAAATAGAGATCTTACTTATCAGAGGAACCTCTCGATGAGAAACCTTGGGAGAATCATTCTACATTAAACTTGCATAATACAAGTTGATAGTAGGGGTTTTGATAAGCTGGTGCACTGGAGTTCATGGGCTGAAAACACCATATCCCATTGGTGTCCTAACTATTTTGGAGCCACATTACTAACCCTAATATGATGTAAAGTCAAGGAGGAGTTGTTTTTCTCTTTTTCTAAATGAAAAAACCAACCTTTCATCATAAACGGTGATGGAATACAAAGGGCATACAATACCCAACAAAAAAAGCCAAACTAAAAAATAAGCTCCAATTAAGCCGAATAACATCTAAAGGGCATTTACAATAAGCCTCGACTTAAAAATTGAAACACGAAGGAGACATGGGACCTAATAAAGAAGCATAAAGAAAAACTACAAAAGATCAAGGGCAAAATGGATAATTATGTGAACAGACTACAAGCAGTGCAAGAACCACAATTCAGCAACATACCAAGTTCAGAAACCTTGAGTACTGAGCATATAACAGTGGCAACACACGAGAATGTTCTTTTCCTCTTTCAATGGCAATGGCTTGTTCATATACAGAGTATGCATCTTCCAGCTTCCCCTGGAAATACCAACCGCCAAATTAGAAAATGCATGCATCAATATGTATCACAACTTATTCAAGACAACTTACCAGACGATGTTCCATATTAGCGTGCTTAATAATTGCTTCAAGAAGGCCAGGTGAAATTTCAGTATGCACAAGTTGATAGGAGGCTCGAGCACCAGCAATATCCCCATTTTGCTCCATGAACCGAGCAGCAAATAAATGGATCTCTGGTTGTCTCTGTTGAAGTTTTGGAAGCATATGCATATTAACGCATAGAAATAAAAATTTATTTAATAACTGAAGAAAAATGTTCCACTCCATACATCATAGACAAGAATATCTCCTGCTGACAAACTTAGTCATAGGGGGTATATTTTATAATCCAGCATTTATAACTTCAAACTTTTTATAATAAGAAAACGTATAAATAAACAGGGATACAATTTTTTTTTATAAGAATCAACCTTTATTGAGAATACAATGGAAGAATGCTAACAAATCCAGAAAAAAGAAAGACCACTAAAGAAAGGGTCTCCAGTCAAGTAAAATAACACCTATCAAGTAAATACGAAAAAAAAATCTTTGTAACCAAAACTCAAAGAGAAACATGAAATTTATCATGGAAGCATCGTATATACACTATTAGAAACTTATGATCACGATTGCACCATCCTTAATCATGATAACTACAACCAGTTATCATAAGGTTTGGTAAAATGGCAGATGCATGTGTTGCCTACCTTGACAAAAACTTGGCTTGCCCGAGCAAGGGCGTTGTTGGCAAGATCCATACTATCGCTCGCTTGCATGCATAAAATATATCGTATCCAGTACTCAGGATAGTTGGCACAAGCAATCACACATCTCTCGTATAATTTCACCACCTGTTCACAAAAATTTCAAACAAAAAAATGGAAGAACATATAAAATGGCCTTTATATTAAAAATACATTGTGTAAAGATGTGATAAGAAACAGAAAAGAGATATGCAACAGAAATACTCCTCAGTAGAATAGAGAGGCCCCTCAAATATGAGATGAGGGACCCTCCTTGCCTGACAGACAGATGGTTAGGAAGATAAGAGACCTGCATGCATAACATTGGAATTTTAAAAAGTTACTGTACAAACACATCATGAACCTAGAATCTCCACTTATAAATGAGAGTTTGAAGTACTTAGCCTTAAAGCCTGCTTTAGTCTCAGTTCAAATTGCCGATTAAATAGTTGCTTCATCCAATGGTTTAGCCAGTAAAGCATATGATGCAGAAGATATTTTTTAACTGTAAGTCAATACATAACGAGGACGACTAGAAACTAGAAAATATACACATTGAAAATCGGAAACAAGCTAAAGTACCTTATTTAAGTCTCCTTCTTGTTCTATAAAGTCCAGGTAACTATGCCAATTATCAAGCTCTGCAACATTTAGTGGCCGAACGTGAAAGTAGGGCCTTCTGATAGCTGTTTCAAAACCAATGATCTTAGATTCGAACTCTTTAGCTTTCTTATAGATTTCTTCTCTAATGGCGATATACTTCTCCAACTCCTCTGCTTCTGTTAAGCCAGCACTTACAGTTTTAAACGATGGTTCCGTGAAATCAGGACGACCTTCCTCCCCATTTACTTGATCACCAACCTCTGATTGCACATCGACAGCAGCCTCCTCAGAACTCTTCAATTCTGACAATGGTCGACTTGCAGCTAACTCCTTAAAACTGTTACACATTTGCATCATGATCCAAGGGGAAAAAGTATTTTAGCTTGCTTATCAAGGAAAGAAATTCAATAAACCATTGGGTCAGTCATAACTAAAAATTAAAGAGCCCAGGGGCTTCATTCTAATAAGAAAACATCTATCTAAATTAGCTTTTCCTCGCACAGAATGTAATTCAACAACGAAAGGGTGCATAACCCCAAAAACATGAACTTAGCAAAGTACAACAAGTACATCTAAGGGCAATATCAAAAGAAGAACTGTATTATCGTAGTTCAAAAGCAAAAGAATTCAGATCACTTGAGGGCAATATCAAATTATCAGAACAGCGTAATATTGCCAAGATGTGCAATACTCACCTATTGAAATAACGATCCAACTGTTGATTTGGATTTTCCAGTATACGTGTATATATCATGGCAAGGCGACCCCACTCCTGCTGCATGTACTCGTATTCAATATATTTATCCCAAAGGGGAAATGAGAGGTAATCTGTCCCAACATAAGCTAATCCTCTCTCAAAAAGTCTGAAACATCATCAACCAGGAAATTGGTTATTATGTAAACAAAGATCATCAAGTGATGCAAAAGTATCCACAAGAGTAACTGCACTAGGGTTGAAGGTGAAGGAACAATTTACTCTAATAACAGCATATGACACTTCTGCATGCTGCATTTACCTTCCTAAAAATCATTTTATGTCGGTGAATGAAGCAATGATAGAGGCCATCTTAACCCATAACTGAACGAGATATTCCCAGCAGCAATTTGTATATTGATGCACCTCAGTAGACAAAGGTTAAACAACTGCCGTAGTTCATTCATAACTACAGACTAAGGCATAAGCCATAATAGACAACAGGAGATTGACACTATTTCGTTCAATAAAAATAACTTTAAAAAAGGCAAGTAACAGTGTAGCCCCAAATCATGGGAATGCACATTGGAACATGCAATTCCAATATACATTTCAATCAAATCTTTCCGCCTTACACGTAGGAAATCACTGGTACAGCCATCTAAAACGAGGTTACAAGCAAAAAGAAAAAGATCGTTATCAGGTCCAAGTAGCTAAGAATCATAGTAATGGCACTCCAGGAAAAAACACGAATGCCATTAGAAACAGAAGGCAATACCTTCTGATTGTCTCTGGATCTCCATATGTACTAAGAGCGAATATGCAGTAATGCAGCCAAATATCAACCGAGTAAGTGACTCCATGTACTGCTCGTTCGTACACCTCAACAACTTTGTCAGTAGATCCAAAACGGGCCTCATGATCTGCATACTTCTTCCAATAACCATAGCATAAAGGAAATTCCACTAAAAATGCATCATACACTCTCCGAATTTCGAGTATGTTATCCTGAAAAGAATCCAAGCAAATTCACTTAAACTGGAATAAGTCTTCTCATAGGCATATGAGTTTGGCCCACATGAGATAGTTAGAACTGGGGTGTTTTCCAGTGCAAAATTCAGTCAATATCAAATTCTGAAGAATCAATATAAAATGTAAAATTCTGCTCGACATATACAACTCTTTAGATGTATTTTCTAGGAAATCACAAAACTTTTCTCTGACCTCTAAATTTTGGGTTAAGATATTCACTAACAATATAGACTCATAAATTTGTGGACGAAAAAATCCATGTTATTTGCAATAGACCCATCATAATAACCAGAGATCATATTTACCACACACACACTATTTTTCTGAAAACCATCAACATTAAATATTATTAAAAGGCATAAGCAAGTCCATCCAGGCCAATGCCAAACCAACTTATCAGTTTGAGAAAAATGAAAAATCAATGCCAAAACCAATTTATAAAAAAGATTGACACAAACACTAACCTAAAACAAACAAAATTGAACAAATTGACCAAAACTAATAAGATCTATCAAAGCCAAACCAGCCAACTAATTTTTGGCTTTAATTCTATCAAGAGGAACCAAGTTAGACATATTGTCAGTTTTGTCGGTCTTATAGTTTCAGATTGCACCCCTAAATACTATCAAAGATATTTTGTTTACATATAAGCCTCCCAATACAAATCTTTAAGAAAGTAGATAATTTTTAGCTTATATTTGCCCTAACATGTGGTAGGGAAAACCAGTAGGTTGGCCAAGTGTAATACGGTGGACTGTAAAAGAGAGGAAAGTAAGAGAAAATTCTTAGGCAGATGTTAGGCTTCAGAGAAAGATACCCCTCAAAAAAAGACTATCAACGTAAATTCTTCCATTGCATCAGTAAAGCATATTAGTGTCCACTAGAAGGAAGCATATTATGACTGTTGGATGTCCAAAATGTAAATACGGAAGAAATACACCACTCCTATGGATAAAGCCTCAAGATCAACACTCTTCATGTGAAAAATCAATTAAACATTATCCTAATAATATTGCAGGCTATATCATACCTACAATACTAACGGACATAGCTGAGAGAAAAAAAAAAGTTGATTGTGTGGATTATTAGCATGCATGATCCAGACATGAGTCAAAAGTTTACAAGTCATGGAAAAACTCCACACTGCTTCCTCAATCATTACCACAAAATATGTCAGGAGTTCCCAACGTCGCCAACAAAATTAAAGAGAAATAAAGACTAAAATAAAAGGCTGCATCACATTAAGCTTTGTGGCAGCGTCCATGTGGTTGATGAAATTTGAAGGTAAGACTGCCAATTTATTATGCCTTTGTTAGTAGTTCATTATAGATCCCACCAATGCCAAGTTCAAATATAAAATGGTAAAACCGTACAACTTGCTAACATTCATTCTTGCATACCTCTGCCACCTTCTCTGTCTCTTCGATCAAAGAAGTCCATGCATTAAAATCTAAAGAACTGGCCCTCACAATGTTCCAGAGTCTATCTTCTTCAGCAGATAGTGGAGGTACTGCCAAAAAATATTAGGTAACAAAATATCATCGAGAGGTTGAGTTTCTTCTCTAAAAAACTATAGGCAACATAATAAAGTGAGTACTGATTACAGTATTAAAATAGTTTAGTAATCAAGTAAACTAAATACGAAAACAAAAAAAAATGGTAAGATAAATGTGAAGTTATTTTCTTCATATAAATAATTAAAGATACAGGTTGAGAACAAGCTCTCACCCTGAGCTCTGACACGAAATATGAATCGATGCCTTGTTTTCGTAAACCATGGTATTAGACAATAATGGTGTAACACCAAAATATATATATATAATGGACATCTGAAGTTTTTGGACATTAGTGGATTAACGAGGAAGAGTTTTTTTTAATAATAATAAAGACAGCTGGAAAAGAAAAATAAAAATAACAATAAAACGGAAAGTGCTGAAACGCGTTTTCAACTACCACCGTATACTGTCGTTGCCATCAACAGTGTACGACAGTAATAGCATGCACGAAAGGGAGGAGCCAGCTTTGGAGTGGTTTTTGGCCGGATTCCGGGAAGATTGGGGACCCTATGGCGGTTTAAAAGCAAGGGGAAGGTGATTGGAAGAGAAAACTCGTGAGCAAGAACCGAGAACCCACTCTTGAAAGCCCATTGTCACCAGAAGAACTACAAAGGTCGATTCGCCCCTCCTAGAAAGCGATACAACTTGAAACTGTGGGGTTTTCATCCAAGGGACCTTGTGGGAGAAGGTGGTTGGACGGATTCGGACGAAGGAGCTCGTGAGGTTGTGTATCGACCTCTGCAATTGCTGGCTCAAAACCAAAAAAATTCTAACGGTTGTAGTTCACTCGATTCTACACAAAAACTCACAAATCTGGAATGGTTAGGTTCATATCAAGGATATCTTTGGGTTACATGAAGAAGGCAAACGCGTTCGAGAACCGCGGAGAGAAAATTCGCGAAGAGCAGAGAAGAGAAGCCGCCAACAGGTAAGCAACATGTGAAGAAGGTGAAGGAGGACCGATTCACTTGACCCAAACCTAGTCAGCTCGGTTGGACCAGTTTTGGTCAAACTGAACCAAAAACTACACTATTTTTACATGATTTTCGCCTTGATTTCAATGGTTATGATATTTTCCCTTAATGTAGAACCTAATTAAGGACGTTTTATATATTTTGAAAATTCTTGAAGACCCAAACCGAGCCCGAGAAGTCGAAAAAAATGTAAGTAGCTATATGGATTGTTTTTCAAGCAATACTTGTAGGAGTCGATAAGGACATTTGGGCTACTGGTTAGAAAGCATGACTATAGGCCTAACTTACCAAGATGTATGGTAGCTAAGCCTAGAAACTTGATAGTTTTCCGGTTTAGCATGATAATATGTTTTACAGCTTCGCTTGCATGATTAGTCCTAATGAAATTTTTAGGACTCCAGCATGTTTGTATGATTGCTAATCGTTTGATCAAGCATGTTGGACATTTAGACATGCATGATACACCCATAGGAGCATGTTACAAGGGTTAGACACTCGTGTATGCCTAGTTAATTCATTCAATATCCGCTATGTGTCCTAGAGAGTCTAGAAGGATATAAGAATGAACATGAATTGTTGTTTTACATTTCCTGAGTCATAGAACCTACATTTGGGCCCTATGTGTCCTAGAGAGTCTAGAAGGATATAAGAATGAACCTGAATTGTTGTTTTACATTTCCTGAGTCATAGAACCTACATTTGGGCCCTAAGGGCACTTTAGGTTCACCAAGTATAAAGTAGGAACCATTCAGGGAAAACCCCTAATCGTAAACTTTCCTAGAGCGGTTAGGGTGTACTTGGTACACATAGTAAAGTTGTTACCCACAAAGGGTCCCAAGGGTAGCATTGGGAATACTATTAGGGAGCACCTAGTAGACAGATACATATGAGGTACAGACGGTCAGAGTACTCGTCTGTTTATAGAGGACGGTATACCTCATACACACGAGACTTACCCCAATGCCCATTGCAAGGATATTTTGACTTACGCGCAATTAGAGCAAGGTTGATGATAGACTTTAGAAAACGAAAACATATAGCTAAGCATATCTGAAACCCTATATTAAGGCCCCGAAGGGATTAGGTATACACCCCTAGAGTAGGAGTGTATAGGGTTTAGGTACATACGAGTCTTATAGAGCTAGTACAAGCTACATGTCATGGTATTGGCTGACGCTAAGATTAGTATATGAGCCCATAGCTTAAGAAACCATCACAAGGATGAAATTCAATGAGAGCCTACAAGTAGGTCGCTTACTGATTATTTTTTTTTTAATACTACAACGAGAGCCTTCAGATGGAAAACAAGCCTAGAGAAATTAATACAATATCATGCCTAGAAGGAAAATAATTGAGTAAATTTTTTAATATTTTTAAAAGATAGGTGGGCATATCACATATCTTTATATAGAACAAAATGCAGAAATACTCATTGCTTCTCAAGGAGCATCATTACTCGTAATAGTTCAGAAACATAACACATCTACTCATGCGCCCTTCAAAATGCAGCACCTTTTAGGTTGACTTTTTATTTTTCCCGCCCAATTTGTTAAAATGCTTTTTTTCCAAACGAAGCTCCCATGAAAATGCAGAAAACTAAAATGGGAGACACATACCAGAACCATCAATAAAGTGTTGTTCCTCAGAAGCATTGTCGGCATTCTCGATAACATTTCCATTCTCAATTGATGAAGCATTAACTGATGAGGCAGCAACGCTTCCATTTAAAGAAGAATCGTGACTGGCTACTTCAGCAGTTTCCATTCCTGAAGTTTCTGATACAGCAGCATTCTGACTATGATCAGTCATTACCACATCTGACTTTGTCGCATCCACCTCCCCGACATGGTTTCCTTGCTGAATAGAATTGGGATCCGTAACACATGCATTGCCGTTGCCCATATCTGCAGATGTAGGTGAAACAGAAAAGTCCCCAGTGATCCCAGATTGAAAAGCACCCGGTTGAGGAATTAGATTTGCACTGCTATCAGAATAGCCACTCGAAACATATCCAGCAGATGCATACCCCATGACGTCAGATGTTTGGGCAACTACAGTTTCACTGTCCCCCATGCTTAAACTACAGAACTATTTCTTTGATAGCCTAACTGCATGCATTTAAACAACTATCACATAGAATTGATGCGGAAAAGCGCAGACAAAAAAGAAAACCCAGAGCAGAAGTATGTGGCCTTCAAAAAAAAAATGCAGCTAGACCCAGAAAAAAAACATAGTGCTTGAATTAGACAGCGAATCCCAACATATTCCTGCGATACCCTTGACTTGAAAAGCATAAACTCTGGTTTGTCTACTAGTTTAAAGCTAATCCAAAGCTTATGCAGACGTACGAGTACTTAAAAGAATATGTATAGATGCTGGTTTTTTCACCTTCCCTGTATGCATTCGATAATATAAATGGCATAACAAACGAACAAACAAACAAGAAAATAATAACACAATCACTTTAAAACGTACTACAGCAGTAGAATGAAAAACATAACAGGAAGCGAAATTAATGGATGTTCCAGCACGCTAAATCTAGGGGAACAGTGGCTAAATAAGAAAGCGGCGCGAGAAGAAAAGGAAGGATGTTGGGGGCATGAAGAAAGAAAAGGGAAAGAGAACTTACCGGAAGCCAGAGGAAGAAGAAGAAAGGTTGATGAAATGCGAAGCGGAATTGAGAATTTGAGAGTGAGAAAGGAAAAGATGGGAATTTGAGAGGAAACGATTTTAAGAAAGGAGACGACTTCGAGGCCAGGCCGAGGGCAACTCGGCGACAAGGGCTACATATTACCGTTATCCACCTTCCATTGCACTATAATGCCTTGCTGGACCGGATCTGTCCGGCCCAGCCCAATCCCAAACTTTTCCATATTACCCCCAAATATTTTATTTTCAGTTTTTTTTTAATTAGATTTTTAATTTATTTGATTTTGGTGGTTTAAATAATTAAAAAAAATTATAAATTGAGTTAATTCATAAATTTTATTTAAATTGGTTTAGATCGAATCGAAGCACCCAAATTATGATGACATAGTTTTAATTTAATTATTAACTTATTTGATTAGGGTTTTGTTCAAATAAATACAAATTTCATAAATTAGGTTGGTTCATAATTTTCCTTTAATTAATTTATTCACAATTCAAATAACAACTTTATTTTAAATAGTACGCAGTGATGGAATGATCGTGCTCGAATAATTACATAAATAGTCTATAATTCATAGACGAGGCTGAGTGTCTTATCTAACTACATTATTGATATGACTTATTTTATAGTCGTTACAAATGATTTGTTCTGAATACACAGAGACATATAAAAGCAGGTAAGTGTCGTGTACAATAAATTTTGTACAAAACAAAACTACGAAATATTTAATATTCATTTATATATGTATTAATAAATAATGCTAGTACTTCGCATATGGTCACACGCGTATCTCATTCAGAAGTGAGTTATTAATTATTGCACGCGAGAGCCTATCATTTAGCTTGCATGAGAGTGACTTTTTTGTAACGGAAAAACAACCTTACAATTGTGTGAGTTTACCATAGATGGATCTAAAAAAACAATTTAACTCGATATAATTCAATTCATTTTTTTTCCCACGTAGTGATAAATAAACGATAAATAGACGAGTAGTTTCTTAAAGCGTTAATCTGAGAACTCAAACAAAAAAACTTCACTCTTTCATTAGCATAAGAGAGACCTAGTTTAGGACTAAATCGTAAATAAATTATTGATTAGATAATAATTATATCTACGACTCAACTTATATGTAAATAGATTAAATATTTAGTTGTCTTGATAATTTTGGTAATTTGTAATTATACATATATATATATATATATATATATATATATATTTTGTTGAAACGTGGTTTAGTAGCTGCGCCTCTCAGCTCTCGCTCCATTTCCGCGCTTACAAAAGCAGGCGCTCCCGTGCCCGCCATCAGACGCTGACAGACAAGAGCCGACTCTCTCATGAATTCTTTCACCGGTCTGTAAATTTCCTCCATTTTATTCTCCCTTTTACCTCTCCTGCTTTGTCTCTACCACGGCGCTCATTTTTCAAATGATTTTCTCCCCTTCCCTCTCTCTTTCCCGCCTGCTAGATGAACTGCTTTCTTCTCCCATTTCTGTACCACATTTTCCCATTTTCTTGCTTCACTCAACGTGAACCTACTTCTCACTTAAACCCATTATGCGTTTGTTTTTCAGCTCTCTCCCCTCTTGGGGACTCGGACAACTTTCGGGTTTCGCGGGCTGAATGATCTTCGAGGTTTTGCCTTCCTCATTTCTGTTTACTTGGTAAATTCTTCGCTTGCGATTCTTTTACTTGTTGGGCTTTAGGGTTTTAATTTCGATTGTAAGATTTCATCGACAAATTTATGTTTCCCAGTTTAATAGCGCGGTTTTTAGTCACATACCCGTAACGATCAAGATATTCCAGTTAATTTTGCATGCATTCTTGTATTTCATATTCGTTTACTGTCTGGTTGACCATAGATGTTTTAGACTTGTTTTACCTTAGCCAAGAACACAGTGTATCGTTAGCTATTTGCCATTCTTCCCGTAGCTGTTTTAGACTTTTGAACATTACCATGATATCATGGCCGAGCTTTCCCCCTTTGATTATTTGGTGCTGCGATCCTCATGGAAAAAGTTTTAAATTGGTGGTCGCGATGATCTGAAACTTTGAACCTATGACGAATGACCTCAAAAAACGTATGCATTTTGCTGCTTGCTGTAGCCAAGTTTTGATATAGAATTCCGTTTTTGTTGTGTTTATTTTATTTTATTATTTTCATATTATTTTTGAACTAAAAAGGTTTCTACCCTTTGTTACCTTAGAGTTGTTAGTTGTTATTCTTTTCCCTTTTTTTTTTTTTTAATCGTGAAAAATTTATTGTAGACGTGTTCACTTCATATGCTTTCCAGAAGCGTTTTGCATATTTGTTTCAATGTTTGAAAACAATGGATAACATGTCATACTGTTTTATTGAATAATCTTGTTACGGTATATTTAGTTCTTTGTCCATATATTGTTGTTCTGCCTGCACCGAGTCAAACATAGAGAAAATTTCATCTTTAACTTGTAATGTTTGAGGTAGAATATAATTTTTCTTGTTGAGCAACATAAATAAGAATTTCATATATTGCAATGGAAACTTGCATTGCGCTTGATGTTTCAATATTGCAGATTGGCAGTTCTAGCAAATTTCCAGGAACTATCCGGAAGGAGATGTGAGTGATGCATGTGGGTAGGATGGAAGGAAACATATAAATGCTCTACTGAAGGATGCAATAATTTTCTTTGTGTTCAAGGGCCTTGTTTGCTGTGTGTTTTCATGTTTCATACGGCGTAGCAGGCAAGTATATGCTTTATGATCAGGGTGGTTCTTTACATTAATTCCTTCAGCTTACAATGTGCAAATGTGCTAACGTATTTGAAAAGTGCTTATAAGACGGGCCTCCCTTACAATCAAGTAAAAAAGTCCTGATGTAATTCTAACAAATGTAGGCACCTTTGTCCTTGGGATCGGAATAAATATGGCACCGAATCCTCGGGTTTTGAAGGCTTTTCGTGCAATGAAGGATATTGGGATCAGTGAAGACAAGACAAAACCCGTCTTAAAGAAACTTCTGAAATTGTATGATAAGAACTGGGAACTTATTGAAGAAGAGAACTATAGAGTTCTTGCAGATTCTATATTTGACGAGGAAGATAGTAAGGTACATTCTACTGCAACTCCTTTAATTGTATCCTTTTCTCTTTATGCGTTGAGTTTATATTTCTCATCTCACATATGTATGCATCATCTTTCAGGCTATAGAGGAAAAGAAATGTCAGAATTCTCAAGTGTGTACTCATTATCTTGCTTGATGTGAAGGTCTTATTTTGACACTCTTAGTTGTGCTTATACTTACTGCCTTTGCTTTTGTTAACAATAGGTGGAAGATTTTGGGGAAGAGGTTCAGGCGCCTGATGAGCCAGAACGCCCTCTGAAAAGGTTGCGCTTAAGAGGCCAAGAAACCCAGGTGGATGGGATGGCTTTAAAAAAGCCCAAATTGGAAGAGGACGTGTTTCCTGAAACATGTCCCAAACAGCAGATGCAGTTAAGTGGGTCTAAGAGATCTGAAACTGATCCAAGTTCTTCTCGTCGTGTAGACAAAGGGAAGGAACCTGTATCACCACATGTGGTTGCAAGAGTGAAAAAATCCAGCTTAGAGAGACCATCTGCTGCTGTGCGTATTAAGGAACCAGGGGCTGAGTCAGGTGCCAAAAATTCCAGAGTGAGGGCATCTGGGGCTCAAGCACTACTCAAGCCTAAAGATGAGCCATTTACAGATGATACATTTACAAATGAGTTGCCTATTGCTGCGATTCATCCAGGTCAATGGATACTTTCTTTTGATAAGATTAGCATTATTTGGTTCAAAATTACAGTATAATGTTGTAGGGTAGAACAGAGTTTTTTTTCTAATTTGAGGCAAGCATAGGTAATTGATAGTCCAATTAGAGTTTAATTGAAATTAAAATCCATTAGACTGCAATATGTGATAATCAAGGTTAAGAAGCTTTAAAATAAGACATGGGTTTTAGAATATAAAAATTTTCCTTGCTGTTGCTGCTTATCTCAGGAAAGGGAGTAAAACATAAGTTAAATATTGATTGGAATACCTAACTTTACGATGCATCATAGTTATTAATGCTCAAATCAATTTGGTTCAAGCCAAGCATTGGAATTCAACATTGAAGTTTAAACTGAAGACAGACATAGTTGTAACAAATGCAAGTTATGGAAAATGCAGCTATAAAAATAAAATTGTTAATTTTAAGGTATTATGTAAAGATAAAAGAACCAATTGCCTAAATGGTAAAATTTACTAGAAGTGCAAGAATTAAAAAAAAAAAAAAAAACTATAGGAGTATGAAGATTGCTAAAAATGAATCAATATCTATCAATGTGAAACCCCTATAAGAATGAGGAGATCATTTTGCTAATGCAGGCAATCATGTAAAACGATAGTCTGTGGAATCTTCAACCTGCACAGTATTTCTAAATTCTAACCGCTGGATTGTTTTCCTTTGTGAAAATTTTAACAGATTCTTCAAGAAAAGAAGTTTATTCCATTGCAAATGATTCAGTTAGGAAGCCGGATGGCCAAGTTGCTCAAGCATCACTTCCTTCAGATGGAAGTAACAAAGGCGATGGTACGGAGACCTCATGTAAGAAGATTACAGGCAGTGAGCTGGCAACTGTCACGGAAGAAGTACATCCTAACTTAGAGATTGCATCGTCGCCCCTAGGAGAGGTAAAAATTTCTTTGAGCTGCGACTCCGCTTTTGGACGACCAGATTTCCATATGCCTAGTCGTGATGCAGTTATAAAATATATGGAGGAAAAATGTCTGCAGTCATATAAAATCATTGACCCCACGTTTTCTGTTATGAAACTGTTGAGTGACATGTGTGAGTGCTTCTTGGAATTGGGAACTGATTCTCCTGATGAACAACAGGAAGGTTCAATTAGTAGAATTCCACTTCTAGATGTAATGAAGAATTCAGATCCAATATATACTCCAGGGGATGTTGCCAATGAAGGAGATTTGAATCATCTACTCACTTCCGTGAACGAACCAGTCAGTCCTGTCTCTGATAGAGAACTTGCATCACAAGTTCCTAGTATTTTAGAGTCTTCAAGTGTTTCCAATGACCAGGCTATCCATGATGCCTCTCAAAGCAGCAAAGAAATGCCAAATGGTCATTCTGAAGATGTAGCCAGGAAGGAGCTTGATAATCTTGAGGCTGCAAATCCGCACAATTTGATGGTTGTTTCACAGAGTGAACAGGCTACTGATGACTTAAGCTTCTCTCATGATGTGGATGATATAACCAAGGGAGAAGAAAGGGTTCAAGTTCCTTGGGTGAATGAAATTAATAAAGAGCATCCACCATTCTTTCACTATATACCTCGCAGTCTAATTTTCCAAAGCGCTTTTGTAAATTTCTCTCTCTCTCTGATTGGTAATGATAATTGTTGCCAGTCTTGCTTTGGAAATTGCCTTACATCTTCTGTCCCTTGTGCTTGTGCACGGGAAACTGGGGATAAGTATGCATACACGCCAGAAGGTCTGGTTAAGGAAGATGTTTTGGAAGAGTGGATCTCTCTTGCTCGTGACTCTCAAGGAAACCACCAGTTCTATTGCAAGGAATGTCCTCTTGAAAAATCAAAGAATGATGATTGCTTAGAACCGTGCAAAGGGCACTTAGATAGGAAGCTCATAAAAGAATGTTGGAGTAAATGTGGTTGCAGTAAGCATTGTGGCAATAGAGTGGTGCAGCGAGGAATAACTCGCAAGCTGCAGGTACAGTTTAAATCACACCTTCCGCTCTCTCTCACTTTGGCTATAGCATATATTTGAAAACTATTTCTCTCTGTTTCAGGTATTTTTTACTTCGGAAGGAAAAGGATGGGGCCTTCGTACCCTTGAAGACCTACCTAAAGGCTCGTTTGTTTGTGAATATGCCGGAGAAATATTAACCATCTCAGAAATGTATCATAGAAAGGTGCAAAACACCAAAAATGGGCAGCATACTGACCCTGTATTATTAGATGCCTTTTGGAATAAAGAAGAGCCTTTCAAGGAGGAAAAAGCTCTCTGCTTGGATGCCACAAACTTTGGAAATGTTGCCAGATTTATCAACCACAGGTATTTGATTAAACTGAGTAGAGTTTAAGCTTCCTTTAATCTCATACTTCCCCATTGTTGCCCACGTTTCTACTGTTTGATGCTTATTTTACTTTCTGTAACCTTTGCACCAAATTATTTTTGTATTTTTTTTTATGGGAATAGTAACCTCTTTTCGCTCCCTTTGTCATTACTCATTATTCTTGAACTCATATTTTTCTATTTTCATCTTTTCTTTGGCATTATTCTTGAAATCTCCCTCCCACCCTTGGAATTGTAACACTGTGATGAGGGTTTGAAACATGAAAAGATTGTTCCTGTTTGTGATGTTAATGTTTTTGGCTTCGATTATCTCCTTTCTAGCAATCAAGATACAAATTTGTTAGCTATGTATTGTGCTCTAGTATCACTAGATCAATAGCACAGGTCGGATGTGAACTGTGGTTATTCGCGTCCATTGGGAAGTTTTGTGACTATTTGGGTTCAAAAACATATTGCAGAAGGTATATGTGTGCATTGCAAATTCAGAAGGTTTCAGCATTTTATGCTGTATGAAGATTGCGTTAATGTCATGGCCTTGAAGTGGTAGGGATAAATAGTTGATACAAGGGTCTGATATATGGAAGTTCCATTTATGAAGAGTCATGGTGCAAAGCAGTAAAAGGCTTTGGAATCACTAAATTTTCATGGCTTAGAAACCTCTTGGAGTTACTCAGGTTGGGGTTTTAAATATCCCATGAATTTTCTGTCCACCAAATGATCTATGATTATGTGCTTGGCCCTAGTTTAGAACCCGATTAACATTTGGAGGTCTGGATATTAAAAGGAATCGTGTATATTTTATGGGTGCCAGAACAGAACATGAATCCTTCTCTTAGTGAAAATTGTATATCAGCTGGTTGAGTGAAAAAAGGTTTCCAGAAGTGCCAATACTGAGTTGAAACATATCTTTTAATCCTTTTTCTTCTTTTTTTTTAGTAAACAATAGTTTTGCTATCCTAGTGTATGTATATTTGAAACTGTTGCTGTAACTTATCCAAAAACTTGCTAGCAGACGTTTGAACATTTACTGATCTAGTTGTAGGATAATCTAATTTCTCTCTTTCAACTTTTTAGATGCTTCGATGCAAACTTGGTTGATGCTGCAGTTGAGATAGAGACTCCGGACCATCATAATTATCATGTATTGACTCTCGCAAGTTTTGACTTTTCTTTATCATTTTTGTATACAGCCGTTCTTTCTCTTCCGAAGTGATATCGTTTTTTCTTTTTGGAACAAGAAACGAACTACCATAGTGATCATCTTATTCAGTTCCTTTCCTCTTTGCAGCTTGCCTTGTTCACTACAAGAAAAATAGATGCCATGGAAGAGCTAACTTGGGTCAGTGGATATTATTGTATATAAATGTGGTTTGGGTTATTTTGCATAAATTTTTATGACTTGGTCAACTTTTACATGTCCTGTCCTTATAACTGAGGCCTTAAGTGGAAGACATCTCAATGAGAGATACCTCAGTGAGGCGATAAACTGCATCTTGGCTGCAAGAGTTTCCGCATTAGTTATATTTGTGATATCTCTCATTATGATGTGTTGTACTCAGGTTAGTGGAAACATTTGTATGGATGTTAGGTTTATAGATGGTAAAGCAATGAGGCAATAGAATGTGTCTTGGATGCAAGAGTTTCTGCATGAGTTATAGGATAATAACCTACCTGTTCTTCCCTCGCTTTCATGGAATTTTTTAAAATTTTTTCTAAAATGTCAATGAAACAAGAAAATACCAAGAAGCTACAGCACATGGCAAAAATAACATACTATTAGATTAAGAAGCAAAACACGATCAATTTGATTGATCTAAAGAACTAAACAAGCCAAAAACCTTTAGTTAGAACTTATAATCACCGACAAAACCTGGCAATACAAACCAAAACTGAACAACAGAGACACTTCGAAACTGAAGACTGCTTGCCAAAAGCTACATAATAAACAATAACCCTTTCTCCATAGAGAACTTTTGCCTGGATTTTTGAATGAGTTGAAGCAGCAAAAGAAAGGAAAATGCATGTATCATTAGTATAGCTTCATTAATAGCAACATAGAGGAGAACCACATCTTCAGATACAGCAACAATTCCTAAAATCGAGTTCTACAATTACTGAAGCAATTCCATAAGCGTTCCTTGCTTATATACAAACCAGCTAACTCCTCATACGCAACCATTATCCATAGACGATAGACAATTATAAACAACTACTCTGATTTTCTCCCTGCGGCAATAAAATTGGTGCAGCCGGTAGTATAGTCATTTCCTTTGAACTGTACGTCTTCCTTATGAATGATGAATGCAGTTTTGATTGTGACTAACTGGTGCTTAAAGGTGTTCTTTTATAATCTTTATCACCTTGTAATGTAATTCCTTGGACTGTTCAAAAGGCCGTTACTGATATTTTGCTTTACCTGTAGGATTATGGCATCGATTTTGATGACCTTGATCACCCTGTTAAGCCATTTCTCTGTCAATGTGGCAGCAAGTTCTGCAGAAACATGAAACGATCTTCTAGTAAGTTCTTAATTTTCTTTCCCTGCTTTTCCACTCGTCTTGATAGAATTGGCTCATCCTTGTTTATTATTTCCATGTGAACCTTGTTTCTTAATATTTCCTGCCGATGATCTTATCTTTTTTCATGAACATATTGAAACTTTTGTTCTGGAGTTAAATTTATACTTCCCTACTTTTTCCATCATTTTGGGGAACTAAATGTGATATATAGTTCCTCCATAAAATCAATATAATTGTCGCATTCAGTAGTTTATCTTTTTTTGGTTCCAGTGTTCTGATGAATACAAATCTTGATTAAAACGGATTGAACCAACTGATCTTCTTAAACACCAAAATTTTATGGGATCAATTATTGCTTAGATACACCATCAGATCAACCATTGTGGGAATCAAAACATTTAAAGATTTTATTGCTAAGCATGTTATGAGTTGATGATTGATGGTTTGCCGATGCTTTTTATTGTGATTAGTAAATGTATACTGCTGGAAGATCCAATATCGTGTAAGTTTATTGTTTGCTGCACAGTGTGGCCTTAAATGATGGAAATTTAGTAGGTCCGTGCACATTCACTGGGTTTTCCTCTTGCAACACATTATTGTCTTGTGTCTCGTTTTTCTTTCGACACCTAGTTTAATTTTGTTCCATTATTTGCTTTTGTTTTCGTACGATATCATTTAAGATCTCGCATGTATGTCCATGTATACGTGTGTGGCTGATTCGTATGCAAATATTCTTGAGCTTGCTTGTAGAGTTATAGTTTCACACTAAATTTGCTGTACTAACATACTTGTTCCGGGCTCTTGTTCTTATTTTACTTAGGATCTAAATCAGCATCAAGTATTATTAGATGAAGTGGGATTTTGGCGCCAGTTTCTGCCTTTTTATATCATGGCCTTGCAAGCTGAAGTCATTAGAAAATATTGAAACCACCACAATGAATTTGGTTCAGCTGCCTAATGTCCAATTTAGTTTCCAAGACGAACGTTCGGTTTGGGTAGTAAAGCTGAGGATCGATTGCAGATTCACGTTATGGCTCTTTTGCTGTTACATTATATGTATTATCACAATGATGTTCATAGATATTTGATATCTGGCCATGCTGTTTAGTGGTGTTGAAAGTTTTGGAGATTGTAGTTGATCTGATCAGGATCTGGTTGCTGTTTTTTGGGAAAGGGGAATGAAATTTTTGTTTCTTCTCTTGATGTCCTGCAATGGCTACTGCTACTATGGGTACCAAAGCAGAACGTATAAATGGGCAAATCCTGAAAAATATGGTATTTATGATCTAAATCACGTCGATTCTGTTAAAATTAGGGAAACTATTATGAAGTGAAAAAATAGTAGTTAATATGAGCATAACGTTGTTAATAACAGTGTTCTTTTGATTTTTTTATTTATTTTGTTTCATATATTTATTTAGTTCACCCAACCCATGAAAAAGAAAATCACATAAGAAATTATTTATTTAGTTGTCCTTCAACAAAGGTTCAACACAGAGAAATAAACATAAAACTAACTTTCAATTTTTTTTATTTTTTATTTTTTATTTTTTTATTTATGTTTAATAACTCCGTAATATATTTGTGTGAATTACATACAAATTTAATTTAAGTTTTATGAATAAGTAAACCATAAGCTTTCAGGTTTTATGTCAGTAAATTTTAAAAAATCGATTTTTTTTTAAATAAAAAAATCGGATTTCCATTGGACGGTAATGGTAAAGATCGGACAGATTCGAAGCGAGGTTCAGTAGTAACACCACTCGCCCCACTTCCAGTTCTTACAAAAGCGGGCGGCTTCCATGTTCCCGCCATTGAACGCTGCGAGACAAGAAGAGCAGCCTCTCCTACCAATTCTTTCACTGGTTTGTCAAATTTCTCCATTTTATTCTCCTGCTTTGTTTCTACCACGGCGATCATTTTCAAATGATTTTCTCCTCTTCCCCCTCTCTTTCCCGCCTGATTGATTAACTGCTTTCTTTTCCCATTTCTGTACCACATTTTCCCATTTTATTGCTTCCCTACCAAACGTGAACCCACATACTCACTTCAAGTCATCCTGCATTTTATTTTTTCAGCTTTCTTCCCTCTTGGGGTATTGGACAACTTCCGGGTTTCGTGGGCCGAATCGATCTTCCAGGTTTTGCCTTCCTCATTTCTGTTTCCTTGGTAAGTTTTTCGCCTGTGGTTCTTTTAATTGTTGGGTTTTAGGGTTTTAATTTCTCTTTTAAGATTTCATCGCCTAATTTCTGTTTCCCAGTTTAATCGCGCGGGTTTTGGCATATACCCGTTTTCTGATCAAGAAATTCCAGTTAATTTTGCATGCATTCTTGTATTTCATACTACTTTACTGTCTTGTTGACCATAGCTGATTTCTACTGGTTTTACCTTAGCCAAGAACGCATTGTTATTTTCGTTATCTCCTCAAGAACATAAATGTATGTTTTGCGATATTACATTTAGATGTGATAACTCCATATGCTAGCGTTTTGGATATTTGTTTTAATGTTTGAAAACATCTAAACTAAGTTTTACTGAATAATCTAGTACAGTATATTTAAATAGTTCTTTGTCCGCCTGTTGTTGCTCTGCCTGCATTCAGTCAATCACAAAGAACACTTCAGTTTTAACTTGTAAAGTTTATGGTGGAAAAGTAGAAAATAATTTTCTTCTCATTGAGCAACAGAATAAGAATTTCATATATTGCAATGGAAACTTGCATTGCGCTTGATGTTTCAATATTGCATATTGGCAGTTCTAGCAAATTTCCAAGAACTATCTGGAAGGAGATGTGATGCATACGGGTAGGATGGAAGGAAACTTATAAAGGCTCTACTCAAGGACGCAATAACTTTTTTTGTATGTTCAAAGGCCTTGTTTGCTGTGTGTTTTCATGTTTCATACGGCGTAGCAGGCAAGTCTATGCTCTATGATCAGCTTAGAAAGTGAAAATATGTTATCGTATTTGACAAGTGCTCATAAGATGGGCCTCCCTGACAATCAAGTAAAAAGGTCTTGATGTAATTCTAACTAATGTAGGCACTTTTGTCCTTTGGATTGGAATAAATATGGCACCGAATCCTCGGGTTTTGAAGGCTTTTCGTGCAATGAAGGATATTGGGATCAGTGAAGACAAGACAAAACCAGTCTTAAAGAAACTTCTGAAATTGTATGATAAGAACTGGGAACTTATTGAAGAAGAGAACTATAGAGTTCTTGCGGATTCTATATTTGATGAGGAAGATAGTAAGGTACATTCTACGAAATTCCTTTAATTGTATCTCTTTCTCTTTATGCGTTGAGTTTATATTTCTCACATATGTATGCATCATCTTTCAGGCTATAGAGGAAAAGAAATGTCAGAATTCTCAAGTGTGTATTCGTTATCTTGCTTGATGTGAAGGTCTTATTTTGACCCTCTTAGTTGTGCTTATACTTGCTGCCTTTGCTTTTGTTAACAATAGGTGGAGGATTTTGGGGAAGAGGTTCAGGCACCTGATGAGCCAGAACGCCCTCTGAAAAGGTTGCGCTTAAGAGGCCAAGAAATCCAGGTGGATGGGATGGCTTTAAAAAAGCCCAAATTGGAAGAGGATGTGTTTCCTGAAACTTGTACCAAACAGCAGATGCAGTTAAGTGGGTCTAAGAGATCTGAAACTGATCAAAGTTCTTCTCGTCGTGTAGACAAAGGGAAGGAACCTGTATCACCACATGTGGTTGCAAGAGTGAAAAAATCTAGCTTAGAGAGACCATCTGCTGCTGGGCGTATTAAGGAACCAGGGGCTGAGTCAGGTGCCAAAAATTCCAGAGTGAGGGCATCTGGGGCTCAAGCACTACTCAAGCCTAAAGATGAGCCATTTACAGATGATACATTTATGAATGAATTGCCTATTGCTGTGATTCATCCAGGTCAACATATACTTTCTTTCGATATAAATGAACATTATTTGGTTCAAAATTACAGTATAATGTTGTTGGGTAGAACAGAGTTTTGTTTTAATTTGAGGCAAGCATTGGTAATTGCTAAAAATGAATCGACATTTACTTATATGAAGCCCCTACATGAATGAGAAAGGCAATCGTCTAAAAAGTGATATTCTGTGGAATCTTCAACCTGCACAGTATTTCTAAATTCTAACCGCTGGATTGTTTTCCTTTGTGAAAATTTTAACAGATTCTTCAAGAAAAGAAGTTTATTCCATTGCAAATGATTCAGTTAGGAGGCCGGATGGCCAAGTTGCTCAAGCATCACTTCCTTCAGACAGAAGTAACAAAGGTGATGGTACGGAGACCTCATGTAAGAAGATTACAGGCAGTGAGCTGGCGACAGTCACGGAAGAAGTACATCCTAACTTAGAGATTGCATCGTCGCCCCTAGGAGAGGTAAAAATTTCTTTGAGCTGCGACTCCGCTTTTGGACGACCAGATTTCCATATGCCTAGTCGTGATGCAGTTATAAAATATATGGAGGAAAAATGTCTGCAGTCATATAAAATCATTGACCCCACGTTTTCTGTTATGAAACTGTTGAGTGACATGTGTGAGTGCTTCTTGGAATTGGGAACTGATTCTCCTGATGAACAACAGGAAGGTTCAATTAGTAGGATTCCACTTCTAGATGTAATGGAAAATTCAGATCCAATGTATGTTCCAGGGGCTGTTGCCAATGAAGGAGATTTGAATCATCAACCAGTCAGTACTGTCTCTGATAGAGAACTTGCACCACAAGTTCCTAGTATGTTAGAGTCTTCAAGTGTTTTGAATGACCAGGCTATCCATGATGCCTCTCAAAGCAGCAAAGGAATACCAAAAGGTCATTCTGAAGATGTAGCCGTGAAGGAGTTTGATAATCTTCAGGCTGCAAATCCGCACAATTTGATGGTTGTTTCACAGAGTGAACAGGCTACTGATGAATTAATCTTCTCTCATGATGTGGATGATATAACCAAGGGAGAAGAAAGGGTTCAAGTTCCTTGGGTGAATGAAATTAATAAAGAGCATCCACCATTCTTTCACTACATACCTCACAGTCTAATTTTCCAAAGCGCTTTTGTAAATTTCTCTCTATCTCTGATTGGTAATGATAATTGTTGCCAGTCTTGCTTTGGAAATTGCCTTACATCTTCTGTCCCTTGTGCTTGTGCACGGGAAACTAGGGATATGTATGCATACACACCAGAAGGTCTTGTTAAGGAAGATTTTTTGGAAGAGTGGATCTCTCTTGCTCGTGACTCTCAAGGAAACCACCAGTTCTATTGCAAGGAATGTCCTCTTGAAAGATCAAAGAATGATGTTTGCTTAGAACCGTGCAAAGGGCACTTGGAGAGGAAGCTTATAAAAGAATGTTGGAGTAAATGTGGTTGCAGTAAGAATTGTGGCAATAGAGTGGTGCAGCGAGGAATAACTTGCAAGTTGCAGGTACAGTTTAATTCGTACCTTCCTCTCTCAAATCCCCTCCCCCCAACAATATAAATTTAGAATTCAGAACATATTTTCTAAGTTTCTGGTGATATTTACTTTATCAAAGTTAGTTGTTGACATGTACTTATTTGATAACTTGAGGAGTTTCTCACTGCTTTTATGCTTTCTATTTTCCCTTCACTTTCCACATCTGCCTGCATGTAGAATCAGACTATAAACATAACTTTGGCTATTGCATATGTTTGAGAACTCTCTCTCTCCGTTTCAGGTATTTCTTACTTCAGAAGGGAATGGATGGGGCCTTCGAACCCTTGAAGACCTACCTAAAGGCTCTTTTGTTTGTGAATATGCTGGAGAAATATTAACTATCTCAGAAATGTGTCATAGAAAGGTGCAAAGCACCAAAAATGGGGAGCATACCGACCCAGTATTATTAGATGCTTTTTGGAATAAAGAAGGACCTCTCCCAGAGGAAAAAGCACTCTGCTTGGATGCAACGAACTTCGGGAATGTAGCTAGATTTATCAACCACAGGTATTTGGTTAAACTTCATAGACTTTAAGCATCCTTTATCTCATACTTTCCACCTTGTTGCCCACGTTTGTACTATTTGCTGCTGATGTTACTTTCCATACCTTTGTACTAAATTCTTTTTGAAAATTTTATGGTAACTGTGACTTCTTTTTTCTTTTGAAATAATCATTTTTTATTTTCATCTTTTCTTTGTCATTACTCTTGAAATCTCCCTTTAATCATTGAAATTTTAACACTGTGATGAGGGTTTGGAAGTTGAAAATATTGTTCCTGTTTCTAATGTTGTTGATTTTGGCTTCGATAAACTCCTTTCTAGTATTCAAGATACAATTAGTTGACTATATATTGTGCTCTAATATCACTAGATCATTAGCACAGGTGGGATGTGAACTGTGGTTGTTGGCGTCCATTTATTAGGATAATCTAATTTCTGTTTCTCTTCAAATTTATTAGATGCTTTGATGCAAACTTGGTTGATGCTGCAGTTGAGATAGAGACTCCGGATCATCATAGTTATCATGTATTGACTCTCGCAAGTTTTTCCTTTTCTTAATTGTTTTTGTAGACAGCCGTTCTTCCTCTACGATAGTGATCATCTTTTTTTCTTTCTGAACAAGAAACGAACTACCATAGTGATCGTCTTATTCAGTTCCTTTCCTTGTTGCAGCTTGCCTTATTCACTACAAGAAAAATAGACGCCATGGAAGAGCTAACTTGGGTCAGTGGATATTGTTAATATATAATTGTGGTTTGGGTTTATTTGTTTGCATACATTTTCATGACTTGGTCAACTTTTACCTGCCCTGTCCTCGTAAATGAGGCCTTAAGTGGAAGACATCACAATGAGAGATACCTCAGGGAGGTGATAAACTGTACTTGGCTGCAAGTGTTTCATCATTAGTTATATTGTGATATCCCTCATTATGATGTGTTCTACTCAGGTTTATGGGCCCATTTTGTATGCATATCAGGTTTATATGCAACGAGGCAATTAACTGTATGTCTTCCTTATGAATGATGATGCAGTTTTGGTGGTGACTAAATGGTGCTTAAAGTGTTCTTTTAGAATTTTGATCACCTTGTGATGTAATTCCTAGGACTGTTCAAAAGTCCGTTACTGATATTTTGCTTTACCTGTAGGATTATGGCATCGATTTTGATGTTAAGCCATTTCTCTGTCAATGTGGCAGCAAATTCTGCAGAAACATGAAGCGATCTTCTAGTAGGTTCTTACTTTTCTTTCCCAGCTTTTCCACTCTTATCTTGATAGAATTGGCTCATCCTTGATCTAAGCGGATGGACGCTTCCCAGTCTTGCTTGTAGAGTTGTGGTTCCACACTAAATTTGCTGTACTAACTTATTACGTGCTCTTGTTCTTAACTTACTCAGGATCTAAATCAGCATCAAGTACAAGATGAAGTGGGATTATGGCGCCAGTTTCAGTTTTTGATATCATGGCCTTGCAGGTTGAAGTTACTAGGAAATACTGAAACCCCCACAATGAATTTGGTTCAGCTGACTACTCTCCAATTTAGTCTCCTAGTTTCGAAGACACTCGGTCGGTTTGGATAGTAAAGCTGAGGATCGATTGCAGATTCAAACTATGGTTTTGTTTGCTGTTAGTTTATACGTATTACCACAATGATGTTCATAGATGTTAGATATCTGGGCATGGTTTCTAGTGGTGTTGAAAGTTTTGAAGATTGTAGTGATTTCTAGTGTGGGAAAGGGGAATGAAGTTTTTGTTTCTTCTCTTGATATCCTGCAATGGCTACTATGGGTACCAAAGCAGAACGTATATAAAGGAAAATCCTGAAAGATTTTTTTTTTTTTTTGGTTATTTTAGTTGTTAATATTGTATTTTTTGTTAATTTTTATTTAAATATATTATTAGACAAACTTATTATCATAGTATTGTTTTATTCCAGTTGGGCAATGTTGAATAAAAATATTATTTGTTTAATTTATTTTAAAACTTATGGCTTACTTAGACTGGATTTATTATTATTATTTAATAAGAATTTATTGATAGTCTATAATGACATCATTTTCGTATTATTATCATTATTATTATTATTTTATCAATCACTGAAATTACTTTTTGAATAATCAATTTTGATTATTTCTATGAGAAGTGTTTTAAAATCACTATTTTTCTTTAAAAAAATAATTATTCGTTATATTGCAACTAATTCTATTTTTTTTTTCAGAAGTAGAGGCTATTTTGACGTCATAATACCAGAGGGCATTTATGCTAGTTAGTGGGGGTATTTATGTAAATATGCACACCTTTGGCGGCACCCAAAACCCTAGAGCTCTGGTGTCATGCATATATATATATATATATATATATATATATATATATATATATATATATATATAAACTAATGGTGATACATCTGTTCTAGCGGCCGCCGGAGAGACGCCGAAGTCCATCAGCAATGTCGAAGCGAGGTACTCTTCTCCTTCATTACTCCTTGTTTTCGCATGGCGTCTCATTGATCGAACTGAATTTAATTTGATGTTATGCGTCTTCTGGGACTAATTTAATTGCTACCACAGGAAGGGGAGGATCCGCTGGGAACAAGTTTCGGATGTCACTGGGTCTTCCAGTGGCTGCTACTGTCAACTGTGCCGACAACACAGGAGCTAAGAATCTCTACATCATTTCAGTGAAAGGGATCAAAGGCCGCCTCAATAGATTGCCATCCGCATGTGTTGGTGACATGGTTATGGCCACCGTCAAGAAGGGAAAGCCTGATCTCAGGAAGAAGGTCTTGCCTGCTGTTATTGTTAGGCAGCGCAAGCCATGGCGCCGAAAGGACGGTGTCTTCATGTATTTCGAAGGTTTTGCCTATTTCTATCCTTTTCCATTTTTGTTTGGTTTTCTTTTACTCCATTAGGCAGCGGTAAATTGGATAGAGGAGGAACGCGTTTTCCTTACTTGTGTGGGAAGTTGTAGTGTTGAAATTAAAGTATTGGGGATGTTAATTATTGGGTTTTTGTTGTAGTTTATCTCATTTAGCTTGTGAATATTCGTTCAGAGTTTGATTGCCTGATGTTGAATGACTTTCTATGAAGGCCTTTTGCTTTACTGTTGTTCATGTTTTCTTCTTAGATTGAAAAAAGTTGCCATTTTTTTCGAGATATACCTTTCTAGTTATTCATTTCATTGATGAACATCTGCTTATGTTGAAGTGTCATTTTACAACTACATTGTGTTATCTGTTGGGCTTAATTCCCTTTGAACATTCTCTTAATTTAAAAAATGGATCTGAATTGATGTAATTAAAATAACTGATGTTTATATTTAAATGTGTCTTATTTTCTTACTTTGTTTTGCTTCATAGTTTCAAGAACTAGAAGACTTCACATGAGATTCCTCGATTGTAATTTGGAGTCTTTGTTTCTATCTTTTGATGAGAATTTTATATTTGGAATGTTGACTGGGGAAGTAATACACTTCTACCTTTGTCGTCTAAGGAAAATGGACAATTGATTGTGAAATAGTGAATAGAATGATTAAAAATGCATATTTTTGTTATTTGTCATGCTGGTTTTGCAAATGCCAATTTCTTACCACCTCTATAACTTATCCTTCTGTTTTTCTTATATATATGCATTGTAATTTTTTTTTTTCAGATAATGCTGGTGTTATTGTCAATCCCAAGGGTGAGATGAAAGGTAATGTTTATTTATTATCTATTTTTTAAAAATATTCAGTGTTTCTATACCCAGCAAGTGTTTGGGTCAGTTTGAAGGGTAGTGTCTTTCTGGTCTGTGAGTATAGAATGTTATAAATGCGTGACATGCCATGGAAGATGGCGATCATCATGAAGGTTTATCGAAGCAATTCTGGGTGGAGTTTCCACAAATTAGTCTTTGCAGATTGTTTACCTTCTGATATACAGTTTTAGCCTAATGGATGTGTTGGTGGTATGATAGCAATAGTTAGAATAGAATGAAGGCGAAGGAGAGAAGAGAAATACCAATTCCTAATTTATCTTCCATTTTGGACATTGAGCACACCACGTAAGGGCTTGACTTATTTATTAAATAAAGAACTAATGATGCTTGATGAAACCTGGCTACTTCGGTTGGATAGCAGCACCCCTTCCCTAATTATCTCTTACAGAACGACCCTGGCATGGGTAGTCATGAAGATCTATAACGATGGTGTATTTGATTGTAGGTTCGGCTATTACTGGCCCCATCGGAAAGGAATGCGCTGATCTTTGGCCAAGAATTGCAAGTGCTGCTAATGCCATCGTATGAAACAGATAATCGAGGCAATTATAGGTTGTGCCATGTTTTAGATTTTCTTCTTAAGTCTTCTTTTGTTTGGGTTTGCCTCTGCTTTGTTAGACAAATGCAGGCGCCTTTTTGAGGTTTTTTATTCTAATGGATTGCTAATGTCTTATTGCTGTTGCTTTGGTTTCTCCTTTCTGTTTTGGGAACTTTTTGCAGTTTTTGTTATAGATACGAAGGACCCATGTTTTATAACAATGGAGAAATATTAGAAAGTTTTGGTGCTGTTCTTGGGTGCTATATAATCATCTGTTTAGTAGTGTTCTGTTACTAAAAATACTGTTCAATGCCAAGCAACGCATGAACGCCCTTTAATGAGAATGTAGAAATATTAGTTTATTGGTAGCATGATTTTGTGGTTGGGTTGGATGACATTTTCAGAAGAGTTGATTGGTGATGGCTTGCCGTTCCAGTAAATGAGTAGTTATAGTAAAGCTTGACATGTACAAGCTAGAAAATCACTCCTATAGTTTCTATCACTTATTATACTTGGTTCGAAGTGCTTATTTTAATCTCATCACTCAAGTGCGATTTTGTTTAAAAAACATGTTTTTCTTTAAATTACTCCAAATGCACCAGTTTGACCATATGTTCGAGAAGAGAGGAACCGAGCCGAGATGATCTCTAGACTGTATATATAGTTTATATTAGATCTCAATATTGTATGCCATGTATATATATATATATATATATAATGGCATATGGCGTAGAGAGGTACACATACATATATATATATATAGAGAGAGAGAGAGAGAGGCGCCTTTGAATTGAAGGCAAGGTAAAGCAAAGCAATTTGGAACCAAACCGTCCCTCTCTGCTACCTATCACTACCTAACATGAAGTCTTTTTAACTCAACCCCAACCCAATGACTTCCCAACTCACAGTTTGGTATCATTCCCTTTTCTGCTCCCTTTCATATCATTCTTACCCTTTAATACAACTCTTCCCCTCTTCCTTCCCATCTCAACTCAACCCTCTCCTTTCTTCACGTCTGCTTTTAGGTTTTGATTCGTCTTCAAAGACATGGCCGGCTTGGTCACCGGTTCCCAACACTATCCCCACGTTCCTAGTGAGGTCGAACATATCGTCCTTTCGTCTTTTTTTTGTTATATATTATCTATGTCAGGTCTTTGAACTTAATGTGATATGTTTTGCTGGGTGTAGAGTCATCGTGGACCTGCATCATCGATGAAAACGTGTCGAGTTTGTGGTGACGAAATTGGACTCAAAGATGATGGGAAAGTATTTGTGGCATGTCTTGTGTGTAATTTTCCTGTTTGTCGTCCTTGTTACGAGTACGAAAGGAGCGAAGGTAACAAGTGTTGCCCCCAATGCAACACTCGCTACAAACGTCATAAAGGTACACAACACCTTCGTTTCTTTCACTGCAATCATACCGCGGTTAAATCACTAATAAACCCAAAAACTTACTCGGATGATGAACACTTTTCTCAGGCTCACCTAGAGTCATTGGTGACGACGAAGAAGCTGACGACGCAGACGATTTCGACGATGAATTCCCCATCAAACACCACAGTAATGATGAGTTCGAATCAAAACAGCCCAATCCTTCGGTAACGTAGACTTTGTTGGTGCATTGATTTACAGAGAAAAAAACAGAGGAAGTTGAAGATCAATTGTGGGTTTTATGGCGTGCAGGAACACGATAACTACAACCAGCAGAATTGGCATCAAAATGTCCAGAGTTCCTTCTCAGTTGCAGGCAGTGGTATGATGAAATCCGGTTGTGTTTGTGGTTTCATAATTTGGATGTTGAGTTCATGATTTGATTGTGGAATTGCGCAGTGAACGGGAAGGAGATGGAAGGCGAGAAGGAAAGTTATGGAAATGCTGAATGGAAGGAGAGAATAGATAAGTGGAAAGTGAGGCAGGAAAAGAGAGGTTTGGGGAACAAAGATGATGGAAGTAACCATGATCAACCCCTAGAAGATGACTTCCTGTAAGCCCGCCTAAACCCGAACTCGGTTTCTAAATTTTTAAATTAACAGATCTATTAGATATATCCGAACACTAAACTAGTTTAGTTCTATGTTATAAGATTCATTATTTTTTTAAAAATAAATACGTTAATGATTAATATATAAATAACATAAATTAAAAATTTTAAGGGTTAAAATCATAATTTGATGTTAGTTTTGGGTTAAATTGCAAAAAAAAAAAAAATTGAATGTGTCAAAACTATTTTTATTTTCATTTCGGTTCTAATTTTTATCCAAAATTTTAAATTATTTTTTTTTTGGTAGTTTTAAAACATTTACAAAATACCATTAATTCATATGAAAATAATAATAGTATTTTTATTTAAAGTTTAGAGATTAATGGTGTAAATATATCATTAATTTAAATATTTTGTTTCTATAAAATTAATAAATGGAAAATTTAGGCGGTAATTAGAAAAGAATGGCACTTGCAGATTGGCAGAAGCCCGGCAACCACTATGGCGGAAAGTTCCAATAGCGTCGAGCAAAATCAGTCCATATCGGATAGTCATAGTCCTCCGCCTCGTAATTCTTGCATTCTTCTTCCGCTTTCGGATCTTAACTCCGGCCTACGACGCCTTCCCCTTGTGGCTCATCTCCGTCATATGCGAAATCTGGTTCGGCTTCTCCTGGATTCTCGATCAGTTCCCCAAATGGGCTCCCATCAACCGGGAGACCTACCTGGACCGGCTGTCCATGCGGTTCGAGCGGGAGGGGGAGCCCAACCGCCTGGCTCCGATCGACTTCTTCGTCAGCTCGGTGGACCCTCTCAAGGAGCCGCCCATCATAACCGCCAACACGGTGCTGTCCATCCTGGCGGTAGACTATCCGGTGGACAAGGTGAGCTGCTACGTGTCGGATGACGGAGCGTCGATGCTGTTGTTTGACGCGCTGGCGGAGACGGCGGAGTTTGCTCGGAGATGGGTTCCGTTCTGCAAGAAGTTCAGCGTCGAGCCTAGGGCTCCGGAGTTCTACTTCTCACAGAAGATGGATTACTTGAAGGATAAGGTGCTGCCCAGTTTTGTGAAGGAGAGGAGGGCAATGAAGGTAAGGTTTGATTTGCTTTGATTAATGGTTTGATGGTTTGCAATTTTGTGTAAACTGAAACTGAATTTGTGGTGATTTGGAGCACAGAGGGAATACGAAGAGTTCAAGGTGAGGATCAACGCGTTGGTGGCTAAGGCTCAGAAGAAACCAGAAGAGGGATGGGTTATGCAAGATGGCACTCCATGGCCTGGAAACCTCACCCGTGATCATCCTGGCATGATACAGGTCCACCATTTTTACTTATTTATTCTATGTATGAAATGAAATTTCATGCCTACTTTTTCTATGCTAATAAAAATCCCAACGTGTTTCTTGGTTTGCAGGTGTATCTGGGAAGTGAAGGTGCACTTGATGTGGATGGTAAAGAGTTGCCTCGTCTTGTATATGTTTCTCGTGAGAAGCGCCCTGGACATCAGCACCACAAGAAAGCTGGTGCTATGAATGCTCTTGTAAGTGTCTCCTCTCCTGCATCAAATGATTGATGTAAGGCTATGAACATGGACATGGAAGTTCTTATTGTGTTGGGTTTGACAGGTTCGAGTCTCTGCAGTCCTCACTAATGCACCATTCATCTTAAATCTGGATTGTGATCACTACGTCAATAATAGCAAAGCTGTAAGGGAAGCCATGTGCTTTCTAATGGACCCTCAGCTTGGAAAGAAACTATGCTATATTCAGTTTCCTCAAAGATTTGATGGTATTGATCGTCACGACAGATATGCTAATCGGAATATTGTGTTCTTTGATGTAAGTCTAAGTTATTTCGACGTATTAGTCATTTCTTTGTGCAACAATGTTGATTAACACTGCAAACAATTCATTATTGAGTGGATACTAACTACATTTGCAGATCAACATGCGAGGACTAGATGGAATACAAGGCCCAGTTTATGTTGGCACAGGATGTGTCTTCAACAGACAGGCTTTATATGGATATGAACCACCAGTCTCTGAGAAAAGACCGAAGATGACATGTGATTGCTGGCCTTCCTGGTGTTTCTGCTGCTGCTGCGGTGGTTCAAGGAAGTCGAAGACAAAGAAGAAAGGAGAAAGAGGTTTGCTTGGAGGCCTGTTCTCAAGGAAGAAGAAAATGATGGGGAAGAGTTATGTAAGGAAAGGGTCTGGACCAGTTTTTGATCTTGAAGAGATTGAAGAAGGTTTTGAAGGTTACGACGAGTTGGAGAAGTCATCACTTATGTCGCAAAAGAATTTCGAGAAAAGATTTGGACAGTCGCCTGTTTTCATTGCTTCCACTCTTAAGGAAGATGGAGGTCTTCCAGAAGGGATGAACAGCACATCACTCGTTAAAGAAGCCATCCATGTGATAAGCTGTGGTTATGAAGAGAAAACAGAATGGGGAAAAGAGGTTCGTGGTCGAGGCCAATGGCATTAGCCTTTGTCTTTTTGTTTCGGAACTTCCATGTGAACTTAGCTAACACTTCCTGGTGAAACAAATATAATTGTTTTGCAGATAGGTTGGATTTATGGTTCGGTCACTGAGGATATTTTGACAGGATTCAAGATGCATTGTAGAGGATGGAAGTCAGTGTACTGCATGCCACAGAGACCAGCTTTTAAGGGATCGGCTCCGATAAATCTTTCGGATCGTTTGCACCAAGTTCTGAGATGGGCATTGGGTTCTGTTGAAATCTTCCTCAGTCGACACTGCCCGCTGTGGTATGCTTATGGAGGAAAGCTAAAATGGCTCGAGAGGCTTGCCTACATCAACACCATTGTTTACCCTTTTACTTCCATTCCATTACTTGCTTACTGCACAATCCCTGCTGTTTGTCTTCTCACTGGAAAATTCATTATCCCCACTGTAAGTGATTCAACGCTGTTTTTTGTTGCATCTCTGCTCAATCAACAAATGAACAACTAGGTTGTCGCCTGCTAGTGCTAAAATATGCCTATATTTTCTGCAGTTGACGAACTTAGCTAGTGTCTGGTTCATGGCCCTGTTTCTTTCCATCATTGCGACGGCTGTACTGGAGCTTCGATGGAGTGAAGTGAGTATTGAGGACTTGTGGCGTAATGAGCAATTCTGGGTGATTGGTGGTGTCTCTGCACATCTTTTTGCAGTGTTCCAAGGCCTGCTCAAGGTCCTTGGTGGTGTAGACACCAACTTCACAGTTACAGCAAAAGCAGCCGACGACACTGAGTTTGGAGAACTCTATCTTTTCAAATGGACAACCCTCCTTATCCCGCCGACCACTCTCATAATCTTGAATATGGTGGGAGTGGTTGCTGGAGTTTCAGATGCTATTAACAATGGCTACGGTTCATGGGGCCCTCTATTTGGAAAGCTATTTTTTGCTTTCTGGGTCATTGTTCATCTCTATCCTTTCCTCAAGGGTCTGATGGGAAGACAAAACAGGACGCCCACCATTGTAGTCCTTTGGTCCGTGCTTCTTGCATCCATATTCTCACTGGTTTGGGTGCGAATTGATCCCTTCCTGCCCAAGCAAACTGGTCCAGTCCTCAAACAATGTGGAGTCGATTGCTAGTCATGCTCCAATGCTCCTTTTTTTCACTTCTTTTTGTTGGGTTGCCTCAGTTGTGTTCAAATGTTTGAAGTTTTGAGATATATCTTTGTAGCCTTTATTGTTTGAATGAATACACAAGAACAGAATGAACTTCACTACAGCAATTTAGTAAAGCTAGTAATGTAAAACATCATCTCCCAAGCTTTCTGTTATGGCATTTTCAGGGAGTTGAATGGAGAAAATGAAACGACAGTTCTTTTCTAATTCGAGCATCATTGATTCAAAAACATAATACAACTTGAAATTCTATCTCCAGAGTCCAAAATAGCTTAATTTCATGTAACAACACACTAAAATTACATTTGAAAATGAAGTTAGCATAAGTGGCAGCTTGTTGTAGGTTATAGGAATACAGTCCAGCAGGTTAAAACAAACGGTGGACAAACTGATTTACAAACAAATCAATAAAAGTATAGGCTTTACACAACCAAATAGAAGAAAATCAAACAGTTAACAATTGATTTACAAACAATCAAGTATAAGCAGACTTTACACAACCAAACAGAAGAAAATCAAACAATTGGCAACTGCTTCAGAGTTCAGAGTAAAAACCTCTAGTTTGTACGGAAGAAATGGTAATTTTCTGTTACCTCTCAAAAACTCAAATAACAGAGCTCCACCAGCTTCAAGCTTTAGCAACCCCTCTACTATTCAAAGCTCTCTCCAACCTTGTTTCAAATGGTGTAGAGTGCCAATTCACTGTCTTATCCTGCACCCATAAACAAAAGAACAACTTATTTCAGTCCCTCCACTGCCACCTCCAAAAATTTAACACATCTTTCAAACATTTGTTTAAAAAGTCATTCCAAACAAGCCATAAATTATGACTTCGAATCCATACCTCTCTATACTTGCTGGTTGTATTTGGTATTCCTTTAAACGAAGAGGCAGAATCACGATCCTTATCACTCGACCCCGGCCTCCAATATGTACCAACAGTTCCAGCTACAGGCAACTCACTGTGGCTGCTCTGCGAGCTCGATCCTTGCAAGGTGCTGCATTTTACTGGAGTAATAGTGGCTTCTAAAGCCATTGTTGTAGTAATCTTACTCACTGGTGTGGATTCTGATGAAGCCAACCAGTTAGAAAGGCTGGCATCAACACACAGTTCCTGGCTAGCCTTGGAACTGTATGGAAATTCCTCGCCTGTTGATTCTTGTTCCAACTCCAGATTCTCTTTCTGAGGTGTTGACGGCAATGCGCTCTTTGATTTCACAGCATTCCATTGAGAAAGATTTTCAACTGGTTTCAGTACCGGACAAACATAAGCAGTCCTATGCCTCACGTTTGTGGGGTTAAGCCGGTGAACATTCATCGAGCTATCAGCCACAGAAGAACTTTCCTTCATTGATTCAACCATTCCAAATTCATCATTTTCATCTCCAAAAACGTCGTCCTCATCATCACTATCCTTACAGTTCCTGTATCGATGAATAGGAGGGAAAGATGGTATGAAGTTGGGATTGAGAGGAACAACAAAATCTTCAGATGAAGATTCAGGTTTGCTTGATTTTTCCACACTGTCTTCCTCAAGGTCCTGATTCATCCCATGAACTGAAGCAACATCTTCCTGGGGTAAAACAACATGCTCATGCTCATGGGGTTTCACAGGAGTTACTTCCTCTGTGGTACTGATGTTCAATGACCCATCACGCCTGTTCATATGATAAAAAGCCACATTATTCTCATTTCTAACCAAAAACCAAAATCAAAACGTACCCCCAATGAACTTCAAAATTTGTTCCAAAAAATCCCCTTCAATTCTGAAATTGTTCAAAAAATTATTGCTCATGTCAAACTATGAAACTAAAATATGAAAATGGACGTGATAGCTAATGTGTAAAAATTAGATGAGGTAGGTAATATTATTTATAACTACATAGAAGATTGTTGTTTGCTTTATTTCATCTCAAAAGAAATTCGTGTTAAAACTTATTTATAGATTATTACTTTTTACACGCCAATTTTCATGTTGCCTCAAGTTCCGTCTTACTTTAAGGGGAAACTAATTTTTTGGCCTCTAGGTTTCAAATGCTACAATTTTACCAAGATTTACACTTTTCCCTTTAAAAAAGATAAAAAATGAAACATTTGAAAGTCTAAGCCAACAGAAACTACTCCAGAAGTTTAGTGATTTTTGTATCATTTAACAAACAAACAAAAAAAAGTTACACTTCGAAATTTGAAGTACTAACCGAGCTTCAACCGGATGCAAGGATTTTTTGTTAGAGTCAACAGGCAACGTGTGAAGAGAAGATTGTCCGGGTTTAGGGATCTCATTCCTCTGCAACAAAGCAACATCCAAATTAGTTCCATTGCGATAAAGGAACGAGGAGAAAATAGTGACAAAGAAGAAAATTCTTGCCGACTTTCTAGGGTTTTGTCGAAAATTTTCAAATGAATGATGAAGATTGCTAACCTGAATGGTGGATCGGTGGTCTGTATGACGCGATTTACAATGATTCTTGAGGCGTTTGGGATCTTTGGATGAACCAAAGCAAGCAAAAAAGCAACCCATCGCTTTGTAATTCAGAAACCCTGTAGCTTGCGTATTTGTTTGGCGAAAAATGCGCAGTAATCGCTTGGAAGAAGAAGAAGAAGAAGAAGAAGAAGAGGATTTGGCTAATGGATTTTCATGGAAGATTCTCCTTCTCGTTGGAAAGGGGAAAAAGTGGTCTACAAATTTGAAGTTTGGGCTGAGAGCTTACGGTTTTGTGTGATTAATTTTAAATTAATTGGTATTATTCTCTGAGTAAGTGACCGTTGGGGATCGCATCATTCTTATTGGAAGTCTAACAACCGGAGCCTGCAACAACAACAACAAAAAAAAAATAAATAAATAAATTAAATTAAATTAAATAAAAGGAAAATTAATTATTGGGGTGACAGAGGTTCGAACTCTCGACCTCAGGATAACTAAAAAGCTATGAGACCTACGCGCTAGCCAACTGCGCCACCACCCCTTTTGTTTTTAAAAGTCTAGCAACCAGAAAATCCAAAATAAATAACAAAAAAAGGAAAAATATTTATTGGGGTGAGAGAGGCTCGAACTCTCGACCTCAGGATAACTCAGTAGCTATGAGACCTACGCGCTAGCCAACTGCGCCACCACCCCTTTTGTTTTTAAAAGTCTAGCAATCAGAAAATCCAAAACAAATAACAAAAAAAAGGAAAAATATTTATTGGGGTGAGAGAGGTTCGAACTCTCGACCTCAGGATAACTCAGTAGCTATGAGACCTACGCGCTAGCCAACTGCGCCACCACCCCTTTTGTTTTTAAAAGTCTAGCAACCAGAAAATCCAAAATAAATAACAAAAAAAAGGAAAAATATTTATTGGGGTGAGAGAGGTTCGAACTCTCGACCTCAGGATAACTCAATAGCTATGAGACCTACGCGCTAGCCAACCGCACCACTCAGTAGCTATGAGACCTACGCGCTAGCCAACTGCGCCACCACCCCTTTTGTTTTTAAAAGTCTAGCAACCAGAAAATTCAAATTAAATAACAAAAAAAGGAAAAATATTTATTGGGGTGAGAGAGGCTCGAACTCTCGACCTCAGGATAACTCAGTAGCTATGAGACCTACGCGCTAGCCAACTGCGCCACCACCCCTTTTGTTTTTAAAAGTCTAGCAACCAGAAAATCCAAAACAAATAACAAAAAAAAGGAAAAATATTTATTGGGGTGAGAGAGGTTCGAACTCTCGACCTCAGGATAACTCAGTAGCTATGAGACCTACGCGCTAGCCAACTGCGCCACCACCCCTTTTGTTTTTAAAAGTCTAGCAACCAGAAAATCCAAAATAAATAACAAAAAAAGGAAAAATATTTATTGGGGTGAGAGAGGCTCGAACTCTCGACCTCAGGATAACTCAGTAGCTATGAGACCTACGCGCTAGCCAACTGCGCCACCACCCCTTTTGTTTTTTAAAAGTCTAGCAATCAGAAAATCCAAAATAAATAACAAAAAAAGGAAAAATATTTATTGGGGTGAGAGAGGCTCGAACTCTCGACCTCAGGATAACTCAGAAGCTATGAGACCTACGCGCTAGCCAACTGCGCCACCACCCCTTTGCTTTTTAGTTCGCATTTATAAATATAAATTTCGTTTCTTCTTTGTTATTCGATAGGAATAATAGAGATTAATTTAAAAGTCGATCCAAAATTAATAATATAATTATTACCGTTTGACATTGAAAAAAATTAATAATTAATAGGGAGGTTAAATGCCGGAATATATATATACCTAAATAATTTATACTTTTGTCTATTGATTTTTTAATCTGTTAAATAAATATTTTACCTCAACATTCATTAAACGTAATATAAGTAATATGGATAACAAATCCGTTTAATTTAATTACAAAAAATAATTAAATAAGTACCAAATAATTAGAAATTAACAATAGATAATAAAAATTTATATTAAATAGATAAAATAATATAGAAATATTAATTGACACTCGTTTTAAATTAAATTATGTTAAAAAAAATAGAGTATTAATTAAATCATAATGAAAAGTCAAAACTTTGACTTATAATTTTTAATAAATTACTTTTTTTTTCATAAAACAAATGGTTTGTTGAGTTGACAATTGTAAATTAAAAAAAAAACTTAATTAATATATTATGTTTGAACCTTTCAATTATCTAAAATAATTTTTCTTCAATAATAATAAATAAATAAAACTATTTTCCTTATATTTGAAAATAGAAACTTATCCTTGATTTAAAAAACAAAAAAAACAAAAAATAAAAAAGTAAGTTGGTTTTGGAGAGAGAAGGTTTCACACCATTTAATTATTTATTATTTGAATGGAAATAAAAATAACTCAAAAGCAATTTATTAAGAAAAATTAATAGCTTTAATCACTGATTATCCCTCGCTATTTATTATTTAAGCAGCAGCATTGAAAGAGTTTATATTTAAAGCATCCATTTATAAAAATACCACCAAGTTTTTAAAAACAAATAAATAAATAATACTTTTTTGTCGACTTTTATTATTTAAGTTGATAAGTATAATATTTTATTAGACAACGTGATAATCTTCTAATAAAATCAATTTCGATGTAATTTTTTTAGTTACTATTTGTTAATATCAATAAAATTTTATTATTATATTTCAACCAAAAAATTTAATAATGATGTAGGATTCTCGAGAAATTCTTCGAAAATTTAATAATGATGTATATTTGATTATTACTGCCATGCCTTTGAACACGAAAATATGATTGTGGGAGTAGAAGTGCGTTGGAATCATCACCATGAGTTATTTAGGTATTGTAGATTGCTTTTCCATAAAAGGAAGGTAAAACGGCATACGCGTATGAAAAGTCTTATTAAGGCTAGTTTGTTGTTGTCGTCACATGCTTGAAAACGTCACGTCCGACTCGAAGTACACCATAAATGCCGACGTCATCTTAGTTTGTCAATGAAATTAGAGATATTGAATATGCTTCGTTCATTTTGGTAGGCCAACGATACAAGACAGATATCTCTGAGTGCGAAAGCGTCAAATTCATTGAACTTACCTTCTCTAAATTGAAGCGGGATGATGAAGAACGTGTTTGAAAGTTATGAGGAACGTTACAAAAGTATTTTAACAATTTAAAAATAATTTCCAAATGAGAATTGAAATTAATGATTATTTTAAAAGATTTTTTCTTTGTTATTTGTGGGATTAGAAGAACTATATTGAAATTAAAGATTAGAAAAATTTAATTGGTGAAATTTTATAATTGAAGAATTGAGTAAATTTGTCAACACGCGAGGCAAGAGTTTTTTTTATTAAAAAACAAAATGATAGCGAAGCGATAAATAAGAATCTAGTTCCCTTCCTTTTCTGAAAAACAGATAAGTCCGTACGTTTGGCATGAAAAAAGGGAAAATTGCCAATATGGGGTAGTTTCGTAATTTGACTCCCATGGCATTTTCGTAGTTTCCTTGATTATGAAGGGCAAATCCATAGGCCAAGTTCTATAAATAAAACCTCCCTCTTCCGCCTCGTCCTCTCAAAGACAAGCTTCTTTCATTCTCTCTCTCTCTCTCTCTCTCTCTCTCTGTTCTGCTGGTTTCTCTGTTTCTCCTCGTCTCCGTTACGGTTTCTTTTCTCCGTTCTCTCAATTTTCACCTCATCGGGTTATTTTATTTTATTTTGTAGTTTAGGCCCCTTATAAATTATTAAATTAATTTATCAGGCTGGCCTGGGGGCGTTTTATTTAAATAATTTATTAATACAGAGAGATTGAGAGGATATATTTTGCTGACGTGGCGTGAACTGGCAGTAGTAGGTTTAGGTTAGAGGGTTAAGGGGGAGGGGCAGGATGAATACCACCAAAACGATGCGTTTACCTCCTCGTAGATTAATGACTTCAGATGGGCCCAGTTCCAGGCCCAATAAGAGGAAAGAGAGAAAGGGCTTTGATGATGAGGCCCACCAACTGTCATTCACAGCTAAAGTATCGAAGCCGACACCGCCTCAATCGAACCAGCTCCTAGCCGGCTACTTAGCTCACGAGTTCTTCACCAAAGGCACCCTCTTTGGCCAAGCTTGGGATCATCCGGATGTGTCTATGGCGGCTTCACCACCTGACCTCACCGAGAAACGCCAAGCCGAGCTGCACTCCAAGAATTATCAGTCCTACGTGGAGGTAGCTAATTTGTTGAAACACGGTGGGGCCCACCTTCAAGGTATTGTCAATCCCACCCAGCTAGCTCGCTTGCTAAACCTATGATTTTATTTTAATTTTTTTCCCTTTTGTTAACCTATCTGTGTAACATGTGGCGTGCTGTGGACCATTTTTTTTTAAGGGGACCACTTGAATTTTAAATAAGAATTGAGAAAATTAATTTCCCTTTATTTTAGTTTGTCCTCTCTTTTCAATTTAATTATAAAAATTAAATCCATTCCAATTGCATAATTTACTAGTTTTTATTTCATAGTTTATTTATTTTTTTCGAGGTTTGTTAGGTTATTAAAAGTGTAATTTATGGGTGAATTTAGAATTCGTAACAAATAAAAGTTTATAATATATGGATTATTTAATTAATATATATTATTTTTATTGGCAAATTTTGATGTATTATTTTAAAGATAAATAAAATAGTTCTAAACATTTGTCCACTCAATTCTCTATGAAAATATTTTAGAGTATTTACTAAATTGTGTACAAATATATGAGATTTTTTAGATACAAATATATCCAACAGGAATTTATTCATAAAAATGCATTATTAATGGTTTATTTAATTACTCCTTGACCAAATTTATTTAGTGATTATAAAAATTACTACCAAAACTTTCCTAATTTAAGAAATGCATATGGTAATAAAGTTTTTTTTTTTTAATAATATTACTTTAAAGACCATTAACTTTGAAATAAAATAGCTAAAATAGTTTAATTAATTAATTAATTATGCTAATACGATTGGTACATTATTACAAGAAAATAGATTTTGAAATTTTGTGAATTTAGATAAATGAATATTAAATCTAGGTTTGTGGCTTGGAATTTACAATATATATAAAATATATATTTTAATTATTTACATGTTAATAAAATAATAATAATATTTTTCTTATATATTTGTTGAATGAATAATTTATTTTTATACTATTAAGTAATCAAACTCTTTTGAATAGTTATTTTGTAAACCAAACCTTTAAGTTTGTTTTATTATTATTATTATTTCCAATTTTAATTAAATGTATTTACTTACTTGTTATACACTTACCACTAATTAACTTTTATTTGACTAATGTATTTTATTAAAAAATTGATTAATCGACTTTAAATATTTACTACAACAAATTTAGAGAATTAATAAATATAGAGTAAGAATAACATATATGATAGTAAATCTGGATTTTTAACTAAAAAAAGAAAAAAAAAGAGAATATTATATTTATTTGAGTCTCAAATATTATTTCATAGGTATAATTAATATAGATGAGTTAAATATATGTGTTTATTTTATCAAAATTGTATATGAAACCTAAAATTAAATATTTACCTATAAATTGTTGTTTATAGTGAATTGTATAAAAATGCATTTTAGTTTAAGCATTATATTTTTATAAAATCTATTTAGAATAAAAATACTCGTATGCTAAGTCATATATTATAATAAAAAAAAACTATAAATAAGTTTGTTTGGTCAAATTTACATACCATACAAATGTCAAATTATTATAAATGAAAACTATAAATAAATTTGTTTGGTCTGATTTACCCATGATACAAATGTCAAATTATTATTTATTATATATGACGACTATTATAAACAATAAACTAATAAATGACTGCTTATTCGAGTGAGTTTTATCGGTTGACTGGACTTGAAATTTCTCAAGCTCAAACGTTTACTCTTTTAGTTAGAGACCAATGTCTTGGAGCTATTGTTGGATCCGTTCAGGACCTACTGGTTTAGATCGGAGAAGTCATTTTTGGGATTTGTGTGCTCCTTGGTTAGAACCACTAAGATGTCCTAATAGTTTGGACTTGAGTAGATGGAAAAAAGACATACAGCCTTGACAAGAACGACGTTTCGAGTAATATATGACATTTGCTCCTTTAGGTTCTTTAAATTTCGTGGGTGGCGTAGCTACCGAAATTAATGTAGTCAATTATGTCTGTCCTAGAAGTTGGTTACCTCTCATTTTGTTCTAGGATTCTTCCCATTCGTAGGTCATTTATGGCATGCAGGAAGGACTCGTGCAACTGCCGCGAGATTTGAAAAGAAATTGATCGTGATTTTGAACTTAGTTCTTTTCATGACTTCTCTTAATTGAGACACGCGATCTAATGCTTAAAGTCAAAGTCAATCTGATTCCACCATATATATTAGGACAGATCCGTTTATATTTTAAAAGCCTTCAAATTTGTTTTTATAATTTTCGAAGTATTTTAAAAAAAATTAAATGACACAAATTATTTTTAAATTATATTTTATTGATTTAAAGAGTCTATTTATATATATATATTTTTTTTAAAAGTGAATAGGGTAATAATAAGAATATGGAAATTTTGTAAAATTTGAATAAACCATATAATTAAATTGGAATTACCCATCCAACCAGATTTGTAATTTAACTAAATATTAAAAAAATTAAATAAAGAAGAAGATCCTCTCTGGAACGATCATTCTCTGCCTCCGCCATAAAAAGGCCATAAATTTCCTTCTGCTACCATCATTTTCTGCAGATTGTAATCCATCGTTCTGTCATACACGTCATGGTTAAGAGGGTTGCTCAACAAGATCGTCTCTCGATCTCTCTCTGTCGCAGGCAAATGGCAGCAGCAACAGCTCCGCCGTCTCAACGTCCATGAGTATCAGGTTCTTTTTTCTAATACTCTGTTTAACTATGAGCATATCCTGGATTTTGATTTCTGGGCATGTTTAGCCATCAGAACAGTTGGGTAATTTTTTATTTTGGCTGCTTCTTGTATTTGATTTAAAATCCGCGAGAGAATTTTCATTTTGCCCACGAACTTTGTTTTTTTTTTTTTTTTGTTGTTTTTACTGTGGAGATCAGGGGGCTGAGTTGATGAACAAATATGGGATCAATGTGCCAAAGGGTATTGCTATTTCTTCTGTTGATGAAGCAAAAAACGCAGTTCAAACTGGTTTTCCTGATGCGAAAGAGGTGAGCATGGGGCGTTTCTTTCTTTGGGCGCTTACGAATTCTGAAAAAGTAGGAATCATTACAGTTGCAGTATGATCTTGGATGGCATTTTCGTTTAGAAATTGGGCATTGTTCGATCCAAGCCCACAGCTAGCAGATATTGTCTTCTTTGGGTTTTTTCTTGTTTCATTCTCCTCCCCAACCAACGCGGGTTCTCACAGTAATATGCTAATGCTAATGCCACGGCAAAAACTTGGGCAGTTGTAAGAATCATTATACAAAATTTGATATTGTGCAGTTGGTCGTTAAGAGTCAAATTTTGGCTGGTGGAAGAGGTTTGGGAACATTCAAAAGCGGCTTAAAGGGTGGAGTACACATAGTGAACGTGGAACAGGTTGAAGAGCTTGCTGGTAGGATGCCCTTTTGAATATTCAAGTTCTACCAAAAAAAATCCCAGGAGTGTTTTGTTGTACATAGATGGATGGTTAGTCCTGAATTCTTGGATCTGGGATCTTGAAATAAAATCCTTCCCCACTTTTTCGTATTATGTGTGCAGGTAAGATGCTTGGGCAGATACTTGTGACTAAACAAACTGGTCCTCAGAGCAAAGTCGTCAGTAAGGTAACATATGTCTTTCGACCCTGCGTAGTCGCTCGACTTCCTTTATGCACAATCTTCCTGAATATGTGAATCTAGATGTAACAGATTTTGTGGATTCCGTTCTTCCGCCTTGGTACATGATTTTGTTTTTTTGACTCAACAATTTGGAAGAAGATTTTGCATTGGTTGAGGGGTAACTAATGTATGTAATTGCTGATGCCTCTTCTCTTCAGGAAAGTGGCATGACGTTGATAACAGCACAAGATCTTGATGATGCTGCAGAGAAAGCAGTCAAAGCAGCAGCAGCATATTGACTTACTTCTCAATTCTTTTTTTTTTTTTGTTCTCATCGTTTCCTTGCTGCAAAAATTCGAGGAAACGCTTTTCTGCTGAGATACACGAGTTTTAGTGGTTGAATTTGTAACCTCCCAGATTATCTAATAATGTTATTTCAAATTTTGATCTCCCACACCATGAATGCACAGATTCATTACCATCTCATTGTTTCCACAAGATAACATAAAATGCCTATCTCGTTGGAGCATTCACCATTACTACAAGCCCACCTTTGGGGGAATAAATATAGCGCAATACTAACACAAACTTCATAACCAGGAGATTATTGAGAGCCGAGGTCAGTCATAAGAAGGTGCATTTGTTGTCTCAAGTGCAGAACCTGCAAGGAATAATATGGATATACTTTTTTTTTCAAACCAAAGCAGAAGGGAAACAAAGAAGCTCAAAGCTGGATTACCTCATCCTGAAGCGAAGGAGGAAGGTTCTTTTCTGCAACAAGTGTGTTAATGTCTGCCAACAGCTTCTCTTCTTTAACGGTGGACCAAATATGTTGGGGCAGTGATAGCAACAATATGGTTAGAACATCAACAACAGACGGCCACTCACAACAACACTCATCTGTTTTACACAAAGGTACCAACATATCTACCCCTTGTTTAGTACTAACATTACTAACAACGCTCCCTGACACCACCACTGCTGCCTTCTCATTTTCACCATTCAAAAGATGGATATCCGTTTTGCAGCAACTTCGATCAGCCCAGCATCGTTTCCCACCTAAAGTTTCTGCCCCTTGACAACAAACACTTGCAGCAATGGCATGTAATTCATCTTTGTCAAACGAAGATGTCAAGCCTTTGCATAGTGTCTCAGATGCCAACCATTGTTTGACATGTTTGAAGAGTTCAGTCGCTCGGAGTTGTTCCAATATCTCTTCCTGAGATTCCCATACTTAAACCTCATAAAAACAAATCATAGCAAGATAAATAACAGAATGAAGATCTAGAGAACAACCTTGACAGCTAGTCTTCCTCTCTCCTCTGCGTTTAGTTTTACATTCCCATCCTCTTGCTCCCGGACTTCTGCAACCCACTTGATAAATTGTCTGAGATTTGGAGGTGGCATTTTGAATACTACAGAAAGTAATTCCCCTACATCTTTCACATTTTCTGTTTTCAAAAGTTGAGGAATTTCTTCTGTTAAGTATTTTATAACGTTATTCCAACCATCATGCTGACAACTCTGCACAAAACAGATTTACGACCAGTGTTCAATATTAATTCTTAATTCTTAACACGTACGTAGACGAGAAGACCTAAAAACATACACTTTGAAGTTTAGAGACTTATCAAACAACTTTGAAGTTTATGAAAAAGATGTACCAGAGTGTAAAGAATAGATGGTCCCCTGGGAAGCTTTGATAAAATCATGTACCTGCGTTGAAAAGAAAGCTTCAGAACAGAACCTACTCCACAAATAAGCAAGAGAAATGAGAATGTGGGTTTACCCTCTAGGTAGTCCTGTTGCACTGTCAATTGTGTTCATGGCATCCCACAGTAGGGTAAGTGGAACCCAGTGAGGAGGATACTTGAAACGCGCAACATCCAAGATGAGAACCATATCTTTTCCAGTATGATAACCCCCAATTGGTGAAAAATGGCCACTTCCAGTCTGGAACCGATTATTATGTTAAAGACAAGCCTCAAATTAACTTCTATGACAAGTGATCAAATACACCACATCTTCTTCACAATGTTAAAAGTTGTTTCTCATGAACGAACACTTATTCACATGTAACAAACATGGTTAGGGCCCCGTCTTGATTAATTGTGAGATCCAACATCGGTTGGAGAGGAGAACGAAGCATTCCTTATAAACGTGTGGAAACCTCTCCAGACGCATTTTAAAACCTTGAGAGGAAGTCTAGAAGGAAAAGTCCAAAAAGGACAATATTTGCTAGTAGTGGGCTAGAGCTGTTACAAATGCTATCAGAGCCAGACACCGCACCAAGCGGTGTGCCAGCAAGGACGCTGACCCCCAAAAAAGGTGGATTGTGAGATCCCATATTAGTTGGAGAGGAGAACGAAACATTCCTTATAAGGGTGTGGAAAATTCACTTTCCCTAGCAGACATGTTTTAGAACCTTTTAGGGAAAGCCCAAAGAGGACAATATCCGCTACCAGTGGACTTGGGCTCTTACATTAGTATTTTCTTATATATATATATATATATATATATATATATATATATTAAACTTCAGCTCATTGGTTTAGATTTACAAAACTATACACCTCCTTCAGATACAACAGCTAATTTTGAGGACATATAGCAAGACCATTGGTGAAGATATATACTTCGATATACCTGCTTAAACGCTCCTCTATGGTAGGAAGTGATCACATGACAGTCCTCAGAAGATGAACATGACACGACATACTTGCGAAAATCATCAATGGTGCTTTCATTTGCCCTAAAAGCTACCACTTTAGCACCATTGCAGCGAGCCAAACATGCAACCTTGCCAAATGTGATGCCATCAGTTTTGATCTTTGCCAAAGGTTCACAGCAGTCTAGCATAGTGTCATCAAACCATCTCCACGGACCTGAAGAAAACAAGAACAATCGTTTCATCAAATTTACATGAGGCCTGTTGCTATGAAGGTATATCCAAAGCTTTTCTCTTTTCTCGCGTCTAAATATTGCTCATTGACAGATAACAGTTTTGTCCTATCCAATTAGCAAAAAATAGCTAGTAAATTAATAAGGGTGGCACCAAATAATCCTGTTTGGAACTGAAATTGCGAATGTTCTCCAAACTGGAAAAGGGATTTCCAGCATAGTATTAGAATGACTGAAAAGAAAAAATCAATGCATTGATCGACATATGCATACAAGATACTGAAGCGGATACATTATATCTGAGGACTAAAATTGATATGGGATTGTAATTCATCGATTTTCAGTATCGCTAGTAGCAGATCCAATGAAAAATTGGGTATCAATTAATAAGGGAAAACAAGTATCGAATTTGGACTGACCTTTCCATTTTCTCCCAGGATCAATAGAAAGAGCATTGAGGACAACGGCAAGGGTGGCAAGTCCACAATAAGCAGGTTCTGATTGCGTTTGATAGTAAGAAATCAACTTGAAAAACCCTTCCATGGTTCCATCTCCAAGCGCCTCAGTAAACAGACGCTGCAAGAATCATACAGCTAAAGTTAGTAAAAAAAAAAAAACCCATTAAGAGAATGATCAAGAAATTGCAAAGGAAAGGACGGAGAAAGAAGATCTGAGGTGTCGAAAGCACCTTTCCATCGGAAGAAGAAAAATCTATAGCCGGAGGAGAGGGAAGAACTCTGCGATAAAATCCGGCGACGGCCATTGTGGAGGAAGAGAAAGATCGTCAAGTTCGGGAATTACGTAAGCAATCTATGGGGGAAGAAAGTGGAAGGGCCTCGATTAGAATTTGGATACTCTTCATGGAAGTCTCCTCTTTTCTTCCTTTTGTTATTCCCATTTTCTTTCCACCATGTACAGATGAGAAGCGAAGACGACAGATGGGGGATTTTTTATTCTTTTTGAATCAAATTTAAGAGTGCGCCTACCGGTGGGCCCGCCTTTTTCTGTTAAAAAAACACCTGATTAAAATATCATTTTTGCTTTTGTATATATTTTAATGCTCTATATTTCAGATTTATTGAAATTATATGAACCAACTTTAAAATTCATTAAAAATACATGGACTCACAATTTATTGAAATTACATAAATATTATTTATTTATACATTTGCAAGACCAAACATGATAGACATTATATTCTCAGACGTCTTATTTTAAATAGATTAAACGAAACAATTTAGTTAATTTTTTCATTGAATCGGGGCAACTCAATCTGAATGACAAACTAGTTTAATTTATACACAGGAAAAATAATCTACAGAAATAAATTATTAGCTGCCAACATTGTCAAAATTGGACCCCATATGACACACTAATTCACTTGAATCAACACACCAAAAATCTTCTGCAATGGCCACTTCAGTCTTCAGCTAACTGTTACAAGGTTGTCATATCTTGATCGACACTTTGATTTGGGGCCTCGTATAAATAAATTCAATTCTCCAGAACAATTTTTTGTAGACACTGTTGGATTAAGGGAAGGAAGAATAACTGGCCTGGCTTCTCGCTAAGAAGGAGGTGGTGCACTTAGATCCAGCTCGACCTTGTTCTCCTGATATTTTTTCAGAAGATGGAGCTGATTCCGCAAGTGCAAAACCTGGAATCACATACACCAAAACTGAAAATGTCTGGAATTTGCCTTTATAGGTTTGTCACATTCATACCTATTATAGCTACCGCATAACTCATGGAAACTAAGATTGTATCAGTTGCCATCCAAAAAAATAAAAAAGAAGATATTTTCAATAAATGTTTACTCAAAATAACACCAAGACTGACCTTCGAGCTAGTTTGAAGGAATCTTCCATGGCGAGCTTGGTTATCGACATGTTGAATTGTAGTTTTGGAAGTCCCTTAGTCCACACATCAACAATTTTTGTCTGTTGTAAGAAGGTAGGGACTATGGGAGTATATATTACTCCTAATGAGATGTTTATTGATCTCAATATATTTTGTACGGGATTGTGAGCCATGGAAATGGCAGCCTTGTTATCATAGTAAATATGCATTCTCTGATAACTTCAATTCTTCAATAAGTCCTTTTTATCCATATACCCTCACAAATATCATGGACTAAAGCTCTAAACTCAACTTCAGCACTACTACTTGCCAATATATTTTGTTTTTTGCTTCACCAGGTCACTAGGTTGCCTCCAAGATAATTTATCAACAATACTACCGGCCCAATTGGCATCAATACAAACTTCAACCTACAAATAGATGACCATGCTTTCTAAACCATATACCTTTACCTAGGGCTCATTTCAAAGATCTCAAAACCAAGAAAAATCATGAACTGACTTTCCCATGCTCACTGCAAAGGTTATATAAAGTTGTGTGTTTTCCCACAACTGTTTGATATTTCTCCTTATCTTTGACCTATTCACTTGTTGCAGCTTGCAATTTCAAATTCGGTTTAGTAGGAGTTTCAACTACTCACAACCGAGTAAACATGTCACATCAAGTAAATCAATAACAGATTTCTTCCAATTAGCAAGAGATCATTTTTTTGATCCAGTAAATTCCATTCCTAGAGGAATATTACTTTGAAGTTCTCTCCGTAAGAGTCTGTTGTATTTGCACTAGAAAACCATTGGTTATTGCTCTCTTACCAAGTTTATTTCCCTTTGAATTTGCCTGCCTTCCATGAATTTTCTAGCAAGTTTCATGAGTGTGACAAGGTTTATTATACGAGGATTCTTGTTCCTTTACCTTGATGATTTGAAGCTTTATTAATAGTTGCTTCGATCACTAAAGTCGAACCTTAAACAATATTGCTTATAATTTTCCAACCAAGCATAAGGTTACAACACCTCTCCTATCATGGAATTCCAGGAAAGAAACTGCACCAATTGATGGAAGTGGAATTCTACCAAAATTCCAAACCAGACCTCATAGAGTTCAAGATTCAGGCAACCAAGATATTTGTAAATGCGACCATCTTCTACAATTTTTCGATGATGCTTAGGTCTTCAGTGAATTTCCATTCAGAAGTATATAAGAGATCAAAGACTAGCCAAAACCATTTCATTGAATCAAGAATTTGGTAATTATACCTACTCCTGGTTGATTTTTTTGCCCAATTTTAAAGTAAGTTGAAAGGCCTTTGACCTCAAAGTGTTCATATGTATAATTATGGGGAACATTAAGTCAGATATTTATGGAAGCAATATGAATAGATATAGAATCACTATGAAGACCTATTAGCATCAAGTGCCACATGTCGTAACAGAGTAAGGAAACTTCGCAAGAGGACAAAAAAAATAGCCATAGCTTGGGAAGAACAAAAAGAAAAGATAGGAAGATAATAGTTACCTCTTCTTGAAGCAAGGTGGGAAAATTTTCTGTGCAAACAAGTTTCTGTAGTTCCCGCAAAAGCTTCTCTTCTTTTATACCAATCCATGTTTCCGCGGGCAAGGCAAGAAGAAGTGTTGTTAACACATCACTGGCGGCTGGATGAATCCCGATTCCATTTTTCGTGCCAGAAAAGCAGCATCCAGATCTTACTTGAGATGATGATGGAACCAACATGTCAAACTCCTGTTCATCGTTGCCATTAACAACCATTCCACACACAACTGTAACAGGCTTGTCGCCATTAGCACTGAAGCATCTCACACATGTTTCATGACAGCAATAACCAGCTGAGACGCCTGCATTCCCATTCAATATTTCTGCTCCTTGGCAACATACACTCGCAGCAATCTCAGGCAAATTGTTTTCATGAGACAATGTAACCATCTTGTGGCACGAACTTTCTAGAGACAGACATTGTCCTACGTGTTTGAAAAGGTCAGTCTCCTGTACCTGTTTCAACACCTCTTCCTGCAAGCAAAATGGCAAGCTCTGGTAAGAACACAGATAGGTATATCATAGATCTAGTAACAAAGGACGAGGCAAGTATATGACCAACACCTTCAGAGCAAGCCTTGCTTTCTCCTCTGGGCTTAATCTTTGACCACTATCTTCTGTCCTTCGGACCTCAGCAATCCACTTGATAAAATCACTATAATTTAAGGGCAGTGATGCAAAAATAACAGTTAAAACATCCTGTGTGTCTTTAAGGTCCTCTGACTTCAAGAGAAGAGGAACATCATCCATCAAGTACTTCGCTATGTTAACCCAGTCCTCATGTTTACAGCTCTACAAGAAGTTCCGGAGTACAATTATTGTTGGCAGAAATAACCTTATTATGCATTGGATAATCGTTTGTCGCAGCATGCATCTAATTGGGACTAAAGATTGATCTTGGTTTATCCAGATCAACTTTAAAATGAACGAACTTAATAGCTTCAACAAAGTAAAGTCTAATAAAATATAAGCTTTATTTTATAAGCCTCTACATGTAGTAGAGCCAATAATGTTAACATAACATATTGAAGATGGAAAAACAAAGGGAGAAAGTAAGTTCCTCGTAAAACAAAATAGCCTTCTATTTTGCTAAATAGAACAAAAAGTGAGGCTAAGGGGCAGAATTCCTTGACAAGGACCCCTTTTTAAGGGTGAAGCAGTGAAATGTAAAAGCACTGGGAAACAAAAGGCAAAGTAGGGCCCAATAACCCAAAAGTTCTCACAGAAAACAATCTGAGGCTACTAGCCACTTAATCCACTTCAGACACTGGCACAGCGCACTCTCAATATTTAGCAGTATATATTACTATTGCAGATATAATAAATCTCATTCCATAGCCAATTCCGTATACTAAATTCTAATGTGCCTAGATGTGAACCAAAAGGTTCGATTTTTGATACTTTCAGATATCATATAATAAAGCTTTAATTTAGACAAAAAGAGAAGTAGCACTGAAACCAGAAGATGAATAACATATATCAATCCATCGATATTCAAAATGAAGGATAAGAGTTTTGTCTCAGAGCAACAATGCAAACTGTTAAGAACTCTATCCATTCGACAAGATTACATCAAAATCAAAAGGGTATCTATCACTAACAATTTAGAAAAATGTCATCTATGGAAAAACTAGATTAAAAGGGTTAAGTTTATCAATTCCTATATCCCTATTGTATAGTACAAGCATATTAAAAATGTGTATATTAATACTATATTTTGTCTCTGTTAAGAAATAACATATTAACACTACACATTCACACATCTCATAATCAAGACATTTTTAAACTGTTGTATGGAGTATGGAGTATGGAGTATTTAGTGATTACTTCAGCATAATGAGGTAACTAAAACAACCTGCAGCTTCCATAAACAATTGTCAATATACCTCTTAGGCTCTTAAAATTAGCATGCGTACAAATCACAGAAAAAGAGTACTAGAATAAAAAAAATCCTGCAACCTAACCAATTGGATTGATGGGTTATCATATAAAAATCACCTTGATCACAATTAGTAATACCAATATTGACTCAGGCAAGGATCATAGGGAATAAGATATCTTCTGGCCTCTTGATGTTGTCAATGTGCTTGTCACTAAATAATTTGACAGACAAGCACCTTCATAATATAAATATGTCGTGGAAGTAATTATTTCAAATTATTCTGGTGACTATCTGTTCATCACGCAAGCAAAATGGAAGGAAAGTAGAAAAAATAAACCACGTGTTGAAAAGTGCCTACAGTGGTGCTTGTGCTTGTTTCTCTCACCTATGTGTAAACTTAAATATCATAAAATTGTCCTCTCACCAGAGTATAGAGCAATCCTGGCTCCCTGTGCGGCCTAGATATAAGCATGAACCTGATGAGCAAAGGAAAACAAAGGTTTACAGGTAAATGCATATTATTTGCAACAGGTACAAGCAACATTAGGGAAATAACTGACTAGAAGCAATCTTATCAAGAAGTAGGATGAACTTCATAACCAATAAATCCACCAAATGCTAATCTCATTATTTAGATATGCATCAAGAATGTTCCTTCGAACTCATAAGGCAACACCAAACAAGAAAGTGAACTGAAAAAGGAGCCAAACTGAAGGTCAGAAATGCTTTCAAAGCAGCATATCATTAAATTCCTCCACGTTAAAATTCAAGAAAATTTGTGTCCTTTGATATTCTATTCATGAAGTTAGATAATTCCACTCATTTTACATTTTTCCAACTAAGAAATTCAAGATAATTTATTTCCCTCCTTTTATACAGCGAAGTACTTTCTATTTCATCAGAAACCTAAACTATAAAAGTATAAGCGGGAAGTTCATAAAGGACAACAAAATCTAGCCAAATAATTTTCATCCAACAGCTGTATTCACAAATCGCATATCCATTACGGTCATCTTATATCTCATGTAGGAATCTTGTTAATTTCCTCTCAAGATCATTACCGAATATCAAACAAGTACATACCCTTTCATTTCATCATTAGAATGAACTCTATGTTGGGTTGTATAAAGACTTCGATAATGACATTATTACTTATTTAAACATGTTTTTCTTGTTATTATTATTAAGAAAGAGTATGCCTCAAGAAATAGTCTGAAAAAATATAATAAAAGATGATTTTATATAACGAGACTTTTATAAGATTTTATAAAATTTAAAAATTCTGTGCATGCCCCTTCTTCAATGTCACATGAACCTTTTATAACGGCTCACATTAAAGAGAGAGAATAGAAGGAATAATGCAGATCAACCAATGGAGTGAAAAAATTAAGATATGCTCCCCTATATGTGCCTATCTGTCTGTGATCATTAGATACAAGCATTTCATTCAAGCACAAAGCCAATTACCCTCTATGTTGTCCTGTTGCTTCATCCACGTGTTCCATAGCTTTCCAAAGAAGTTTGACCGGAACCCAGTGAGGAGGATACTTAAAGCGTGCAACGTCCAAAATAAGTGCCATGTCCTGCCCAACATGATAGCCACCAATAGGCGAAAAATGACCAGTTCCTGTCTGCACGACGAGAACAAATGTTTATCAATTCTTTAAGCCAATAAAGTTCATTGCATCAGGATTTAGGAGTATATTGTCAAATTGAGGATACTCACATTACAGGTTTTATTACCTACTGTAATGATCCAACATATCTCTTTGATCATTATTGTGAATTGAAAAAGCACCTTAACCAATGAATAAGTGAGAGATTGTGAAAAGAAAGTATTAAAGATATCAACACTAACCTGTTTCAATGCTTCTCTATGATAAGACGAAATGATATGACAATCATCAGAAGCGGAGCATCTATGTACGTATTTGCGAAAATCATCTATAGTACTTTGGTTTGTTCGAAAGGCTTGGACTTTCGCTCCAGCACAGTTAGCCAAACATACAAGTTTTCCCAATGAGATGCCTCTAGCTTTAACCTTTTCCAATGGTTCACAACAATCCAACATAGATTCATCGAACCATCTCCAAGGTCCTTTCACAAAAATAGAAAGTATGAATACACTTTTACTGACTACGCTCAAATTAATATAGTGATCAACATGAAAATAAAAGGATGGCCATAAAGTTTCAGTAAACAAAAGCTAAGGAATGGGAAAGTAGTTCAACTTAGCCAAGCTCAATGATTTCTTCTTCTTATTAATTGGGATTCCTTAATAATTATTGTAACATGAAACAGAACTTTTTATTGAAGACTAAAAAGCGAAAGAGACTAGAGAGGAGAATAAAACATAAATGAAAGGGCACAAGAAAAAGACGAAATTGGCTGAAAATTCCGAAAGCCGAGCAGAAAGCCCTCAAATGTCCCCCCATACCTCTGTAATGGTCTACATCATCAACACGAGATAAATGCTACTGATAATGTTGTATAATCTGGTTAGTCATTTGGATGCCCTTATTTTCATTTCCCAAAGGCCATACCAGATTCGCAGTTTTACCGATGCTTCTTAAGAGATTCTATCAAAAAAGATTTAGCTCTCTTTCGTTTGGAACTATCCCATCAATGATTCAACTAGGTTTCCTTAATAGACTTCGTTTAAATGGACATCTTATCTATAAAATGAATGGAGGCAAACACTTCTCACAGTACCTTTCCATTTTCTTCCTGGATCAATGGCTAGGGCGTTTAATACCATTGATAGGCTGGCCAGACCACAATATGCAGGCTCTGATTGTGTTTGAAAATAAGAGATTAACCTATAAAAACCTTCCATAGTCCCATGTTGAACAGCTTCTATGAAGAGTTGCTGCAGTTCCAAATGATGCATATAATTAGTGGGAGTTAATATTTTCCTTTTCGTGATTGTGCTGGATAAATGATTGGTTGAGCAATCCCAACTTCAAACGTTTTAAGTTGTAAGGGCAGATTGTAATAAGTAGGTATTATTTTCATAAGATCATAAGCATACAAACTCTGTGTTCAGATGGCTATATATACAAACGTTTCAATTATTTAATATTCATATACGACGTACGAAAAGAGAATTGAGGCAAGATATCAAGTGATCAAAGTAAATTATTTTTCGTACTTCAGAAATATATCCGTTGGCAACACAGTAGGCATCACAATATCTAGGGACGAGGAATGAATTACATGATGGCTACAAAAACAATTTCCTACGAGTGTAACAGCTTAAATTCAATCCGAACCCTCGTCTCATTAAAATAACTTCTAATCGATCAACCAAAATAAGACTGTTTCTAGAAAGCAAGAACTTCAATTCGCTATTTAGGTGCATCACATTCGTTTCTTGAGACTTAGATTCAGTTATCATTGGTATACAATCATGATTTCAAAAAGCAACGTACGACCAGAAAAATTATCCACCTGGAAAGCGGCAATCGATTAACAGAAATTCATGGACTAGATTGAATTATTTATAAAATGCTGCACACTAGCGAACACACTCAAATCCACATTACAGAAAAGGAAAAGTAGGGACTCACAGACTAAATTTGAACGAGGGGAGAGATAGTAATGAACACCAGTGGAACGGCGAGAAAGTGAAAGACAACAGAGGAAGCAAGTACATACCTTCCCCTCGGAGGAAGCGAAGTCGATCGCTGGAGGAGAAGGAAGAATCCGCCTATACAACCCCGCCATAGCCATTTTCAAAAGCTTCACAAATTTGATGACAAAATGAATCAACGACAAAAACTCGAACAATGAAATTGGTAAGTGGATCGTCTCTTCTCGCGGCAGACGGAAGACTCTGGTTTTGCCGCTAAATTTTGACCCAAAACCAAACCAATACCCCGTACGACCGAAAGCCACGATAGTCAATAAATACAATACTAATGACTTTTTCACCCGCTCTTTACTACTATCGCCGTCCTAATTTACCGCTTAAACTCGCTCACATATTTTAATCCAACTTTACATTCTTGTTTGAAAATCTTAATTTTCATTTTAATTTTTTTTTAATTTTTTTTATTTTATGAATTATGCCTTATGGGCAGCCGGCCGGGAGGGTTACCGGCTATTGCTAATGGCATAACCAAAAGAGGAGTAGGGAAAGAGGGTTACGCGCTCGTTAACGCAGCGCATCTGTTTCGGGTACAAAGGCGACGAGGGGTGCTGACCCAATCCGCCGTTGTGGTCGATGGCAAGATAGAGGCAGAGCAAGAAGCTGGACCTGACAAAGGGACCTAAAATGCGATCAGGCCCAGCGATCAGGCCCAGCCCGCGTATGCATAGCATGAAGAAGTTAGATGCATTTCAAAAAGCCATGCGATCCGGCCCAGCCCGCGTACACGCTTGTAGCCAGCCCAATCCAAGTTGGCCCAGACACGAGTACGACCCAATCATTTCCGAGCCTCAGCTTTCGTTAAGCCCAGATTGGCCCAGGCGCGCGTCCAAGCTGTCTTCTCACACCAGCTCATGATCCCAGCTCCGCCAAGTCGATAGCTCATCCGTTTGGCACGCGTGCAGCTCAAGAACGGCTCGTCTCCAAGCTGTCAGCTTGTAGTCAGCTCACGGCAGCTCCAGACAACTGGTTGGCTTGTTTTACCTATTTTAGACCGGTTCAGTGCGTTCTCAACATAATTGAGCCGGCTCAGGGCATTGATTACTTCTTATTTTATCCAGCTTAACAAGCTTTGTCATGGCTTAGAGTTTGTTGGATAAAAGTTTCTTATCCGCTAATTTAGAGAATGATCATGAATTTATAATCAAAGAATACTATCTCCATTGGTATGAGGCATTTTCGAGAAGCCTAAGGCAAAACCATGAGGGCTTATGATCAAAGGTGACAATATCATACTATTGTGGAGAGTCGTGTTCATCTAACAGAGATTAAGTTATAACAGCTTCATCAATAACTCTTATGGTTTGAGCTTGAATTATAAGCTTAGAAACACGGTTAACTAAATTGGATTCGATTAAAATTGTTTGATACAATAATAACATATATTGTGAAGTTAAAATTATGAATTATTGAATTGAATGATTAAATATGTTTTATATGATATGTATAAATTCTAGGATATTTTGTTTAAAGAAATGTCAAAATGGTTTGAATTCTAAGGTGTCTGACACATGCTGGTTTCCAGGGATACAGATATGGATCCCGTTACAGAGTTGGGACCAGGATCCGAATGCGAGGACTTGTATGTTCCTGCAGCATGGGGCTTGGATCTGCTCGTTTTCTTCCGCCGCCCGTGTCTTGGGATGTCTGGGAGGCTTGAGTTGGGCGAGTCATTCTCATCCTCCCCTCCTCGGCTGCTTTGTTTTTTATCGGAGCCCTCCTTAGACTTGGAAGACCGTCTTGCTTTGTGTCTCTCTGATCTTTCATGGCTGGTTGGAGACTCACTTGACGACCGGTGATTTGATGATTTAGGCCGTGCGTCCGTCGAGTTATTTGAACCCTTTTCTCCACTTTCGTTATCATCTAAACCATTTTACAATTATGTGCGAAGATCAAATAGACACAAATCTCAAACCCTAATTTAACCCTAAAATAATATCATAAGTGCTTAGCTTACCTTCAGCGGCCTGTTTCGTAGAAACGTCGTCTTTGTCTTTGATGCTTGCACGGATAGGACGACTAAAAGGAGCAGATGTAATCGATGGTGCAGTACTAAATTCATTCATCTGAAGAAATTAGCCATCATTATATTTTGCAAACCGGATTATTAAATCGTTAATTTAATCATAACTCACGTAACGGGAAGTTCAAATCCGGACGGAGACACGCAATTTTGGAGTGAAATAAATAAAAATGTTACCCAGCTTGGATTATTGGCAGAAGGACCATCCCAGCCAATATGGGCAACGTGCTTGACATCTGTTGGATTCCCAATTTGCATTTCAGCTTCTTTTTCATTCTCTGTAAACCCAAAATCTCAAATTATAAACTCCATTTTGATGTACTTATGATACGAATAAAAAGCAATAAAATGTTTGAACTTGCCAAATATTTGAGATATATGTCTGAGGCCCTTTAGAAGCCCCTTAACTTTGCCGTTTGACATCAAGAATATGTATGATTTGGAGGGTGTGAAGTGCCTGGGAGGACTCAATCAAGGCTGAATGAGTTTATAAACAAGAACAAGAAAACCCAGTTAGATGAAGAAATGTTGTTTAAGCAAAAGAAAAGGCAAGCATGCTGTTGGTGTTCATCGTCTGGTTCTTCTTGTTTTGTTGAGGAAAAACATGGAAAGAATGGTTTTCAAAAGGTTTGGATTGGCCAACTATATTTCTGTTCCAGAGAAGCTTATTGATAATTTGAGCTGCATGTCCCATTATTGTTTCCTTCTTTTTACGTCCACCAATCCAAATTTTAGGTATACAAATATGTTTTATAATTTTAACCTTTTTAACTTCTATTATTAGCTTAAACTTTGACACCTCTGCTACTCACACCATTACAGCCTGTGTTAGCTGCAACTCTTACCTCCTCATCCTAAAACAACAATTTCTTTCTAAATTGATTCAACATATTGTGTTGCCATGATCATCAGCCGCTTCTCCTCACCAACCCAAAACTTTAAACCCTAATTTTAGGTCCAAAGGAAAAAAATTCATGTCGTGAGTGGCAGGATTCGAACGTGCGCAGGCAAAGCCCACATGATTTCGAGTCATGCCCAATAACCACTCTGGCACGCCCACAAGATGTGAGTTAAGCTATAACAAGGCCTTGCGTCGGGAGAAAGTTTGCTTATCTAATACAAAACTAAAATAAGGTCGTGAGCGGCAGGATTCGAACCTGCGCGGGCAAAGCCCACATGATTTCTAGTCATGCCCGATAACCACTCCGGCACGCCCACAAGATGTGAGTTGAACTATCACAAGGCCTTGCGTCGGGAGAAAGTTTGCTGATGTAATACAAAACATGTGAGTTGAGCTATCACAAGGCCTTGCATCGGGAGAAAGTTTGCTTATCTAATACAAAACTAAAATCAAGTCGTGAGCGGAAGGATTCGAACCTACGCGGGAAGAGCCCACATGATTTCTAGTCATGCCCGGTAACCACTCTGGCACGCCCACAAGATGTGAGTTGAACTATCACAAGGCCTTGCGTCGGGAGAAAGTTTGCTGATGTAATACAAAACATGTGAGTTGAGCTATCACAAGGCCTTGCATCGGGAGAAAGTTTGCTTATCTAATACAAAACTAAAATAAGGTCGTGAGCGGCAGGATTCGAACCTGCGCGGGCAAAGCCCACATGATTTCTAGTCATGCCCGATAACCACTCCGGCACGCCCACAAGATGTGAGTTGAACTATCACAAGGCCTTGCGTCGGGAGAAAGTTTGCTGATGTAATACAAAACATGTGAGTTGAGCTATCACAAGGCCTTGCATCGGGAGAAAGTTTGCTTATCTAATACAAAACTAAAATCAAGTCGTGAGCGGAAGGATTCGAACCTACGCGGGCAGAGCCCACATGATTTCTAGTCATGCCCGGTAACCACTCTGGCACGCCCACAAGATGTGAGTTGAACTATCACAAGGCCTTGCGTCGGGAGAAAGTTTGCTGATGTAATACAAAACATGTGAGTTGAGCTATCACAAGGCCTTGCATCGGGAGAAAGTTTGCTTATCTAATACAAAACTAAAATCAAGTGGTGAGCGGCAGGATTCAAACCTGCGCGGGCAAAGCCCACATGATTTCTAGTCATGCCCGATAACCACTCCGGCACGCCCACAAGATGTGAGTTGAACTATCACAAGGCCTTGCGTCGGGAGAAAGTTTGCTGATGTAATACAAAACATGTGAGTTGAGCTATCACAAGGCCTTGCATCGGGAGAAAGTTTGCTTATCTAATACAAAACTAAAATCAAGTCGTGAGCGGCAGGATTCGAACCTACGCGAGCAAAGCCCACATGATTTCTAGTCATGCCCGATAACCACTCCGGCACGCCCACAAGATGTGAGTTGAACTATCACAAGGCCTTGCATCGGGAGAAAGTTTGCTGATGTAATACAAAACATGTGAGTTGAGCTATCACAAGGCCTTGCATCGGGAGAAAGTTTGCTTATCTAATACAAAACTAAAATCAAGTCGTGAGCGGCAGGATTCGAACCTACGCGGGCAAAGCCCACATGATTTCTAGTCATGCCCGATAACCACTCTGGCACGCCCACAAGATGTGAGTTGAACTATCACAAGGCCTTGCGTCGGGAGAAAGTTTGCTGATGTAATACAAAACATGTGAGTTGAGCTATCACAAGGCCTTGCATCGGGAGAAAGTTTGCTTATCTAATACAAAACTAAAATCAAGTCGTGAGCGGCGAGGATTCGAACCTACGCGGGCAAAGCACACATGATTTCTAGTCATGCCCGATAACCACTCCGGCACACCCACAAGATGTGAGTTGAACTATCACAAGGCCTTGCGTCGGGAGAAAGTTTGCTGATATAATACAAAACATGTGAGTTGAGCTATCAATAGGCCTTGCATCGGGAGAAAGTTTGCTTATCTAATACAAAACTAAAATCAAGTCGTGAGCGGCAGGATTCGAACTTGCGCGGGCAAAGCCCACATGATTTCGAGTCATGCCCGATAACCACTCCGGCACGCCCACAAGATGTGAGTTGAACTATCACAAGGCATTGCGTCGGGAGAAAGTTTGCTGATGTAATACAAAACATGTGAGTTGAGCTATCACAAGGCCTTGCATCGGGAGAAAGTTTGCTTATCTAATACAAAACTAAAATCAAGTCGTGAGCGGAAGGATTCAAACCTACGCGGGCAAAGCCCACATGATTTCTAGTCATGCCCAATAACCACTCCGGCACGCCCACAAGATGTGAGTTGAACTATCACAAGGCCTTGCGTCGGGAGAAAGTTTGCTGATGTAATACAAAACATGTGAGTTGAGCTATCACAAGGCCTTGCATGGGGAGAAAGTTTGCTTATCTAATACAAAACTAAAATCAAGTCGTGAGCGGCAGGATTCGAACCTACGCGGGCAAAGCCCACATGATTTCTAGTCATGCCCGATAACCACTCCGGCACGCCCACAAGATGTGAGTTGAACTATCACAAGGCCTTGCGTCGGGAGAAAGTTTGCTGATGTAATACAAAACATGTGAGTTGAGCTATCACAAGGCCTTGCATCGGGAGAAAGTTTGCTTATCTAATACAAAACTAAAATCAAGTCGTGAGCAGCAGGATTCGAACCTACGCGGGCAAAGCCCACATGATTTCTAGTCATGCCCGATAACCACTCCGGCACACCCACAAGATGTGAGTTGAACTATCACAAGGCCTTGCGTCGGGAGAAAGTTTGCTGATATAATACAAAACATGTGAGTTGAGCTATCACAAGGCCTTGCATCGGGAGAAAGTTTGCTTATCTAATACAAAACTAAAATCAAGTCGTGAGCGGAAGGATTCGAACCTACGCGGGAAGAGCCCACATGATTTCTAGTCATGCCCGGTAACCACTCTGGCACGCCCACAAGATGTGAGTTGAACTATCACAAGGCCTTGCGTCGGGAGAAAGTTTGCTGATGATGTAATACAAAACATGTGAGTTGAGCTATCACAAGGCCTTGCATCGGGAGAAAGTTTGCTTATCTAATACAAAACTAAAATAAGGTCGTGAGCGGCAGGATTCGAACCTGCGCGGGCAAAGCCCACATGATTTCTAGTCATGCCCGATAACCACTCCGGCACGCCCACAAGATGTGAGTTGAACTATCACAAGGCCTTGCGTCGGGAGAAAGTTTGCTGATGTAATACAAAACATGTGAGTTGAGCTATCACAAGGCCTTGCATCGGGAGAAAGTTTGCTTATCTAATACAAAACTAAAATCAAGTCGTGAGCGGAAGGATTCGAACCTACGCGGGCAGAGCCCACATGATTTCTAGTCATGCCCGGTAACCACTCTGGCACGCCCACAAGATGTGAGTTGAACTATCACAAGGCCTTGCGTCGGGAGAAAGTTTGCTGATGTAATACAAAACATGTGAGTTGAGCTATCACAAGGCCTTGCATCGGGAGAAAGTTTGCTTATCTAATACAAAACTAAAATCAAGTGGTGAGCGGCAGGATTCAAACCTGCGCGGGCAAAGCCCACATGATTTCTAGTCATGCCCGATAACCACTCCGGCACGCCCACAAGATGTGAGTTGAACTATCACAAGGCCTTGCGTCGGGAGAAAGTTTGCTGATGTAATACAAAACATGTGAGTTGAGCTATCACAAGGCCTTGCATCGGGAGAAAGTTTGCTTATCTAATACAAAACTAAAATCAAGTCGTGAGCGGCAGGATTCGAACCTACGCGAGCAAAGCCCACATGATTTCTAGTCATGCCCGATAAACACTCCGGCACGCCCACAAGATGTGAGTTGAACTATCACAAGGCCTTGCATCGGGAGAAAGTTTGCTGATGTAATACAAAACATGTGAGTTGAGCTATCACAAGGCCTTGCATCGGGAGAAAGTTTGCTTATCTAATACAAAACTAAAATAAGGTCGTGAGCGGCAGGATTCGAACCTGCGCGGGCAAAGCCCACATGATTTCTAGTCATGCCCGATAACCACTCCGGCACGCCCACAAGATGTGAGTTGAACTATCACAAGGCCTTGCGTCGGGAGAAAGTTTGCTGATGTAATACAAAACATGTGAGTTGAGCTATCACAAGGCCTTGCATCGGGAGAAAGTTTGCTTATCTAATACAAAACTAAAATCAAGTCGTGAGCGGAAGGATTCGAACCTACGCGGGCAGAGCCCACATGATTTCTAGTCATGCCCGGTAACCACTCTGGCACGCCCACAAGATGTGAGTTGAACTATCACAAGGCCTTGCGTCGGGAGAAAGTTTTGCTGATGTAATACAAAACATGTGAGTTGAGCTATCACAAGGCCTTGCATCGGGAGAAAGTTTGCTTATCTAATACAAAACTAAAATCAAGTCGTGAGCGGAAGGATTCGAACCTACGCGGGCAGAGCCCACATGATTTCTAGTCATGCCCGGTAACCACTCTGGCACGCCCACAAGATGTGAGTTGAACTATCACAAGGCCTTGCGTCGGGAGAAAGTTTGCTGATGTAATACAAAACATGTGAGTTGAGCTATCACAAGGCCTTGCATCGGGAGAAAGTTTGCTTATCTAATACAAAACTAAAATCAAGTGGTGAGCGGCAGGATTCAAACCTGCGCGGGCAAAGCCCACATGATTTCTAGTCATGCCCGATAACCACTCCGGCACGCCCACAAGATGTGAGTTGAACTATCACAAGGCCTTGCGTCGGGAGAAAGTTTGCTGATGTAATACAAAAAAAACATGTGAGTTGAGCTATCACAAGGCCTTGCATCGGGAGAAAGTTTGCTTATCTAATACAAAACTAAAATCAAGTCGTGAGCGGCAGGATTCGAACCTACGCGAGCAAAGCCCACATGATTTCTAGTCATGCCCGATAACCACTCCGGCACGCCCACAAGATGTGAGTTGAACTATCACAAGGCCTTGCATCGGGAGAAAGTTTGCTGATGTAATACAAAACATGTGAGTTGAGCTATCACAAGGCCTTGCATCGGGAGAAAGTTTGCTTATCTAATACAAAACTAAAATCAAGTCGTGAGCGGCAGGATTCGAACCTACGCGGGCAAAGCCCACATGATTTCTAGTCATGCCCGATAACCACTCTGGCACGCCCACAAGATGTGAGTTGAACTATCACAAGGCCTTGCGTCGGGAGAAAGTTTGCTGATGTAATACAAAACATGTGAGTTGAGCTATCACAAGGCCTTGCATCGGGAGAAAGTTTGCTTATCTAATACAAAACTAAAATCAAGTCGTGAGCGGCGAGGATTCGAACCTACGCGGGCAAAGCACACATGATTTCTAGTCATGCCCGATAACCACTCCGGCACACCCACAAGATGTGAGTTGAACTATCACAAGGCCTTGCGTCGGGAGAAAGTTTGCTGATATAATACAAAACATGTGAGTTGAGCTATCAATAGGCCTTGCATCGGGAGAAAGTTTGCTTATCTAATACAAAACTAAAATCAAGTCGTGAGCGGCAGGATTCGAACTTGCGCGGGCAAAGCCCACATGATTTCGAGTCATGCCATAACCACTCCGGCACGCCCACAAGATGTGAGTTGAACTATCACAAGGCATTGCGTCGGGAGAAAGTTTGCTGATGTAATACAAAACATGTGAGTTGAGCTATCACAAGGCCTTGCATCGGGATAAAGTTTGCTTATCTAATACAAAACTAAAATCAAGTCGTGAGCGGAAGGATTCAAACCTACGCGGGCAAAGCCCACATGATTTCTAGTCATGCCCAATAACCACTCCGGCACGCCCACAAGATGTGAGTTGAACTATCACAAGGCCTTGCGTCGGGAGAAAGTTTGCTGATGTAATACAAAACATGTGAGTTGAGCTATCACAAGGCCTTGCATGGGGAGAAAGTTTGCTTATCTAATACAAAACTAAAATCAAGTCGTGAGCGGCAGGATTCGAACCTACGCGGGCAAAGCCCACATGATTTCTAGTCATGCCCGATAACCACTCCGGCACGCCCACAAGATGTGAGTTGAACTATCACAAGGCCTTGCGTCGGGAGAAAGTTTGCTGATGTAATACAAAACATGTGAGTTGAGCTATCACAAGGCCTTGCATCGGGAGAAAGTTTGCTGATGTAATACAAAACTAAAATCAAGTCGTGAGCGGCAGGATTCGAACCTACGCGGGCAAAGCCCACATGATTTCTAGTCATGCCCGATAACCACTCTGGCACGCCCACAAGATGTGAGTTGAACTATCACAAGGCCTTGCGTCGGGAGAAAGTTTGCTGATGTAATACAAAACATGTGAGTTGAGCTATCACAAGGCCTTGCATCGGGAGAAAGTTTGCTTATCTAATACAAAACTAAAATCAAGTCATGAGCAGCAGGATTCGAACCTACGCGGGCAAAGCCCACATGATTTCTAGTCATGCCCGATAACCACTCCGGCACACCCACAAGATGTGAGTTGAACTATCACAAGGCCTTGCGTCGGGAGAAAGTTTGCTGATATAATACAAAACATGTGAGTTGAGCTATCACAAGGCCTTGCATCGGGAGAAAGTTTGCTTATCTAAAACAAAACTAAAATCAAGTCGTGAGCGGCAGGATTCGAACCTGCGCGGGCAAAGCCCACATGATTTCGAGTCATGCCCGATAACCACTCCGGCACACCCACAAGATGTGAGTTGAACTATCACAAGGCCTTGCGTCGGGAGAAAGTTTGCTGATGTAATACAAAACATGTGAGTTGAGCTATCACAAGGCCTTGCATCGGGAGAAAGTTTGCTTATCTAATACAAAACTAAAATCAAGTCGTGAGCGGCAGGATTCGAACCTGCGCGGGCAGAGCCCACAAGATTTCTAGTCATGCCCGATAACCACTCTGGCACGCCCACAAGATGTGAGTTGAACTATCACAAGGCCTTGCGTCGGGAGAAAGTTTGCTGATGTAATACAAAACATGTGAGTTGAGCTATCACAAGGCCTTGCATCGGGAGAAAGTTTGCTTATCTAATACAAAACTAAAATCAAGTCGTGAGCGGCAGGATTCGAACCTACGCGGGCAAAGCCCACATGATTTCTAGTCATGCCCGATAACCACTCTGGCACGCCCACAAGATTTGAGTTGAACTATCACAAGGCCTTGCGTCGGGAGAAAGTTTGCTGATGTAATACAAAACATGTGAGTTGAGCTATCACAAGGCCTTGCATCGGGAGAAAGTTTGCTTATCTAATACAAAACTAAAATCAAGTCGTGAGCGGCAGGATTCGAACCTACGCGGGCAAAGCCCACATGATTTCTAGTCATGCCCGATAACCACTCTGGCACGCCCACAAGATGTGAGTTGAACTATCACAAGGCCTTGCGTCGGGAGAAAGTTTGCTGATGTAATACAAAACATGTGAGTTGAGCTATCACAAGGCCTTGCATCGGGAGAAAGTTTGCTTATCTAATACAAAACTAAAATCAAGTCATGAGCGGAAGGATTCGAACCTACGCGGGCAAAGCCCACATGATTTCGAGTCATGCCCGATAACCACTCCGGCACGCCCACAGGATGTGAGTTAAGCTATCACAAGGCTTTGCGTCAGAAGAAAGTTTGCTTATGTAATACAAAACTAAAATCAAGTCGTGAGCGGCAGGATTCGAACCTGCACGGGCAAAGCCCACATGATTTCTAGTCATGCCCGATAACCACTCCGGCACGCCCACAAGATGTGAGTTGAACTATCATAAGGCCTTGCGTCGAGAGAAAGTTTGCTGATGTAATACAAAACATGTGAGTTGAGCTATCACAAGGCCTTGCACCGGGAGAAAGTTTGCTTATCTAATACAAAACTAAAATCAAGCCGTCAGGATTCAAACCTGCGGGCAGAGCCCACATGATTTCTAGTCATGCCCGATAACCACTCCGGAAGTTTGCTTATCTAATACAAAACTAAAATAAAGTCGTGAGCGGCAGGATTCAAACCTGCGCGGGCAAAGCCCACATGATCTCTAGTCATGCCCGATAACCACTCCAGCACGCCCACAAGATGTAAGTTGAACTATCACAAGGCCTTGCGTCGGGAGAAAGTTTGCTGATGTAATACAAAACATGTGAGTTGAGCTATCACAAGGCCTTGCATCGGGAGAAAGTTTGCTTATCTAATACAAAACTAAAATCAAGTCGTGAGCGGAAGGATTCGAACCTACGCGGGCAGAGCCCACATGATTTCTAGTCATGCCCGGTAACCACTCTGGCACGCCCACAAGATGTGAGTTGAACTATCACAAGGCCTTGCGTCGGGAGAAAGTTTGCTGATGTAATACAAAACATGTGAGTTGAGCTATCACAAGGCCTTGCATCGGGAGAAAGTTTGCTTATCTAATACAAAACTAAAATCAAGTCGTGAGCTGCAGGATTCGAACATTCACGGGCAAAACCCACATGATTTCTAGTCATGCCCGATAACAACTCCGACACGCCCACAAGATGTGTGTTAAGCTATCACAAGGCTTTGCGTCGGGAGAAAGTTTGCTTGTGTAATACAAAACTAAAATCAAGTCGTGAGCGGCAGGATTTGAACCTGCACGGGCAAAGCCCACATGATATCTATTCATGCCCGATAACCACTCCGGCATGCCCACAAGATGTGAGTTGAACTATCATAAGGCCTTGCGTCGACCGAAAGTTTGCTGATGTAATACAAAACATGTGAGTTGAGCTATCACAAGGCCTTGCACCGGGAGAAAGTTTGCTTATCTAATACAAAACTAAAATCAAGTCGTCAGGATTCAAACCTGCGCGGGCAGATCCCACATGATTTCTAGTCATGCCCGATAACCACTCCGGCACGCCCACAAGATGTAAGTTGAACTATCACAAGGCCTTGCGTCGGGAGAAAGTTTGCTGATGTAATACAAAACATGTGAGTTGAGCTATCACAAGGCGTTGCATCGGGAGAAAGTTTGCTTATCTAATACAAAACTAAAATAAAGTCGTGAGCGGCAGGATTTGAACCTGCGCGGGCAAAGCCCACATGATTTCTAGTCATGCCCGATAACCACTCCGGCACGCCAACAAGATGTGAGTTGAACTATCACAAGGCCTTGCGTCGGGAGAAAGTTTGCTGATGTAATACAAAACATGTGAGTTGAGCTATCACAAGGCCTTGCATCGGGAGAAAGTTTGCTTATCTAATACAAAACTAAAATCAAGTCGTGAGCGGCAGGATTCAAACCTGCCCAACCTGCGCGGGCAGAGCCCACATGATTTCTTGTCATGCCAGATAACCACTCCGGCACGCCCACAAGATGTGAGTTGAACTAACACAAGGCCTTGCGTCGGGAGAAAGTTTGCTGATGTAATACAAAACATGTGAGTTGAGCTATCACAAGGCCTTGCATCGGGAGAAAGGTTGCTTATCTAATACAAAACTAAAATCAAGTCGTGAGCGGCAGGATTCAAACCTGCGCGGGCAAATCCCACATGATTTCTAGTCATGCCCGATAACCACTCCGGAAGTTTGCTTATCTAATACAAAACTAAACTAAAGTCGTGAGCGGCAGGATTCAAACCTGCGCGGGCAAAGCCCACATGATTTCTAGTCATGCCCGATAACCACTCCGGCACGCCCACAAGATGTGAGTTGAACTATCACAAGGCCTTGCGTCGGGAGAAAGTTTGCTTATTTAATACAAAACTAAAATCAAGTCGTGAGCGGCAGGATTTGAACCTACACGAGCAAAGCCCACATGATTTCTAGTCATGCCCGATAACCACTCCGACACGCCAAGAAGATGTGAGTTGAACTATCACAAGGCCTTGCGTCGGGAGAAAGTTTGCTTATCTAATACAAAATTAAAATCAAGTCATGAGCAGTAGGATTTGAACCTACACGGGCAAAGCCCACAAGATTTCTAGTCATGCACAATAACCACTCTAGCACACCCACAAGATGTGTGTTGAGCTGTCACAAGGCCTTGTGTCGGGAGAAAGTTGTTGATGTAATACAAAACTCTAAACCTTAATTTTTAGGTCCCAAGAAAAAAAAAATTAAGTCATGAGGATACAAACATGCGTGGCAAAGCCCACATGATTTCAAGTCATGCCCAATAACCACTCCGGCACGCCCACAAGATGTGAGTTGAACTATCACAAGGCCATGCGTCGGGAGAAAGTTTGCTTATCTAATACAAAACTAAAATCAAGTCGTGAGCGGCAGGATTCAAACCTGCGCAGGCAGAGCCCACATGATTTCTAGTCATGCCAGATAACCACTCCGGCACGCCCACAAGATGTGAGTTGAACTATCACAAGGCCTTGCGTCGGGAGAAAGTTTGCTTATCTAATACAAAACTAAAATAAAGTCGTGAGCGACTGGATTCAAACCTGCGCGGGCAAAGCCCACATGATCTCTAGTCATGCCCGATAACCACTCCAGCACGCCCACAAGATGTAAGTTGAACTATCACAAGGCCTTGCGTCGGGAGAAAGTTTGCTGATGTAATACAAAACATGTGAGTTGAGCTATCACAGGGCCTTGCATCGGGAGAAAGTTTGCTTATCTAATACAAAACTAAAATCAAGTCGTGAGCGGCAGGATTTGAACCTGCGCGCGCAAAGCCCACATGATTTCTAGTCATGCCCGATAACCACTCCGGCACGCCAACAAGATGTGAGTTGAACTATCACAAGGCCTTGCGTCGGGAGAAAGTTTGCTGATGTAATACAAAACATGTGAGTTGAGCTATCACAAGGCCTTGCATCGGGAGAAAGTTTGCTTATCTAATACAAAACTAAAATAAGGTCGTGAGCGGAAGGATTCGAACCTGCGCGGGCAAAGCCCACATGATTTCTAGTCATGCCCGATAACCACTCCGGCACGCCCACAAGATGTGAGTTGAACTATCACAAGGCCTTGCGTCGGGAGAAAGTTTGCTGATGTAATACAAAACATGTGAGTTGAGCTATCACAGGGCCTTGCATCGGGAGAAAGTTTGCTTATCTAATACAAAACTAAAATCAAGTCGTGAGCGGCAGGATTTGAACCTGCGCGGGCAAAGCCCACATGATTTCTAGTCATGCCCAATAACCACTCCGGCACGCCAACAAGATGTGAGTTGAACTATCACAAGGCCTTGCGTCGGGAGAAAGTTTGCTGATGTAATACAAAACATGTGAGTTGAGCTATCACAAGGCCTTGCATCGGGAGAAAGTTTGCTTATCTAATACAAAACTAAAATAAGGTCGTGAGCGGCAGGATTCGAACCTGCGCGGGCAAAGCCCACATGATTTCTAGTCATGCCCGATAACCACTCCGGCACGCCCACAAGATGTGAGTTGAACTATCACAAGGCCTTGCGTCGGGAGAAAGTTTGCTGATGTAATACAAAACATGTGAGTTGAGCTATCACAGGGCCTTGCATCGGGAGAAAGTTTGCTTATCTAATACAAAACTAAAATCAAGTCGTGAGCGGCAGGATTTGAACCTGCGCGGGCAAAGCTCACATGATTTCTAGTCATGCCCGATAACCACTCCGGCACGCCAACAAGATGTGAGTTGAACTATCACAAGGCCTTGCGTCGGGAGAAAGTTTGCTGATGTAATACAAAACATGTGAGTTGAGCTATCACAAGGCCTTGCATCGGGAGAAAGTTTGCTTATCTAATACAAAACTAAAATAAGGTCGTGAGCGGCAGGATTCGAACCTGCGCGGGCAAAGCCCACATGATTTCTAGTCATGCCCGATAACCACTCCGGCACGCCCACAAGATGTGAGTTGAACTATCACAAGGCCTTGCGTCGGGAGAAAGTTTGCTGATGTAATACAAAACATGTGAGTTGAGCTATCACAAGGCCTTGCATCGGGAGAAAGTTTGCTTATCTAATACAAAACTAAAATAAGGTCGTGAGCGGCAGGATTCGAACCTGCGCGGGCAAAGCCCACATGATTTCTAGTCATGCCCGATAACCACTCCGGCACGCCCACAAGATGTGAGTTGAACTATCACAAGGCCTTGCGTCGGGAGAAAGTTTGCTGATGTAATACAAAATATGTGAGTTGAGCTATCACAAGGCCGTGCATCGGGAGAAAGTTTGCTTATCTAATACAAAACTAAAATAAAGTCGTGAGCAGTAGGATTCGAACCTGCGCGGGCAAAGCCCACATGATTTCTAGTCATGCCCGATAACCACTCCGGCACGCCCACAAGATGTGAGTTGAACTATCACAAGGCCTTGCGTCGGGAGAAAGTTTGCTGATGTAATACAAAACATGTGAGTTAAGCTATCACAAGGCCTTGCATTGGGAGAAAGTTTGCTTATCTAATACAAAACTAAAATCAAGTCGTGAGCGGCAGGAATAAAACCTGCGCGGGCAAAGCCTGCAAGATTTCGAGTCATGCCCGATAACCACTCCGGCACGCCCATTAGATGTGAGTTAAGCTATCACAAGGCTTTGCGTCGGGAGAAAGTTTGCTTATGTAATACAAAACTAAAATCAAGTCAACCTGCGCGGGCAAAGCCTGCAAGATTTCGAGTCATGCCCGATAACCACTCCGGCACGCCCATTAGATGTGAGTTAAGCTATCACAAGGCTTTGCGTCGGGAGAAAGTTTGCTTATGTAATACAAAACTAAAATCAAGTCGTGAGCGGCAGGATTCGTACCTACGCAGACAAAGCCCACATGATTTCTAGTTATGCCCGATAACCACTCCGGCACGCCCACAAGATGTGAGTTGAGTTATCACAAGGCCTTACGTTAGGAGAAACTTTGCTCATGTAATACAAAACTCTAAACAAGATTCGAATCTATGCGGGTAAAGCTCACATGATTTCTAATCATGCTCGATAACCACTCATGTATACCCACAAGATGTGAGTTAGAACTTTCACAAACAACATATTACATTTACGAAGAAAAAGACAGCTTTAAATGGAATTTTCTTGATATTCAAACTCATTAATTTCACCTGAAATAAAAATTAGTGTATTAAAGTTAAACTGTGTACTCATTTTATGATTCTTCATTTAATATTATATTAGTTAAACTATAATTTGAATACAATAAAAAAAAATGAAATTAAAATTAATTTTCTTTGTTAGCTAATTAAGTGATATTATGTTATTTACAACATGAGAATTGGCGTCCCATAATTTCTTGTATTTGTTCCCACATCATAGAACTATAAAATTGAGTGTAAGATTATAATTTGCATTAATCTATTATTAATTTAGGAATCCGTAATTATTAATCATATATATTACTTTTCAATTTATTATATCCGCAGAATACCATTGGAAATTTCATCTTTAGAAGTTTCTTTTTAACTTTTAAATTTATTTATCCCAGTTTGGGCTTTAGGGCTCGAAGAAAGCCCATTATTAGGGTGTAGAAACCTGTTGTAGACGTGTTTGAGAAGCCCATAAAAAAGTCCAAATAGAACAATACAGAAATTAAATAGATGGTAACAATATTCATTAAATTTAGTAATTTTTTATTTATTCATTTTTCTCTAATTTTTCTACTTATTTAAAAAAAAATTACACGATAATTTTGTCTTCGATTTTGATGGGATTTTAGGAGGAAAATAATTTTAGTTAAATAGTTACAAATCAAATTGATTTAATTAAAAAAAAAAAAAAAAAAAATAAATGGCAGATTTAATAAATTGATATATATATTATTTTGCTAAATATAGCTTTTTATATTTTTATATTTTTTAATTATAACCTTTTTGATTGATGAATATTAAAAGGAATTCTTGTAATAATATTAGATTTTAACTAAGTAATAGCAAATCTTGGAAGCTAAGTCGTTTGACGTGTATCACGTGTTTGAACAATCCTTACACATAACACACTATCACGTGAATCATGCTAAAGCAAGGGATAATTGTTAATACAAATAATAATAATAAATATATATATATATATATTGTTATTTTCATAATTGTATTACATTGTTACCACAAATATTCAAGGACTAAATTGTTATTTTTTATAAAATATTAAGGATTAAAACTAAAATTGAATCAATATTTCAAAGATTAAATTGTTATTTTCAGTGGTTATGGACAGTATTCGAGGACCAAATTGTTATTTTCATAAAAGATTAGGGACTAAAACTAAAATTGAATCAACATTTCAAGGACTAAATTGTTATTTTAATAAATAATTAGGTACCAAAACAAAAAATTATTTGTTTTTTTAACTAGCTTCTTACTCCTCTCACTACAAGTACAAGTGTTGTTATAAAATGGAAGGAGGGGCATAATGAGCAGAAGAGAAGAGTCATGGATAGTTGGGTGACAGCACTTGGCGCCCTGGCCATCGGCGCAGTCTTCCATTTTGTGTTGAGTCGTATCTTGTGGCGCAAACAAAAGCTTCCTCCCGGTCCGCTTGCCTTGCCGCTTATAGGCAACCCCATATGGCTCTTCAAGCCACTTTCCGAGCTGGAAGCCACCCTCCGCCATTACCATTCCAAATACGGTCCAGTAATCACCCTCCACTTCGGCAACACTCCTTCCATTTTCATCGCCAGCCACACTGCCGCTCACCATGCCTTGGTTCAAAACGGCGCTGTCTTCGCAGACCGCTTTCCTATCATGGAGACTGTCAAAATCATCACCAGCAACCAACACAACATCAGCACCTCCTTCTACGGCCCCACCTGGCGCATCCTCCGCCGCAACCTCACCTCCGAGCTCCTCCATCCATCTCGCTTGAAGGCTCACTCCCCTTCTCGTAAATGGGTCTTGGATGTCCTCCTCCATCGCCTCATCCAACATTCCCACCCCACCTCCCCTGCCCAATCCCCTGTTCCTGTAACACTCGTGGACCATCTTCGCCACGCCATGTATAGCCTGGCTGCCGCTATGTGTTTTGGGGAGAAATTCGACGGTAAATTAATCAATGAAATACAAGAATCTCAACGTGGGGTTTTGTTGAACATCGGTAAATTCAATGATCTTAACTTCTGGCCTCCGAAATTGGGGAAAATTTTGTTCCGGAAGCGTTGGGAAGAGATTCGTCAGCTACGTAAGCGGCAAGAGAATTTGCTACTTCCATTCATCAATTCAAGAAAGAAGATAGTCAAAGAGAAGGCCGAATCAGCTGCTGGGAATAAGAACCCGATACCGTACGTTGATACTCTGTTTGATTTAGAAATTGCAGAGAAGAACGACGAGAAGAGAAAGAGAAAATTGGTGGAAGATGAACTGATAACTTTATGCACAGAGTTCATCGACGCCATCACGGACACTACGGTGGTGTCATTGCAATGGATAATGGCGAATTTGGTGAAATACCCAGAAATTCAAGAGAAGCTGTTCAAGGAAATAAAAGAAGTGATGGGAGAGAGTGCGAAGGAGGAGATAGAAGAGGAGGATTTGCAGAAGATGACATATCTGAAAGCGGTAGTACTGGAAGGGCTACGGCGGCACCCGCCGGGGCATCTGCTGCTGCCTCATACAGTGACGGAGGACAGTGTTGTGGAGGGGGGATACAGGGTGCCAAAAGGAACGTCGGTGAACTTTATGGTTGCCGACATGGGTTGGGACCCGAAGGTGTGGCCGGATCCGATGGCGTTCAAGCCGGAGAGGTTCTTGACGGATAGGTCGGAGGGTGGGGTTGAGGTGGAAGTTGATATCACAGGGAGTAAGGAAATAAAGATGATGCCGTTCGGGGCTGGGAGGAGGTTCTGCCCGGGATTCGCTTTGGGGTTGCTGCATTTGGAGTATTTCGTTGGGAATTTGGTGTGGAACTTCAAGTGGACGGCTGCCGGAGATGTTGATCTGTCTGAGAAGCTGGAATCTGCCGTCACTATGAAACAACCGCTGCTCTCCTACTTGTCTCCGAGGGCGGTTTCTAGTTAGCTTCATACGTTTGGAAGATGTGCATCTTGTGTGTATGATGTGGCGTACTATTTCGTCCTCTGTTTTATTCCCTGTTCCTAAGTTTCGAAGGATTGAGACCGACTTAATTTCAAATAATAATGTGTTAGTTTGTGATTAAATTATTAAATTATTGTGAATGTAAGTTCTATGAGATTCCTCTCATAATTTAATATCTATAAAAAAGTAGGGTAGAGGAATAGTTGCTTGAAATAAGACCACGGTCAAAAGGTTTGTTTATTTATGCTATAATGCCTTTGTGTTTATGCCTATGATTGCAACACTCATATAGTTAGACTCGAGAATTAATTGTCTATCCCTACATTGGATATTAGAGTCGGTGTTTTTTTTTAATTAATTTTTATGATGAAGTCGTTCCTTGAACTACACACCTAAACGAATTCGAACCGAGGTTGAAGTAAATCTAAACTAGTCGAACTATATTGAACTGATTTGAACAGGGATAAACCATCCCAAAATTTACAGATTAATCTAAACTACAACGAACTGAAACAAGCCAATTAAAATTGGGTTGTATTGGTCAAACCAACAAGGTGCATTGTTAAACTAGACCGAAATCAATCGAACTAACCCAGAAGTCCCCTAACCCAGTTTTCTTCAAGTGCAAACAGATTGGATTGTGTGGGTTTGTTGAGTCATGTCGTGTCGTTGACCATTGCCGAGACGAAATACTAGTAGCAAAGGACGGTAAATTTGGCATTAGTAAATATTTAAAATTTAGAATAAATCAAACAAATACTTGGCTCATGGTGGAAGCTTGATTTAAAGTTATAAAATTTATGTTAATGAATGGTTGATTGCTTCAAACACAAATATTTTAGAACATAGGAAAATCTTGAATTATTCTCGACATCAAAGTGTAGCCGGCATTCAAAAAAAAGATATTAATCTAAAGGGCATTCATTCCTAGGTAGAGGTATCAAATGCAAGGTTTTTCATGATCGGGCGAGCTCTACATAAGGCCTCCAATGGCTCAACTTTATACATAGAGATCCCTTGGCTTTCAGTCATGTCCAATTCCTCATCACTCACCCTCTTCCACTCAAAGCTCTGAATCAGCGACCCCAAAGCCAAGCCCACCACACGGTTGGCCATGCCCATCCCCGGACAAGCCCTCCTCCCCAATCCAAACGGCAAGAATTTGTAAGCGTTGGCAGCCACTCCCCCGCTCTCAAACCTCTCAGGTTTAAACCTTGTCGGGTCCTCCCAAACTTCGGGATCCCTTTGCACCGCCCACGCATTCACCAACAAGGTAGTGCCAGCAGGAATATGGTATCCCCCCAGAGAACAACTCTCGGATGAAAAATGTGGCGCCAAGAGTGGAGCTGCTGGGTATAGGCGCAGTGTCTCAGAGATCACATTCTGGAGGTATGGCAGATTTGGGATGTCTTCTTCTTCCAGTAGCCGATCTTGCCCAATCTGTGCGTCAAGCTCAGCCCTGGCCTTGTTTAATGCCTTTGGATGGTTGAGCAGATTGGACATTGCCCATTCTATCGTCACAGACGATGTTTCCGTCGCTGCTGTTAAAATTGTCTGCAAATTCAACAAATCAAAACATGTTCTTGAGAAACAGAGTATTATCAGTTTAACGGTGAGAATTTACTTACAACGATGAGGCCTTTGATAATTTCATCTGAGTAATAGTCCGGCTGAGATTCCTGCAAAGAGAGCAGATGGCTGATCATGGTATCAAGCTTTTTCCCTTCATTTTGATATCTCCGGTGTTCATCCACCAAATTCTGCAGCAACGAATCTATGGCTCTGCCCAAACTTTTCATCCTTCTGGGGTATTGCCGATCAACCCACTTCAGGAACGGTAAGAAATCCCCTGGGTACGACCCCAATCGAAACGACGTCTCCATAATTTCTCGGAACTCTTTCGCCTCTTCCAATTCCGTCACTTCATCGCCGTAATACCGTTTTCCGGCCACCATTCTCATAATTATGTTGAATGTCAGCTCCGAAAACAGGGTTTTCAATTTCACTTTCCCAAAATCCTGCCTCGAAAATTGATACAATTTGCGGAGTAAAATGTTCACTTCTTCCTTCCGGATACCGGCCGACATGTTGAGGCGAATCGACGACAAGATTTCTGTGGAGCTCAAGCGCCTTAGATTGCGCCAGTGATCGCCGTACGGGGCAGCTCCGATCGTGGTGTTGCCGTAGCTGAGGTACATGCCGGAAACGAATTGAGGGCGGTTAGCGAAAACGATGTCATTTGTGGTAAAGCATTCTTCAACGGCTGGTGCCGATGATACGACGACGGCGAGACGGGAGCCGAGGCGGAGAGTGAAAATTGGGCCGTGTTTTTGGGCGAGGGACTGTAAAGTTCTGTGTACTGGGTGCTTGAGGAGATGAAGATGACCAAGGATGGGCAGAGCCCAGGGAGTCGGAGGGAGATTTTTGGCTCTGTTTTTTCTTTTCTGCAACAAAAAAATGGAACCCAGAGCCAAGAAAGTAACCAACGCTGCAACATAGCTGCTGGTTTCCATGGATGCTCACTTAATTGTGGCTGACATGGGTTCCTGCTCCAAGAACTCTATATAACAACAACGTAGACAATTAATTAACAGTAACTTCTTTTTTCTATAATTAATTTATAATCAACCATTTAATAATAATAATAATAATTAACTTCTCAAAAATATCCTTAAATTTTAATTTTTTTTAAAAAAATTAAATAAATACTCAATAACCATTTTAGATGAAAAAAAATACTAATAAACATTTAGCTTTTAAAAATTAAAAAAATACTTTTATTATTAATAGGATGTTTAGCATTAACAACTTTAACATTTATAAAATAAAATTATTTTTAAAGTGATGGTGTTTTTTTTTTCTAATTAATGTATTTTTAAAATTCTTAAAATTGGAAAGAACATTTATCCTGATAATAATAATAGCGTCCCGGAAGCGGGTGGTTTGGCATGCATCACGTGTTGCGGAAATTTTTACCAGCTGAAGGCAGTTAAAAACGAAGGTAAAATAAATAATGAAAAATAAAAAGAAATAAAAGAAAGGCTCATATGGAAACAAACAAAGGACGCACGATAAGGAAGAATGGACGGCTGTGATTTAATGCTTATTAACATATTATATTTAATTAACACTCGCAGACACAGAATAAGATCTGCTTTATTTTGGCATCGTGATTCACGTTTTCTTCTGCTACCCTTAAAAAAAAATTAACCTAAATATTTCAAAAACTTCTAAGTAAAAATATATTTGACTAAGAGAACATTATTGACTTTTCATCCATTGTTCTATTGGTTTTTCTACTTTAATTTTTTTTAAAAAAATATTTATGATAGATGAACGATAATATTATAATTTTTTAAAAAGAGAATATATATATTTTTTTTAAATAAAAGATCGAGTTTAAATAGCTTTTCTATGACTTGACTTTAAACTTCTTAATTTAAAACTAAAGAAAAAAAATAGTCTTTAGATATGTTTTTTATTTTTATTTTTATTAAAAAAAATACACTTTTAATTCCTAAGCTTTTGGTCTAGTATTCATCGGTACTTAACTATCAATATATTACAATTTTATCTTTGAATTTTGAATTTCATTTAAGTTATTTTTCATTTAATATCTAAATTTTAAAATATTACATTGATTATAAGATTTATACTTTTAATTTTTTTTTCTTTTTAAATACTTACTTTTTTCTATTTAGTTTTCACTCATTTTTGTAAAAATTAACTTAAAAGCTTAATTCAAAAGACCAAAATTGAGCATTAGTAAAAAATTCGGAGGTAAAATACAAAATATTAAAATGTAAGGAAAAAAAAACTATTTTTTACCAAAATTCCTACAAAATTACTAAGGGTCTATCAATCCTACTTTTTACCGCCAAATTCTCAATTCAATTACATTTAAGGTTTAATCCATCTAATTTGACGCATTTTTTTTATACGGTCCATCTTGTTCAGATAAAATTTAGACTTCTCTCAAAAAATTTCATCCAAAGTTATCAATTACAATACAATCACGACCATAATTTAACTAACTAAAATTTTATTCACATTGATATCATTGGAGATGAACACAGCACGAGCTAGGCATTGAAAACCGTGCAATTAGCTGAACTAATACACACAAGTTGAGCTCTTTCCTTGGCAAAACAATAGTTTGCTTATTATATAAGATGAAGAAAGGATGTGATACATTATATTATACATCAACTAAGAGGTAGAACAATGTTGAAGCAGTGGCACATCATTCTTCATTCAGTAAGAACCCGATGGCAATACTCTCCAAGCGCCCAAATGGGGAAGATGTTTCGGTATGCAGCATATGTGATCATGCAGTTCTTATTGAACACTCCCATGATCTCCTGTAATATTATGTTCAAAGTTTAAGTATCTGTGAGGAAGATGATGAAAATGGATATGTGCAGGGCTTACCTGTTGCAGGAAATCGCCATTCTCCAATTGGGAATTCATTAGCAACCTTGCTGCACGGTGCAATGGTGCTGGATCTCTCTCGCCCTGTGTCAAAACCAAATTCTCCGATGATCCGATCCATCGGTAACAGTTTCGTTTTTTAGTTTTGAAAGTTTGGCTCGTTAGCTAGCTATTTTTTTTGGTCGATGAGGTTTGAGAATGGTCCGTGTGTTAAATAGACCGGTAGTGGATTAATGAATAAATGACATGATATTAAGAGTGTATACGTGTAACAACTCAAGTCCAACGCTAACAAATACTGTCTGTTTTGGCCTGTTACGTATCGTCGTCAACCTCACGGTTTTTAAAACGCGTATGTTAGGGAGAGATTTCCACTCTTATAAGAAATGTTTTGTTTCCTCTTCAACCGACGTGGGATCTTACAATCCACTTTTCTTGGGGGGCCAGCGTTGCACACCGCTCGGTGCCTGACTCTGATACCATTGTAACAGCCCAAACCCACTACTAACAGATATTGTCCGTTTTGGCTTGTTACGTATCATTGTCAGTCTCACGGCTTTTAAGACACATCTATTAGGGTTGGATTTTTTAGTGGGTTGGATTGACCCGACCAAAAATCAAATCAATAAGTATAAACACTTTTTTTAAGCTTATGATGGTGGAAGTAAGAGTAGAATAATAATAGATGTTACCTGGCCAGCTTCAATGAGAGCCATTAAAACCCAGGCAGTGTTAACCAAGTGTGGCTTGTTTCCCTCAAGATTGGTGTACACCTTATTCTGACATGAAAGGTAACTCTCCCCCCATCCACCGCCGGGCAGCTCTTTAGACAGCAGAAACTCACAAGCCTTGCGAATGGCAACGCAGCTATTATATGTTCTTCCTGCAGCGACCAATCCCTTTATGCCAAACCACCCCGCATACGTGAAACAAACCCCCCAACACCCATACCTGCAGCCATTGATATGTGTCCATATTAGCCATATACCTTGACCACGTTTGTCAGTGCCAAAGCAAAATGTAGCTAAGAAAACAAACCAAGAGCCATCCGTCCTTTGCATTTTCTCAAGGAAGTTGGCTGCCTTGCCAATAGCTGTGTCAATCTCTTTGGTCCTATGGCCTGGATGTAGCTTCTTAAATAACGTCAGTGCTTCCATTGTTGCCGCGGTGCATTCCACATACCTGCATACGTGATATCAAACGTCACAAACCCGACGGCTAAAGTGTAAAAAGTACTCTAACGATCCGCACACTTACGGATAGTCGATGACAATGTCTCCGAATGTTTCTGCTGGGTTGATCAACTGATGAAACACGAAACATCAAGAACAATGAAACGATATTAGCGGGTTCGGTCCACGATGCATCGAGGTATTGTTTTAAGATTAATTGTTACCTCCAACCAAGGGTATGATCTTGTCAACTCGTATGATGCAAATCCACCGTTATCATTCTGCACCATGCATATATTTCAAATTAGTAAAGCATGAATGTAGCAGGGAGAGGTTTCCACACCGTTATAAGAAATGTTTCGTTCCCCTCTCTAATTAACGTGGTATCTCACAATCCACCCGCTTCAGGGGCCCAGCGTCCTCGGTGACACACCGCCAGATGTCTAACTCTGATACCATTTGTAACAACCTAAGCTCACCGCTAGTAGATATTGTTCTCTTTGGGTTTACCCTTTCAGGCTTCCCCTCAAGGTTTTTAAAACGCGTATGCAATGGAGAGATTTTCACACCCTTATAAGGAATACTTCGTTCCCCCTCCAATCAATGAGGGATCTCACAATCCACCTCCTTTAGGGGCCATCGTCCTCGACCAAATGTCTAACTCTGATACCATTTGTAACAGCCTAAGTCCACCGCTGGCTGATATCGTCTTCTTTGAGCTAACCTTTTCCCCTCAAGGTTTTTAAAACGGGTCTACAAGAGAGAGGTTTTCACACCCTTATAAAAAATGCTTCCTTCCCCTCTCCAATCAAACGTAGGATCTCACAATGAACCATAATTGAAAATATTAATGGATTATGTGCGAGTAAACTCACTTGCAAAGAAAGGAGAACATTAACAGCATCACAAAGGCGATTCTTTTCTAATGGCTCCCCAACCATTGTGGATGGAAGTTTGGATAACATCAAAGAAGCCTGCAATAGGCCAAGTTCATGAGTAAATTGTTCAACTTTGCTTAATTTACTGTAACTCATCAGCTTAAGTTTTTAGATCACGTCGTGTTTTATACCTTCAATCCCTCAGCCGTGCAGTCAGAGATGAGCCATCCATGATCTCGAGTCGAAAATGGCCAAGCACCTTTATGTATATGACGGAACCAAACATTAGGATCCCCAGGACAGTCCTCCTGGATCTGAAACAAACCAATACGCCATTATGATCATAAACAACGGAGAAATTTGCATGATAACAATAATTTGCACACACAAAACCTGAGAATCCTTAACAAAGTCATGTGCTTTTCTTAAAGTTGGGGCATAGCTGTCTACAAGTTTGGTAGCTACGATGGCTTGGATGGAGAAAGCAGTGTCCCACAACTGGCTGCCATTGTAACCCTGCATTCTCATGCCATCTTCAGCAACCCAGAGATAGTCATGGACGCGTTGAAGGTGAAGTTTGAAGGCGTCTGAGTAGGGATCTTCAACCCAACAACAAAGCATGTTGAGTACCTTGTTGACTGGGCCAAGACATATATATCGACTATTTTCATCTTCATAGTGAATATGTTTCATTGCAGTTTGTAAAGCCTTTTCCCTCAGGCGTTTCCCTGGCCAACGAGTGAACAATGGCTCATACACATGGTAGATAGATCCCCATAGTATGTCTTGCATCTTGGGATGTGGATAGTATAGATCCTCCTGCATGCCAACCATGAAATTATGTGACAAAGAACGATGCTCGTAACAAATTATTCAATGAGACGACTATAATTTTAGCTCACATCGATCTTAAAATTTATCTAATATAATTTTATAATTTCTTTGACTACCGTCTTTGTTAGAAACTACGACATCCACAATGGTATGCTATTGTTCACTTTGAGCATTAGCTCACATGACTTTGCTTTTGATTTTCCCAAAATGACTCATACCAATGGAGATTTATTTCTTACTTATAAACCGATGATCAACACCTTAATTAGCCGATGTGGGACTCCTCTCCCAACAATCCTCTCCTCGAACAAAGTACACCATAGAGCCTCCCCCGAGGTCTATGGATCCCTCGAACAGCTTCCCCTTAATCGAGGCTCAACTTCTTCTTTGAAGTCCTCGAACAAAGTACACCCTTTGTTCGACACTTGAGTCACCTTTAACTACACCTTCAAGACTCACAATTTCTTTGTTCGACATTTGAGGATTCTATTGACATGACTGAGTTAAGGACATGACTTTGATACCAAAGGTTGGATGTGGCCCACGATCGAAATATACAAAAACCAACAATAAAAAGAATTGAAAAGTATAAGTGGTTAAAGTTACTCTATTCAAAAGCCCTCTCCCTCGAGTGGTTCTTCCTGCTTCATTTGTTTGTTTGGGCATATTTCGATCATGGGCCACATCCAACCGTCTTGTGGGTCACACGAGAAATTAGAAATGGGTAATCATTTTTGGTATAAATTTGAAGTAAGAATGGAGTATGGTGGGTATGTAACCTTTGCACATGTATTGCGGGATTTATTCCAGTCTATTTCATGATAAGGAACTGTGTAGAGCTCTTGTCTTAGAGAAAGAACTTTGGGAGTGATTGGCCCAACAAATCTCTTTCCATATAAGTAAGACATTGGAAGATAAACCATTCGGCAATGGCACCACATTCTTCCTGGACATCACGTAAAATCCAGTTAGTTTTATGTAATCAAAGGGAATTAAAAAAGGCATCAAATTATGTGGACCTGGATGAAATGGTAGGCTGTAAGGGAGAAGCCAAAACTCAGGCGGAAGAGGGTTGTTGCCACTCCATTCGTACACTCCAAGTACGGAGAGCCACAATTTTCCCCAGGAAGTGATTGCGGTGGCGCCGCCGCGATCCAAGATCCAAGCACGTGCTTTGGTCATTGCGCCACCGTCTCCGCCATCGGCGTCTTCTCCAAGCAGCCTTAGTGCTACATAATTCAGTGCTGAACCAAACATGGTGCTTGTGCCCTCAATGTGCAGACCCCACCCTCCATCCTCATTCTGCATGCACTTCCCACGTGTCAGTTCCATTAAATAAATGATCAAAATTCTCAATAAAGCTTGCTCTTTGAATGGATCATTGCCATTTTACTATATAATTTGTATTGAAAGTGACGTGCCTGGTGATTGTAGAGATATCTGCACATCTCTAGGCGGTGGTGTTTGGACAAAACAGAATTCAAGACGCCTGTGACATAAAGGGCAATCACCTGTTCGCATGGCACAATTTTTTTGTATTTAGTTTCCAAATAATACAAAATTTATATACGTGGCAAGACAAGGACACGTGGAACCTACGAGACCCGGAAGTAAAAACATGGGCCCTCCAAGATCCGAGGCCCAATTCCCATCGCTTGTCTGGACGGCTGAGTAGAAACCTAGTGCCCTTTCTAACGTACTCTTCACCGCCTCTTTCCCCACCTCCTCCCCTTCTTTCACTTTCACCGCTCCACCTTTTGCGCCCTTCGCTATTTCCTTTTCATACTGTACACATAGGATTTACACGTGTCAATTTTCTTATTTTTATTTTTGGAAAGTAAAAACTCAAATATCTTTGTTCATTTTCTTTTTTTTTTTTTCAAAAACAAAATTAGAATTAAAAAGTAATTTTAGTATGAAAAAACTTATATTTGTTAGCTCCTAACATCAATATTTTCATGATATTTCTAATATAACGTGTAATAATAAATAAAATTAAAATAATATGATAAAATGATGGTTAATTTAGAAATACATTTTATCTATATTTTCTTCCATATTTTTATAAAATTTAATATACCCATGTTTCATTGAAACTTCGATTGCCCTATTATAGAATTATCTTAATTTCTTAAAAAAATTCTATATTTTTATTTTCTTTTTAGAAAATGTCAATTTTTATTCTCCTAACTCAAGTTAATTAGACCTTGGCTTCAATTTTTAAATAAATTTTTTTTTTAATAATATGTAGTTTTGAAAGTTTAGGGACCAAATAAACATTGTTGAAAATTGTTGGAAGAGGAGTGCCACATTTGGCAAAGAATTGAGAGTTTATACATACGATTGCGTATGTGTTGACATTAAAATTTAGAGAGAAGATAACCTGAATAGCGAGAAAGAGATCGGAAGACTGCTTCCGGCGGAAACGATTGTGATGGAAGTGGTTGCGAGCATTTTGAATTTGTAAGGACTGTTGAGGAGTGAGGGCGGCGGCGTCGGCACAGAACTCCCAAACTTGGCGCCCCAAGTGATTGCTTACGCTCTTAACCCATTTCTCATCCTTCTCCCCAACGCTCTCTGCTCCCACCTTCAGCCTCCACATATTTTCTAATTTTCTTCTTACTCTTCCCACACCAACGACACATATTTATATATATATAATCTTTCATGTCCAAAATATAAATATTTTTACGTTATAAATTTTATTAATTTGAATTTCCGCTCTCCTATACAATGTGGTTGGAACGAGGACTTTTTTTTTTTATGTTATTTTTATATTATATTATATATATATATATATATATATTTTTGAAGTATGTTTAGTAATTTTAAATCGCGTTATAAAAAAGTTAATAATTGTCTCCGAAATCTAAGGTGCAGCCAAAAATAGTTATAAATCTTTTTAAAGAAAAGAAAAAACTCATTAACTAATAAAAATATGAATTTTCAGTGCTTATTTTGTTTTAGTAAAATAAATAATTGAATATTAAAATAAATTTCCATGAAGAATTAAAAACAATTCTTATTTAAAAGAGAGAAATTCAATGCTTTCAGCCCATCACCCCAATTCTCATGATTCACGTGTTGTCTTGTACAAGTCAACACAATTAAACGTAGATTTCCATGAATTTTTATTTTATTGTAAAAAATAAATAGTGGTTGTGCCTATTTTTACAAAAATTTAACCTTTATTTTAACCGAGTGACAAGTAAACAAATCTAAACACATACGAAAAGTAAATTTAGACATTAAGATCAAACATACGAAAAGTCGAATTGACCTAATGATAAATCTATTAGAATAACTTTATTATTAAGTCAACTCGACAAGTCAATCCAAATAAACCGTTTCACATATCAAACATTTCTTATCTAATTAAATGAATGAATAGGTTGAGTTGGGTTAAGCTGTAACTTTAAGTTGATATTGGATAGACTTTGGACTATTGACATGTTGATGAAGAGGCACTCGAGATTAATACCTCAATGCCCTCTTCTCGAATTCTTATCTCTATTTGTGTAATCTTGAATAATATATTGTTGACATACAAAATGATCATGTTTAATAAATACCTAAAAAATTGTCGTTTAATAATAATATTACGTGTTCTATTCAAATAACACTATTGACATTAGTTGTAATACAAACAAGAGTTAAACTAGCCAACCAAACCAACTAATTTGGTTCGATTATTTTTAAATTGGACATTTTGGTTCGTTTTATTTTTTCCCGAAAAGTCGAAACCTTTCTATTTTTTTCTCATAAATTGGACATCATGTTTAAGTGCTTACGAAACCAGACTTAAGATAACTGAACCAATCAATTTTTGCATCTAACCGGACATTGGTTCAATTTTATGTTTGAAAAAATTGAGGTCATTGGTTCAATTCTCCGTTGGGATCAAAATCGGAAAAATCTGATCAATTTGCTCCTCTAATTGATATGGTCTGCTCTAAAAAAATCTAATCTCTCCTTAAAAGTCTTGAGAAGATTAATATTTCACATAATTATAAGCCACTTTTTCCTATCATTAGGATACGAGTAGTCTCCGTAAACATTGATTTTAAGACATGATAATGTATCTGAACATTTACCATTAGCATTAGTATGAATAAGCACGAATACGCCGACGAAAATATTGCATCAGAAAAAATGTCGTCGAAAACAATAAAGTATTCTTATAGTAAATGTCAGGGTCGATGAAAATATCAAACTTTATTAAGAGGTTGATGGTGATGCATATAAATATTTGTGGGGAAAAAAAATCAAATTACTTATTTAAATGTAACGTGTAAAAATATGAAGGAAAATTTAATTATGCTCCCATGGTTTGGCGTGTATCATGTGTAGCGGATGCGGATACAGATGATTCCAAAATATATGTTCTTTCTGGAGCAACAAATCATTCATTATTCATATACAATTCATCACATGGATAACAAATAATTTCTTATTCATCCTTAACTTTTTTAAATTCTATTAATATCTTAATATCTTTATTGTTTTTTTAATTTATTTTTAAAATAATTATATTTATTTTTAATCCAACCATTTTCGATTTTTCAAAAATTCAATCCATCCCACAAATGAGATACGTAATAGGCAAAACGGGCCCCACTCCAAATCTAATACCTAATACGGTTGAAATGTCTATCCAAATAAATCCAAATCCAATATTCTTTTAACCTTAATTTGATTTCTCCCTTAGCATCGTGATTCACGTTTTTTCTTTTATCCCTTTACAAATATTTAATAAATTCTTTTAAAATTTCAACTTTATATACTATAAATATCCTATATTTATTTACTATGTTCATACCGAGTCACCGAAAAGAAATCTTTTTTAGTCATGCTATCATTAGTTCACTGCATCGGTTCGACCCTGATAGTTTACTATTTTTCTAATCCCAAGCACGGGTGGGTGGATATATTAGCTTACTTTGATTAAGGTCAACAGCTCCTGCAGCTCAAGTTTGTTGAAGTAGCTCTCTGTTTTTTTGTGGCTACTGCACGGCTAGGAGATATCTTCTCTGCCTCAAATTTCTCCACCATGGCATACACCTATCAAAAAGATGTCATTATTATTAATCAACTTGACCTCTTCAGTATAATCATGCTTAGTAACACTAATTCTTTACAAATACAGTGAGAAAACGAAACGTTCGTTGACCTCCCTCCCTCGATCTCCTGATCATACATAATCACATATTCATTATGATATCATGGACTGTAAAAGGAAATTGTGTTTGTGAATCTTGACCTCCATCAAACTTGCATTACAAATATCAAATCTCTATGCAATCGATAAATAAATATGCATGCACGAGGGCATTCAAAGAGAGTGATCATGTGATCAGAGAAGTCCCTGTTTACCCATTCTCAATGTCACTTAATCCAACGTATATATGATTTTGAATCTCAAGTGTTGTTCATGTTCGTACCACTCAACATCGGAGACTATTATGAGTATTGATTTGTTTGTTCGAAGGAATACTAAAGGTGAGATCTCACATCAGTTGGAGGGATGAACGAAGCATTTTTTCTAAGGGTGTGGAATCCTCTCCCTAGTAGACGCGTTTTAAAACCTTGAAGGGGAAGCCCTTGAAGGAAAAACTCAAACAAGATAATATCTGCTAGCAACGAAACATTCCTTAAAAGGGTGTGAAAACCTCTCTCTAGTAGAGGTGTTTTAAGACCTTGAAGGAAAAATCTAAAGATGACAATATCTGCTAGTAGTGGGAGCTAGCGGGTTTGGGATGCATCTATAAATCAAGCAATCTAAAAGAGTTTTCTTTCAAGTTTAACAATGAAAGTAAAACCTGAAAGTGATATTGAAGTAACACAAGGAGAAGTCATCTAAAGCACCATCTTTGCTTACCTTCCTCACACTGGACGTCAACCCCATGCTCGACATAACCTTGTTGTCCACACATTTCCATAGTATAGATTTCTTCTCCTGTTTCCGAAACAACTTGCTACCTTCACCTTAAGAACACATACAAACAGATTAAGCAAATTAATTGAAATGAAAAGAAATAACACACGTCTACTAGGGAGAGGTTTTCACACCCTTATAAGGAATGTTTCGTTCCCCTCTCCCGTTGATGTGGGATCTCACAATCCACCCCCTTTGGGGGCCCAACGTCCCCGTTGGCACACAGCCCGGTGTCTGGCTCTGATGCCATTTGTAACAGTCCAAGCCCACCACTACCAGATATTGTCTCGTTTGGGCTTTCCCTCAAGGTTTTAACATGCGTCTACTAGGGAGAGGTTTCCACACCCTTATAAGGAATGTTCCGTTCCCCTCTCCAACCGATGTGAGATCTCACACAAAAGAACATAAAGGACAACTGTAGCTACATCAAAATGTTTGACAGCCTATAAGATAAGTAAATCTCATATAGGTTAAGTTTTATAGCAAGTTTCTAGTCACAGAGTTCATGGCATACTCAATGCACAGATAGGAAAGAAAGGAGAAGTAACTCGAACCTTTTAAACGTAACACCAAGTGTTCAACATATATCTTGAGACGGATGTGCGAGAAAACATGGATAAAATCTCCAACATCTTCTCTAATAACGATTTCAAAATTCTTTTTTGGTTCAAGTCCAAATGAATTACTCAAGAGGCTGTTAATGGATTCTCTCCTTGTACTTGAATCAGCTTCTCCATTCAACAAGACAGATGGGAACTCCCATAGGCCAGCAAGCAAACCTTCATCAGGCCTCTTTACAAGAAGAAATCTACTAGAATGCTTCAACTCAGATGTGCCCTGATTTTCCAATATCTCAACCACACAAACAGCAGAGTAATCATGTCTTTGTTTGGTTTTTATCCCCTTAGCGGGATAATCTGTGACAAGAACTGAACTATTATCCTTTGAGATTGAAAGGGCCTCACAGTGATCAAACACAGGGCATGTTGAGCAGCTTGGGCTTGTTGGTGTGCATAAAGTTGCACCAAGTTCCATGAGTGCCTGATTGAAGTCCCCAGGCCTGGAAGGATCAACTAATTGAGCAGCTGCCTTCCTAACTCATCCACCCCCCACCCCAAAAAAAAATATAGGGAGAAAATAATGAGAACAATTAGGATACAAAGATTCTATAAAAGCCTTTAGAACAACTAGAAAATATGCTCACCAAACTTGCTTAACCAACTTTGAGTCTTTCGGATTTCCTGAAATAGCCTTTAATCGAGCGATTACCCGAATCACATTACCATCAACCACAGGCACCACCTGCTCAGGAAACATATTTAGAAATGCTTTGTAACGGCCCAGGCCCACCGCTAGTAGATATTGTCCTGTTTGGACTTTTCCTCAAGGTTTTTAAAACGCGTCTGCTAGGGAGAAAGAAAAAGAGAAAAAACATAGGCCAGAAAAACACTCACTTCATCAAATGCTATGGAGGCAATAGCGCCTGCTGTATACTCTCCAATTCCAGGAATTTTTCGAAGGGCAGAAACCGTTCTAGGAAATTCACCACCTTCTTTGACTATCAACTTTGCACCCTAACAACAAAATTAGAAAGGGTTATTCAAAATTTCATAGCATGATTAATATCCAGAGATGTCAATATATATACTTTTTTTTCACTTCAGTTCTTTTTGTGCTTTATTTGTAATATTTTGATAAGTAACATGCAGCCAATTTACTAAAGAATATACAAGTAGAAAAGAAAACCCTCTAGGATGCATGCTTATGGTGTGCATTACAGTGGAACGCCCCAAGCCTAAGATTCAAAATTTGGATTCAACACCTGTGGGCCTCGGCATTGCCCTGCACCCCTACAACATGGGTATGTTACTTACTTATTGCTTCTAAGAGTGAAGATTATCTCTACAGATCAACACGAGACCTTACAGTATGCTTTGTTATCACTCACATGCATCCTAGGAAAATTTCCAGGAGGTCACCCGACATAGAACTGCTCTAAGAAAAGCATGCTTAACTTCAGAGTTCCTATGATTGAGCCACCAAAAAGAAAAAGAAGGTGCACCTTCAAGTTTCGATGATCTTAGCAACTGTCCCAGACATGTCACTGACTCACTGCTAACAAATCATTGTGATATCAAAGTTCATATACTCACTAGATGTGTGATTCTCTTATCACCATGGCCTACCCAAGAAAAAAAAAAAAAGTTGTCTCATGGTCTTTTCAAATTCCTTGTCGACACAGGCAAAGCAAAAGGAGACATAAATTAAATCTGTACACTTGATAATGATAAGACTGCATTAGAAAGACTAAATCTCCCTCCATCAAGGGAGTCTTATAAAGCCTAGAATCATGAAGCCTTAGGAAACAAGAGCGAGCATAGGGTTTTCTGAGTGTGGCTTTGAGGAAGGAGCTTATAGGGTGAAAGGGAGTTTGAGAAGCTTGTTAGGAGGGAGACCACAAGTTAGGTTGTTATTTCAATACCCTGAATACTAGGCTTATCTTCTACTTTACCTTTCTTATTTCAATACTATTCTAATGTTAAAATTGTAGGATAGCAGACCCATATGAGTCCAACAGTTTTCGCTCAACCGTCCAATTCCTTATTCCAACCCCCCAACCACATGATCGAGACCTACCCACCCCCCAATATGGTTTCAGGTCTAGTCCTTGTCGCAGGGCAGTAGATAGTAGGCGATCCAAGACCTGAGATACTTTTTGCGAAAGACTATCAACATATACATAATTTTGATACTATCAGCATATAAAAGCAAAAGAAACTTTTACTTCAAATTTTCTTTCTTATAGGTTGTTGAATCAATTAGAAAATTGATTGGTTGGTTGGGATGTGATACAATCAATCTTATTTGTTAACATGGCATACACAAGGTAAGGGAGTTTCAAAAGCTTCCCACCTCTCCTACCTCGGTATCATGAGAAAGATTAAAAACAAAAAGGTGCCCTCTTAACAAACGAAGCTAATATTTAAAAGTAAATGCCAACCTAAACCATGTCCAAGGAAATTGGAAGGAGTAATCGTGGTGGCAGATATTAAGAGACCAAAAATTCCATTAGTGCAGCGAGTAAAGATTACCTCTAAAAGAAAACGAGCTCGTCTATAGTACCCCAAGCCTGCCCACATTTCATTCACCTCCTGCCAGATATCTAAACTGCTTACTAAGAGTAAAGAAGACAATATTGTAGCTCAAACTAAATCATAAAACCAACCTCGAGAGAAGCACGAGAGAGATGTTGAACGGTGGGCCATCTATGCATCCAACGCTTGTAATATTCAACGACGGTCTGAACTCTCGTCTGCTGCAGCATTATTTCTGATACCCACACACCATAACCCCGTGTTTCAGGCTGCCCTTTGTCCAACCTCCTCCAAGGAAGGTCCCTATGGCTAAGGTCGTACCAATCCAATAGCGATGACCTTATTGTCTGAACTTTATCTATGCTGAACATAATATCTTCAATGTCAGCGATTGGTTCCCTTTTGGACGGACTTCGGCCCCGGCGCTTTTCCCCCTTCGTTGGTTTCTTTTTCACATCCTCCTCGTTCTCGTTCTTTTCTCCGCCGCTCATGCTGTTACAACCCGTCCCACTACCCTGATGACTCTTCAATGATTACCCACGAGGTGAAAGTTGCCGGCCAAGGAGAGAAGAAGAGAAAAGAAACGAGCAGGGAAGGTATGTGTAGCGATGTACGAGGACCCAGTCCATTATTAGTGTAGCTGATTGGGGCGGGAAACCCCAGTTCGACGAGTTTGATATTCAATTTGTTTTCACTAACAAAATGAATAATGAATTAAGCCAAATGTGAATTCAGTCTAATTTCTCAAAAAGTTTAGAACTTTAATACACAAGCCACACGGATCGAGAGACCCAAATGTGAATTAATTTGGGTCGTCTGGAAGTCAATTAAGGGGGTTGGTCCGGTCCGAAATGTGGACGTCTCGACTCATGTTTCGATCCACGCAGCGCTGCTTGCTGTCGTTTGTCGTCGACGCCCTAAACCCCTAATTCCCTAAACCCCGTCGTCGTCCAGTGAATTCAAGTCAGAAGAACATGGTGAGACTCAAAGTCGATTTAATCTGGAAAAGCCCTTCCTGTATCTCTCGTTTTAAATCTCTGAAACGCGAACATCTTTCAACTCATTTCCATTTCTCCTCTTGGGTTAGTGAAATTTGATTGTTTTTCATCTATTGGCGTTCATTCATCAATGGTGATCATGTCGTGCTGATTTGTGGACATTTTTGAAACCTTTTGAGAAGTCTGCGCATTTTTTTAAAATTATTGAATACATGTTCGCTACCTTTTAATAAACCTCTCTCCGATTGTCTCTTAGAGTAATTGTGAAAAAGAGATTTGAAATACGAAATCAAAAAGAGATAATTTTCATAAATAACTTCCCCTTCCTCGTTCCAACACTTTTTTTCCTGAGGATGCAGGCATGGTATCTTAATTATCAACAAAATTATTAGAAAATACTTTATTTATATAAAAATTTAATAACATGTAACACCAAATATTTGATTTCAATACATTCTCAGACATCGGCCCTAAAAAGGCAGGAAATTTCCGGCTATTATACAGCATCCACACCTAAAAGATTTAAAAAAGAGGTGTGCAAATTTGAAACACTTCCATAAGATGTAAATACTCTTTAAAACATTTTAAATACACTTTTACGAGGGTACTCCAAATCACTGTTCCAAAAGAAATAACTTGTGTAAAAGCACTTCATCGAACTTATCCATAAGCTCCTTGATAAAACAAACTTATCCATAAGCACTTCCTAAAGGTATACCTAACACACTTGGGGGGCAAAGTATAATAACGCTTTAAACGCATCTTCAAAAAAGTAGCCAAGTTCCTCATGCCGTTTTCTATTAATTCCAAACACACCGTTTTTAGAGATCCAAAAACCATTCCTAGCAAAACAACCTTAAAACACTGTAACCTGCATATGAATTCAAATCCAACTGACATGGTTTATCAGCAACGATAAATAGTCAAAACGACACAAACGCAAAAATTTAAGATCATACGGCATTGAATATTATTGTAATACTTGAAATATTTTTGTAACTGAGTATCTGCTGTAGACAGCAACCATTCCACGAGAACAAGGGCAGAGCACTGTGGCTATAGATTGGAGCACGCATCCTTGAAGATCTCTATTAGATAGGCGCCAAATCCAGATCAAAAGGACATAACCCCTACGAGTACAAAAGGTAGATTATTGAGCATGTAACCATACAAATATAAATTAAGACAAAGTTCAATAACCGTTATAAAGCCTTCACAAAGTTCAATCCAACACTAACCTCCGAGAACCCTGGGCGCTGGTGCAAGCTCTTTATCCCCCATCTGCACCAGCAACGAGGAGTGATTGATTGATTGCTATTCAGAATCACCATACTCTTCCCCATCGGATAGTTCATCAAACGATCTTATGTCAAGCTGGTAACGAAGAATTCCTCCAATACCACCAAAACCTCTGCAGAATTGTGATCCTTCCTGTGATTTGTTGGTAACGAACTCCAGGGTGCAACCAAACTTCTTATACTCGTTTGCAAACCATTCCAGCAAGGCCGTTTTTTCTTGAACCTCCAATTCAGCAGCACTGATGGGGTCACGGAAGTTGCTTTGATTGCCTTCCTGTTCCTTGTTCAAGTGCTTTATAACAACCTCACCAGTGGCAACATTCTTCAATACGTACCTGTTGATATCCAAATTTTCCCAAACAATGAGTATCTCAACAGCACCCATCTCCAGAGCTTTCAGTGTGTCGTCAACACCAAAAACATATTTCCCCGTGTCCTGGCTAATCTCTTCAAAGTATTTTCCAATCAAACGCTTCTCCTGTATAAATTTTACATTGGACAAGATTTCGGACGACAATTCAATAGCCTGATTGAATCCATTTTCCCCTCCGTAAGAGACATCAACCACATTAAGTATTTTAGCCTGAAGACGAGGATCAAACATGTCCGATTGGCTGAGCTCTGTTTTGAAGTCAGCTGATCCAGCCAGTATCAATCCTGAAACATTGGGTTGACTAGTGGCCGGATTAATATAGAACTGGGTTGCAAGCTCTGCTGTTTTCCTGACATAGTTGTGCCGTTTCTCCATCCGAAGACGGGCAAACCTAAGGGCTGACTGACCTCCTCTTCCATGTTTCTTAGGAAGGTCGACGCTAAATTTGTGAAGGACTTCGCGTGTGTTACCACTCAATGTGCCAAAGAGTGTTCCATTACCATCCATGACAATGAAGCCAAACTTGTCGTCGGATTCTAAAAGTTCATTCAGGGCTTCCGTATGGAACTTGTTGTCACAGAGATAGAGAGATGCATTTATGGGTCTGAAAGGCTCAAAATCAATTGTAACTTTCTTTTCTTTTCCATCGTCAGTCACGATTGTTCCAGTATATAGCACAAGCCCATTTGGAGGAACCTTGTTATACAACTTGAGTCTCTGCTGAGCAGACGTGATAGCGCCCAAAACAGATTGGCGATTTACCCTGCTCTTAATGTTCGAAGCAGTTCCAAATTCATCACCAAGCATCTTAGTAACACGAGATATTTGATCACGCGGAGGCATGATGAGAGAGATCATGCTAGTCCCATTGCCTCTTGCAGCTTCAAGTGCTTTAATCAACTTCTTAATTTTCCATATTTCAATGTTCTTATCAGTTTCATGAGCATCAGCCATCGTAATAAAATGAAAATACTGTGGAAAAGGAAAAAGAAAAATACATGAGGGAATGCATCGAATCAAGAAAATCCATCGTTTCCATGAGTGGTTAAGCAGGAAAAGGCTATTGAATTAAATTTAAAAGAGAAACAACAGAGCAACAAAATGTTTTTCGAGCAGGAGGTCTGGTGGAAGTTTTCATATGATTTCCAACAACACAAGAATTTATGATAAAACTTATGTGCTTTTGAAAGAGAGTTACCGGCGGGGATGGGTGCTCGCGAGAGAAAGAAGCCGCCGCGATGTGGGTTCGTGAGAGAGAGCTGCTGCCGGCCGCTAGTACGGGGGATTATGGTCGTAAGAGATGCCGCTGGGAGTTGGAGACAGAGAGATCTCGGACCACCGGAAGAGATCTGAGAAGGATTGAAAACGAGAGCTGGGGACTTGGGGAAGCAATCGGGGGACGGGGTCCGTAGACTCAGCTCGAGAGAGATGAGAGAGAGATCTAAGATGGAGAAATGGGAGAATGAGAAATGGAAGATTGAATTAGGGAGATTTAGGGTTTCTTCAAAAGACAGGGTGGAAGTTGTTGGGCCGGGCTGGTTTGCTGTTTTTATTTTATTTATTTATTTATAATATTTTAATTGCAATTTACCATAGCTTAATTTCTTTACAAAGATTGATTGAAATATAAAGCCTCTTCATTTAATTTTAATTTTTAATAATTTTATTTGCAATTAACAATATATAATTAACTGGGAATCCTGTTCATCTAATAATTCTAGATTTTTCATATGTGAGAAATAATATTAAACTACAAAAAAAAAACCACTAAATTATCATTAAGAATTGACTTTAAAAATAAAATTCATTAAAGGTCGATTTCAATAATTAGACAAAGAAACTTTGAAGGCTTTTTAAAATTTAACCCAAATCATAATAAATATCCTTTATTAAATAATAAATTTATCACGATCCAATCATTTAATTCAAATCACTAATTCAAAATTTTATTTATAATAAAATAAACATATAAAATATCTATTTATTTATTTTCTAACTTTCATCATTACATTAATTATCAAGATGGGAAAGAATAAATTAAGAGATTTTGAAGATAAAACATTTAAAAATAATAATAAAACTATAAACTAATTTTAGAACTTATAAATCCTAACCAACACATAAAATTTTCATTTCTTTAAATTTAAACCCAAACCAACCGTATTGACACGGTAAGTCTTTAAAACCCCTATTTGTGAATCAACAAAAACCATGAATTCAGAAACAGAACATCAGGCTAAATATGGGACGCCCTTAATGCATTGGCTTGAAAACCATTAAGAAAAAACGATTTGCATTGCTGAAATCCTGGTTTAAAGCTTTGTTCTGATAATATATAACTACATATCTAGCTACTCCGGATAACATATCCAAGCCCATGTCAGCCACAGAAAACAAATGGACCAATTTTATCTACAACCATTCGCCATGTCCAAGAGCGACACATTAAGGAAAACCAGAGCCAAGGAAACAGAAGGATCAGACCACCACAGCCAATAAATTGTATGACAAACCAAATATCACACAAATAGACAACCACTGCACTACGTGATGAGCACACTTGAAAAAAGGGGACAAAAGCAGAGCAAATAGGCAACCACTACACTCTCCAGGACATTGAGACGAACAAACTATTCGAGAAAGAACAATTCAATACTTCAAAAAGATTAAAAGCAGCTAAAAATACGATACAAATTTATAACTCATGGCATAATGGCAAGCAAATCTAAACAGACCGATCAATTGATAGGAAATGGGGAGCTCGCAAAAACAATTGCTGTGAATTCCTTCAAACAAAACTTAGTTTCATGGATAACATTAAGATCAATGTACTGCAACAACGGTGCCTAAATGCTCTTCTTTCTCAAGCAAAATTGAATAATCAACATCCATAACGTAGAAAACCCGAGACAAAGACAAAATGTGCCCAATTGCAATATCAAAATTCAAACCCACCCATCCTGATCCTACTACGAGCCAATTCTGAGCCAAGGATTTAGTCGCCCTTTCTTCTAAAGGAGCACCCTTCTGTTAGCCTAGCGCGCCCTCCAGTTGGCTGGCACAAGACGGTCTGGCAATTCCCACATACCACGACTGTTTGTGAATGACTGAATACAGTCGTTCTGTTTTCCATTCAAAGAGTTCTATGTCATCACTCGCTTAATAAACAACCCAAATATCCAACCCTTTAGGCAAAAACACAAAGTCCATGTAACCATAATACATGAAAAAGATGAATACTTACATGTTAAAGCAACCCTGACACTTCACGTCCTGCATTCAGAATTAACAGAGCAGCTCGATCACCATTATCAAAGAAACGATTAGATTTAAAAAAAAAAAAAAAAAAAAAAAAAAAAAAAAAAAAAAAAGTCAAAAGGAGGAACACGAATCGACATACCATGAAGAATGAGTTGGGCGACTGTACGAGACGCTTGAGCTTGTGTTTTCTCTTCTCGAGTTCAGCCGGAGGATTGAGCAAATCGATGTCGTTTTGAAGAACCTGTCAATAGCGTGAATGAAAGTGAAAAGTATTGGATCCGAATTCGGTAGATATGAAGAGGAATAATCCAAATGTAGCAGGGAAATTGGAGTTTACCATGATGATCAAGAAGCAACCGTCTGGATCGCGAACCCTAAAATCCCAACGGGAGTTCGCGAGAGACAAAGGGCGGTAGGATGAATGCAAGGAAACAGGAGAAGAGCGCCGTCTAGGATGAATATAAAGGAGCGGCTGGAAACTGTGAACACCGTTGGATTTGTTTAGAAATAAATCCCAGCCTTTAATTTTTGTAATGCCTAGGGCTACGCACTCGCAGAGGAGGGTATAACCGTCCATTCAGATATTTAATAATTAAGATTTTTCCCACTTGAAAATCGATATCCAGAAAATCAGAAAATAAGGTTTATTTTCTGCAACTTTTACATTTTTCAGTTAAATTCCATCTTCTTCTCTATCCATTACAGGCCGATAGAGAGGAGAGAGAACCCAGAAGCCATGGTTTCCAAGGCCACCTTCTTCCTAGTCCTTTTGCTGTTGAGTGTGAGTGTGCGGCATTCCGTGTCGGAGGATCCTGTTCCGACCCCATGGCCTCTCCAATTCCACTCAATTCTGTTCATGAATTACAGCGGAATTCTTCAGATAATCGACCTCTGGTACGACTGGCCCAATGGTCGTAATTTCAACATCATCCAGCACCAGCTCGGCAACGTCCTCTACGACCTCGAGTGGAACAACGGCACTTCCTTCTTCTACACTTTGGACTCCTCCAAGACTTGCTCTTCGGCTCAGCTCGAGGTGGGTATTCTCCGACCCAATTGGCTCGATGGAGCCAATTATCTTGGTCAACGCCATGTCAATGGCTTCCTTTGCAATGTCTGGGAGAAGGTCGATTTCATCTGGTATTACGAGGATGTTGAGACCAAAAGGCCGGTTCATTGGGTCTTTTATACTGGTAACCCTCTGTCTCTGTCTGCCCGATTCTTAATTTGCTGCTATACATTAGGGTTTTCACTTTCCCTTCCCCAATTGTGCAGGAAGACAGGCTCATGTGATGACATTTGAAGTGGGTGCTGTGCTGGAGGATGAGAAATGGCAAGCCCCTGTCTACTGCTTCGACGGTAAGGGAGGTGGTGCTAACAATGGGATTCTCCAGCAGAATTTGCCTGTAATAGATGGAGTTCTAAGGGGCTCCCTATTTCCTGCCATCTGAAACCTTTATGTTTCCTGCCTAGTCCCATCACCCTAAACTTGTTGGACAACAATTGAATAAATCACACACCGAAGTTTATGATCTATATCTTGATGTTTGTTCAAACAAAACCGGGTTTCTCTCCTCATTTGTGTTCCAACTTAACCATTCTAATACCAAAACATCTCATCACGAACTTGCATCTATGGAGGGAGATAGACTGTGATCCCTCCCCCAAAATTCGATTAGACACATTACTAGATTTGAATGGTTTAGATTTGTTGACAAAGGAGAGAAATTTACTAATAGGATTGCTCGTAGAGTTTCAAGTATAGTCTTGTTTTCTCCTAATAACGATTGCATGTCTCAATTGAGCCATTGCTTATCAGAGTGCCATTTATTCTGGGAACAGGTTTGGAAGAAAACTAATTAAATGCGTTCTGTATAAACTAATAATTATAATACATGCTGCATTAAGACAGTATAGACATACCGTCCTGTACAGTAACACTCCTTGACACTGTTCTTCCTGCTGGGTGTCATCCTAATGTTCTAATCACCATTCTGACTAAGCTCTTGCTGCTCAAGCTTTGCAATCAAGGCCTTCTCTTCGTCCTCTTCGAGTGCATTGCAGACTCGGCCATCAATATCTTCTTTCTTCTTCTTATTTGCCTGCTTCATCGAGACTACAAAAGAGATCTATGAGACTTCATCAATATACGACCGTACTAATCTTCAATACTTTCTTCCTTCTTATAATTTGCTTGCCTTGTTAATACAACATTAAAGGCATAAATAGTAAGTTAAAGTCCTGGAAGATATTAAAAATACTCGATACCTCGTTTGAAGACAAGTCCAGTTAGTGCTGCAAAGAGAGGACCAATAAACCAGACTGCCGATAGATTATCAACAACATACTGCACTAAGCTGTCCCCAGCTGGTTGTGCAAGATTTTTGTAAGTTAACAAAGATCCAGCAACACCAGGCACCCATAGAGATTGAAGAGTGCGCTTGATTGCAGTCACATATATGTGAATCAAAACTAGAGATAAGTCCAATCCTCCAGAACTACGGCCCTTCACAATAGTATGATATTGTCCCCTTTGAGCATAAGCTCTCATGGCTTTGCTTTTGGTTTCCTCAAAATGCCTCATACCAATGAAGATAGTATTCTTTACCTACAAACCCATGATCACCCCTTAATTAGTCGATGTGGGACTCCTCTCCCAACAATCTCCAACATCCTCCTCCACCTTAGGCATAGAACAGACCAATATTTTGCTTAAGTGTGTCACTCAATGAAGAGTTATCACGAAAGAGGTAGCAGCTGTCACTAAGCCCGCTCTATATGAAATTACCTGCCACAGTAAGCAAATTAACACTGAATACTTAAGAACATCTTCATCTTGTCATAGACTCTCTACGGAGGTTCAAACGCATGAAACTGTCTTCACCAATAAAAATTGAGTACACGTCAAATCCTAAATTACTAGCAAGTAAATGAAGACAGATATCACGTTTAAGCACTATGATCAAATCATTTATAATTATTGAGCCAGGCACCATGATCTTGTCGGTAAGGAGGCTTGGATGACACAACATTAGGTAGGCTACAATAATATGCTGCATGAAAATTCCAGAACCAGACATCACACCAACATTAAGTGTATTGAAAAACAGGAAATTTGAATTTCTCGTTTAATCATCTTGAAATTTTAGTGAAATAAATTGTGAGAAACACATATACATATGCAATCGAGAAACTATGAACCAAAAATCACTTAACTAATAAGTAATATAAAGGTTGAATTAGTCATTACTGGTTTTCATGTTTCACGTTTCTTGAGTTTATGACTAAAGACCCAAAATCAAAGGATTAGGAAGGGTAATACGAGACCTGTAAGAAGAAGAAAGAGATTTATTTGATAAGATGCTAGAAGAAGCGGCTACATTACATTTTTGCACAGTATTCCTACATAATCTCATGAAGGAGTTATCTAAACACAAATTCCTGTACCATTCAGGCTATTTGATTTTCTTAGTGTAATCCGTGGAAAGGATAATTCATTCAGATCGACATGAGAGTCTTTAATCAAATGGAGTCAATACAATAATGCACATGAATAATGGAGTTAATACAAATAATCAGTTACAACTTACAAAGAAAACGCAAATCCAAATTGTAAGAGACAAAAATTAGAAAGAATTAAAGGATAAGTAAAGAAGAGAAAGAGAAAGCAGGCTGAACCTGTCGAACGTCGGAAGAATCAACGGTCCAAGGGCCATAAACTCCCTGCTAGACGGTGGGAGTGGGCGAGGTTTGGCCAGCGGCCTTGCAATTGAGAGCTGATAACTTAGATGGCGGAGGAAAAGAAGCTGCGGAACGAAGCAGCAACTTAGTTTTAGTATCAGCCGAAAAACTAAGAGAAGGAAGCTTCGAAGGAGAAAGAATGGAGGCACATAAACATCCACGCGCCATTTCAGACTGCCTCCGCCACAAAATCTCCCGCTTGTTTCCGACTCCGCCGTACCGGTCAATAGTTTCTTCTTTTAACCCAAAAGAAAAAGAAAAAAAAAAAAAGAATTTCAGACCGTGGGCCGGGACGGATTTCATTACATTGTAATATGGGCCGAATCACTGGAAGCCCAGCCCAAAAGTTTCTCAAATTGTAGGGACATCAAGAAATTAGATATTAATTTTTTAAATTTATAATCTTAACTCAAAATTATAATTTAATTAGTTAAAACAATATATTTTTAAGCAAAAAAGGTGTATGGACAAAATTTAGAATTAAATTGAAAATAGAAAGAAAGTGGCGGATGCAAAGGCACGGATAAAATGTGGAGGAATAATATTTTTTATAAAAAAAAATAATAATTAAAAAATAAAAAGAAGAAGAAAAAGAATATGGTTTGTTGTTTGAAGAGAATAAGAAAAAGGAAAGAAAATATAAAAAAGGGAAGGAACCAACGGAAAGTTAAACAAAGCAAAGCCGCAAAAGTTGACGTGGAGAGAAAGCCGAAAGCAGCAGAGCCGTACGTGTCCAATTAATCAACATCAACTACAAAGAAAAATGGTCCCCCCCACCCCAATAATGGGTCTGCAACCCCCCAAACCCCATTTCCACCTCACCTTCCACGCCGCTTACGTGGACGTACAAAACAACCTTCCTTTCTCTTGTCGTTTTCCCCCCACACCATTCTTTATTTCAGTTCCACTCCATCCTTCTCCGCCGACGGAAATCCAAAAGATTGCCCATTTTTGGGCTTTCAACGATTTCACCTGCCCCACTTCAAACGAGTGGACAAGGCCCACTTAAGCTATGTGCCGTAGCTAGCTTTCAAACCTCTAATCTCGAGATTATGTGTCGTAACGGTTAGAAATTATGGACTTCCCCGCTTCAACATAAACTCTCGTGACTTTGTCCTCTTAATTAGCCGATATGGGACTCCTCTCACAACAATTCTACTCTCGAACAAAGTACACCACAGAGCCTCCCCTAAGGTCTATGAAGCCCTCGAACAACCTTCCCCTTAATCGAGGCTCGACTCTTTCTCTGGTGCCCTCGAACAAAGTATATCCTCTATTCGACACTTGAGTCACTGTTGACTACACCTTTGAGACCCCAACTTATTTGTTTGACATATCTAAGTTAAAGGCATAATTCTGGTACTCCTCTCCCAACAGTCTTCAACAATAGCTAGGTTCCAAACCTCTAATCTCATGATCAATCAGTAGTAGAAGTATGTCATATGAGCTATCGTTTCTATTCGTACGAAGATTTCAAACTTCTAACCTCTTTTTTTCCTACAAGCATAAAGCTTTTTGAAGCAATAAAACATGAGAGATGCAGGAGAGTTGATTAAGAATTGTGGGTTCATGAATGTAACCCACAGACTGTTCATACTAACAAAAGGAAATTAGATTAGATTAGATTCGTGTGGTAGGCCCATTTTAAAGGTCGGCAAGCCTTTATTTAATGCAATTCATTAGATTAGTACCAAACCATCACTTTTCGGTAGCTTCTATTATTTTAACCGCAGCAACTCCGGCATGCTCCTAAAGTACCTAAACTTCCATAATTAAATTAACCTAATATAAACATACCCCATCCTATCCTATTCTATGCTACAAAATATAGAAACTTGAGTTCCTTACCCAATTGCCTTCCTATCATTTCCAATAACCTCATCAACTTTGAGCCTCCTATAATACCTACCTACCTTATTAAACCCACTTGCCTTCATATTCTTAACCCTTCTTCCTATCACTTGTTCATTTCCAAGACTGGTTCGACTAGCCTTTCACATCACATTTTGTCACATTTAATTTAATTTTTATTTGAGCTAAGTATTATTCTATGCATACATATACACATACCCATATGCATTAGAAATTAAAGGGAATGAAAAAGTATTCACCTGAGAATTATATGGTTTATAGGAATCATGAAAGCAATGCATATAAAATGTGATACTACAAAAGCACATAAAAAGGGTCTAATTGGTTGAGCCACCGGCGCCAAAATCGTTGCCGTAGTGATCGTGGTCTTGTTGGTGTGGCTGGCTCGGTGAAGAAGAAGAAAAAGGGTAATGGGGTTGTTGGTTGAGAAGAGTGGAAGAATAATAAGGGAAATCGGCGTCGGTGCTGGAGAGGAGTTGGGCGTACTGGTGAAGGCCGGGGAAGGCTTCTTCCGGCGGCAACGGCGGCAGAAGAGCGACAGAAGATGACGATGACAAGGATGCTACGGTTGCCGGAGCTGCAGCGGCAGTAGAAGGAGCAGCCACACCGCCAGTGGAGGGAAGGAAGCCAAACTGAGCAGGGTTGGCTTGAACTCGTTCAGGAAAATTAAGCTTGGCCTTGGTGCCTTTAAACCTCAAAGCGGCGTTATCATAGGCAATGGCAGCAGCCTCGGCAGTATCGAAAGTGCCAAGCCAAACTCGAGCCGCTTTCTTCGGGTCACGAATCTCCGCCGCCCATTTCCCCCATGGTCTTTGTCTTACGCCTCTATAATGTCGCTTCCTCTCTGTTTCTGCCATCACATTCCCACATATTATCATATCAATTTATAACCAATATCTGTCCTTTGGAATATTATTCAAATGGGTGCATGTGCAAGAGCTACCCCGCTATATATATTATATACAAATACATTGTATGTACAAAATTATTCAATAACGGTTACATTACGAATCTCAATTTTAAACCGTTAGACAAACGATAGAAATACTTCAAATTTGTATCTTGACTGACAAACATATAGATTTCTGAATTTATATCCATCAGTTATGTTGAACTTATCAGGCATTAAAATCCTCGAGTGAGGAGTCAGAGTATGAGATCCCAAATCGATGGGAGAGGAGAACGAGTGCCAACGAGGATGCTGGCTCCGAAGGGGATGGATTGTTAGATCCCGCATCGGTTGGAGAGAGGTTATAATAGGCGCGTTTTAAAAATCTTGAGGGGAAAGGTCAAAGAGGACAATATCTGCTAGTAGTGGGCTTGGAGTATTACACTGAGGTTCAATGATACTTTGTTCGAGGGAGGAATGTTATATAGTAAATGTACGAGAGATTAATATCATATCATTGTGGGGATATGTAGAGAATCGTCGTCTCGAACATGTTACTAAAAGACAACCACGTAATAGCGGACTCGGGATTTCTCATAATTTAATAGAATAAAGAAGTAAAAGAAGCATGAAGACAGATGAGATTATGCATCTGTCTCCCTACACCGCGCCCATGTTCTTGAGTTCATAAACCATCCCATGCACCACAAAAGAACATAATAATAAAAACAAAAGTCGGTGGGTGAGTGACCAAATTGTGTAGCATAACATGCATCAATCCCTACCTTTATTGCACACTTTTACCCGTCAAAAAAATGTTGAATTCCAATGGTTTAGTAGAGAGTATATAAAATAAAACAAGCATGGGTCATGGCCAAAGAAGGCATCATTTTCAAGATTTGACAATGAAGCAAGGCGTATGGATATATATATATATAATAATAATAATAATAATAATAAAAGGTTTGGTGGATGGTCAAAAACGTGAAGAGAATAACAACTAGGTTAGATGGGGAGTTACGGAATTAAGAGAACACACAGGTAATGAACAGGATTTGATGAACACAAAGAACAAAACATGAGAAACCAAGAAGAAAAAGTACCTTGATTTGGGAGAGGAGCGGAGAGAGGAGCGGAGAGAGAGAAATCGGGGGAGTAAACTGTTTCTTTCTCCTCCTCCGCCGCCTCCCATGGAAGTGCCCGCTTGCCATGCCGCCGATCCACCTTTCTTTCTTTCTTTCTTTCTTTTACTTCTGCTCTCTTTCTTACATATATTTTCTTTCCTTTAAACCTTCACACAATGGCACAACCAGAGGAAGGCAGGAAGAGGGAAACAAGTGGAAGATCAGACGCATATATAGAGACGGAGATTTCCTTGGTTTTATTATTTTTATTTATTTATACATATATACTTCATATTCTCATATTACCATTCATTCTACCGACAAGGGGCCACCAATAAAGGTAAAGTTTTTTTTCTCATCATTTGTCGTCTAATATTAATTTTTCAAGCAGCCAAAAAAAAAATACTAAAACAAAAATATTAAATAACTCCATTTCATTACTATTTAATTACTATTTAAATCCCGTGGAGAATCTAGGTTTAAACTGAAAATGGAGAGGCTAACGAAAAGAAATTTCTCTTTTTTAACTAAACGGAACCCGAGACCAAGGTCTTTTATCCCCGTCTAAATTCTCACTCCACCCCGTCTAAATATATATATAGAGGATATGCTGTAATATTAAATTTTAATTGTTAAAAATATTTACATCTTCTATTAATATAATTTATATTAAAAAATTGAAAATAGCATTGAAATATTTGGATTATAATTGAAAATGAAAGGAATAAATGGAATTTGGGAACTCAAAGCTTTTTTTTATTATTATTTTTATTTGAGATGTATGCGTTGCGAGTGGACCCCACGTCTTGAAAATGCCTCCCTCTAAATTAATTATTTATATAAATTGTATTATTTCCCTCAATTTTTTCAATTAAACTTCACGTCTAAATAAATGGATAGAAATTAAATAATGTGATAAATGTTTTTTTGTTCAAAGGAGAGGAAGGTCTCTCCTTTGAAATATAACGATTTATATATACTTTTTTTATTTATTGATTTTTGACAACAAACTAAAATTATTTATCTTCAAGTTTTACCACATAATTATATATATTTGAGTCTCACTCATTATTGCATTTTTCTCAATTCCATTAACTAATTTCATTTTTTGTTAAATTAATTTTAAAAAATGAAAGAAAAATTTAAAATTGGATTATTGTCAGCTGGTTAAATTTATATATTTTAGACAAATAGATCTAAAAAAATCAATTATTAAAAGGCCACGTTAAAATTAATTAAAATAATATAGTAGTGCTTGTGAATTAATTGAAAAGCTTATTCTAATAATCAACCTCCAACCAAATTCTGACTTGGTTAGGATGTAATTCAAAATATTAGGATCCCTTTATCATTTATTTTGCATTTTAGTTTGACTTCATTTTTAAATCCAAAACTATTTATTTTCCAATAAATAAATATATATATATATATATCTACACACAGAGAAGTGAAGAACCTTCTTTCTATCACATTTATTGATAGAAGGTAATGATATATTTTTGGTTCCTCACTCAATCTAAATTATATAAATTATATTATCTTGTAGAGAGTCTGATCTGCAAATTATTCAAGAAGAATCTTCATTTTGATTTCCGTGAAAATTTTTATGGAGATAGAGATTGGAATAGGAGGGAATGAGAATGTAGAAAGTTTTTCCGTCTCTCATAAAATTAAAAATTAATTTTGAAATATTTATAAATGTCGAAGACAATATTGTAACATAAATGATAACTTACGAGTAACAGCTCAATTTATACTATCCACTCATCATTATTATCATTATTATTATTATTATTATTATTATATAAAAGGACTAATTATAGGTCTAATAATATCTGTCCATAAAATGAAATCTAGACAACTATTGCAATTTTTATTTAATAATTAAAATTGATTCATGAATATTTTGAAACTTGTAATTAAAATTTTAAATTGATTGTTGAAATGTCCAAGTCAAAATTGGTAGGCCATCCTCTATATTATGTATGGAAGAAAATAATATTTTGACATATATAAAATAACAAAATATAAGGGACAGAAAATAATAAAATTTCATAATTTATAATAATAATAATTATTATTATTATTTTGAGGTTATTGGAAAAAATAATTATTGATCTTAAGAAGTAAAAATAATTAATAATCTAATATTAAATCGAAATTGTTGGGAAATTTTGTGTTATGATATTAATGTTTAAAATTATGATTGTGAAAAGACATTGATAAAATAGGTAATAATGGGTTGTGAGTAAAAATAAATTATTATAATATTATTTTAAATTTTCAAAAAATTCAGTCAAAAAGTCAAAGGGAAAGTAAGTCAAATTTTCTTGGGAAGAAAGCCAATGTGTTTTTTTTTATATTTTATTTAATTTTTTTTAATAGAGAAAATAATCAAGTAAGCGGTTGTGGATGAATTTATTGTATACAGTTTGTGAGTTCATTATCATATCCCTATTTCATATTCATTATCTCTCTCCAACTTTTCACTTTATTTTTTTTTATTTTTTTTATAATTTTACATTTTAGTAATTTTAACGCCTTAATAACATGTAACGTCTCATACCAGAATTCAAAATATGGATTCGGCAGTTAATGACCCTGTCATTCCCCTGCAACATGGTCACATTACTTACTCCTCACTTTTTAAGAATGTAGACTATTCTCACAGACCAACACGAGTCATTCTCATATGTTTTGTCCTCACTCACATGCTTCTAGAAAATTTTTCAAGAAGGTCACCCAACCATAGAATTGTTCCAATCAAACTACGGTTAACTATAGAGTTTTTATGACTGAGCTACTGGAAAGGAAGACACGACTCATGTTGGTTTGTAGAGATAATCTTATGTCGCAGAAGATGGAAGGGAAAGGTCGAGACAATCAGGTGCCAATTCAGATTCTGAATCCTAACCGATCGTCTTCTCTCTCCACACCCATGCGTGGAGTGCCAAATAGACGATTCTGGCGCCTTTCACTTCCGACCAACTTCACCATGCCACTGCTGCCTTGTGTGTGGATGTAGTGCTAAAGCTGCATGTCGAGGCACCATTGTCTCTCTCAATTTTGATCTTGCCTCTCACCTACGGTCACCGTTGATGGATTCTCTCTCCCTCTCTCTCTCTTGGCGTACTCATTTGCAAGCGTTACAGAGTTGCACATACTGATCAAGTATGTGTAACGTCCTATCGTAACCGTCGTGGGTATACGTAACGTTTTGACGTTGTTGTGAGGACGATTTGGGGTAATTTCTTTAGGTCAATTCTACACTAGCTTAATATTTTTTTAGTACCAAAAAAATATAAATATTATGACCAGATACACCGTTTGAGAAAAAGAAATCACACATGTCCTATATCAATTATGCATCAAATTGTTATATTCAATTTGTTGTGAGAACACATGTTTGTAAGGAAAAGAAATCATATCTTAAATAGTCTTGTCGGAACAAAGAGTTTAATATATGGTTTAAATTGATTATGTGACGTAAAAAAAAGTATATGAAAAATGAATAGTATTAATGTGAGAATTGGAGAATAAATGATTGGATTAGGTATTAGTCTAAGTTTGGAAGAGATTGTTATTGTATTCTCATTTGTCATTGACTTTGTAAACCGCCCATCTAAATCCAACCATGTCATCAGTGACGTTGACAATTTTTTCTTTTTTCTTTTTTGTATTAACTCAATTAACTTTTAATTTAATCAAATTAGATCTAAAGAAATAAATTTAATAAATAAAATACTAATTTGACTATTTTAAATGTAATCTTAAGTTTTTTTAATATAATTTATCAGTTATTTAAAAGTATAAAATTATAAGAAGTTATTTAAAAGTATAAAATTATAAGAATAGAAACCGATAACAGAAACAAAATAAGATCATGAAAGTTATATGAGAAGAACAAAGAAAGCAATCGAAGCAACATAACTAGATTCTAAAAGGAATAGTGTATGTAAATTTTCTCAATGGAAGCTTTGGGTCATTTAGAATCCATTCAATTCCCCATTTGGGTTTCAAATGGTTTGGATTTATAACCAAATTCATTGATGATTTGGTTCAAAATTGGCTCAAGAATATCCATCAACGTCAAAAAGATTATCAATGGCTAACACCAATCTTAAAATGTGAGAAGGACCAATCTATTAGCGTTCAATATCAAACTTGAGTCGTGGGCTGTGGGAAAGGTACGGCTATGACTTATCCTTTATTGGAAAGTTTTGCCAAACCAATGTATATTATAAATGCTATTTTACTTGTAAAAAAATCACCTTATTAGGTCCATTTAAAACTAATAGTCTAAGGGGCTGGAGCCCAATGAACCAGGTCTGAATCCTGACCATTTTTGGGCTAAGAAAATGGTAACAGAGCCATATGGCCGGCCTCCTTAGAGTTGGCCTTGGCCATACCCCATGGCTAATGTCGATTAGAGTCGACTGCTAACCTGGAATATCATAGTAACCTCATAATAAGAATAGTAAGTGGACGGTATCCCCATTAGGTTTAAGCCAGAAGCAACGGAAATTTTGATAATTAGTTCATTTCAAAAAAATTCACATGAGCTCCCTCTGTCTGTCTCTCACATTCTCAACTGTTACAGGTAACTTCCAAGTCAAACCCAAAGATAAAAATGGAAGGGAAAAAAAAAAAAAAAAAAAAAATCAACAAAAGCAAAAGAAAAGGTGGGGTATAGCAGAGGAAGCCTCATCTGCTCACGTCAAACCATGACAAAATATCTCCAGGATCATATACTCATATACATGAAGTCTTTCCCTTTTAATTTCCATCTCTTATAATATATTATAATATATCACTCTCGAAATCAAAATTTGGAGGCTCCAACAGATGCTCCTTGAACTATTGTTTCAGAGCTCCTTTTTTTGTTCTTTTTTTTTTGGTTCTTTTTCTTCCCTTTGAAGAGGGGGTGGGGAGACGACTTAGCATTGGCTAAGCATTCCTTTCTCTTATGCCACGAACTGCAGCGAATTTCCCTACCTTCAGCCACTAAAAAAATTAAGTCAAACTTTGGTGGATGCAGTTTTTAAGTTACACCGTCCTCAAGGTTAGTGAACACAAAAATTATGGTACTGGCTGGTCCAAATCCTTGACAAGACATGAAGAAGATGCGTCTCCACTGGAATAATTCTCATCATTTTCAGAAATTACTAGACCTTCATCATGGTTTTCCTCCTGGGTATTGCTTCGGGCTTTTCCAGGCCTAGTACGAACATTTACCCCCATTGGAAACGGAACCTGTAGAAATACAAGTCAACATGAATTCTTGCGGAGTGTTCAGCATACAAACAGCAAATATTCCACCATTCAAAGGCTTTCCTATGTTATTCTATTGCATACCTGATCGCCTGCATTGGGTCCATCGGTGTTGAAAAGGATTGGCCGACATCGCTTATCCTCATTCATTAAGCTTGAATTCTGGAAATGAGCGATGAGAGCAGCTTTTCCCTGTATGCGAGCATATGCAAGTGATGCCACCTTCTCACTATTGAATTTCTCCCATTTTTTTCCATTAAATGCCTGCAAGTAGGGCACTCCTTTGTCAATAAAAACTTAGCAAGTATGACCTCAACATTCTTCCTGCAAGCTTCAATAGCATACAAACCTCATAGAATGGAATGATTAGGCTAGGATCAGTCATGTTAATGAACGCATATCCCACGTTACATTTGTTCTGCAACAGAAAAATGTGTATAAGCAACAAAATTGTGATGAAACAGACCGAAGGAAGATATTTTGGGGCACTTCTCCCATAAAATTGAAGGGTAGCTTCTGAACATGTAGAAACTTGCCTTGAAGTCAATGGGCAGATAGATGAAGTCATAAGTTCCTCGATGGCGTTCATCAATTGCAGCCAAAAGCATCTTTGAGGTATATCTGCAATTACAATCATGATGGATTACGAGCTTTCAGATAGTAACGAGAGGGGACCAACAACTGATGTTAAAAAAACTATTAAAACATTGTGAATAACTCTTCCTTTTTGCATTAGAAATGGGATGATATTATAGATATCACTATCAATTACGCAGTTCAACATCATTACGTCCCTGCATTAGTTAGCTAAACTTGCTACTCAAAATACTAGACAATGTTGATGATTAAGGCAGGGAAAACACACATTTTCCTTTTCTTTTATTTTCTTCTTTTGTCTAGGTAGGAGCGAGGGTTAATTTCAAAGGAAAATCATCAATAAAAAACAGATCTACAGACGGAAGGAAAGGGCAAAATAAGGGCAAAATTTGGTAGTGATATTGCCACATTCTCAATAACCCTCATTCAGTGAAATAGTACCTTCATTATGCGACCAGCCATACTCATAGCAACCAATAAATTTCCTCAGACAAAGAAAGAAAATCTAATATGGTAGACACAATGCAACATAATTCTCTGTTTCATAAAACAGCAACTCTCCTGGCTCAAATCATCCGTGTATGCACTCAACATAGGATGAAAGAAGTCGAGTTCAAAGTAGCATGTGTTCCTCCACTAAATGAGCAAAGGTGGCATAAACATGGTTCCACTCATCTCATGAGACTAGGAACTACTTTAGATGTAGGTGGTTGGGAATTTAATGAACTGAAGCACAATGCACTTAATTTGGGTAGCTAAAGCCAAGCAGAGATAGTAAGAAACAATCTTATCACGACTTTACTTGAACAGAATCGGTTCTATAAGCTATATAACTGTGTCCTTGAATTCTAAAGGAACCATCATTTATTAGAAATAACTAGGTAGTGGTCGCATCCCCTTGTGGCCCCATACATCTTAAATACAAGAAGACAAAAGTCCTTGAAGTTACAAGACAAACCTGAGACTAATTAAAAAAAAACTCCCTCCTTGTAAAATGAGCATGAAGACAAGATACAAAAAAATTGGAGCATGAAGAAAAGATACAAAAAATTGGAGCATGAAGAAAAGATACAAAAAATTGGAGCATGAAACCAAAAGTTAACTTAAGTGGAGAAATCCACTCATGGTGTCAAATCATGTTGAGCAAAAAATCACCTAACGAAGTGGCATTCAATTAGCACCCATTACACATTTGCAAAAATTTCAATTTTGAGGCAGAAGAAAAAGTAACAATGCTCTCAGAAGAAAACTGGCATAATCTTTTTGTATGAGTTAACAATATCATAAATGAAAGGCAAAACTGTCGTATGACCTTTGAATGGTCATTAAGATCACATGAAAACTATTCCATGCAAAAACAGAACATGAGTTTATACGTACAGTGCACTAACCTTTATTATACCCTGAAAACTGAACAATGATCTAATGGAAAGAGACCATCATGATTATGAGAAAAAACTATAAAAATTTAAGAGAGAAGTACTAACTTGTTAGGAATGTTCTTTATCATAAGTGTAGTACGATTGTCTTCACCCCTCAGTATGCGATCAATATCAAGTTCATATTGCTTCTTATCTGCTTGATTAGAGGCAGCTTCAGTTCTTCGGCTTCTACCACGTTCGTTTGAAGAGTCAAATGAATTCATCATTGGAAGAACTTGGCCTCGTCCAGGAAAAACCATGCACCGCTGATGATGGGATTGTAGTCCTACATTTCGTTGGGGGATAGGAAGCTCAACAGAATTTCCACCAACTTGTGGGAAGATGCGAGAGAAAAATTCCATAGATTGTGGTGAATTGTTAGGCAGATTCATATTCCCAATAGAACCTGAATGAAAACCAGAGGCTTTAGACAATTCCCCAGCATAAGCATGCTGCCTATCCCAAATAGAAGGATTAACTGCTGGTGCTGATCCAACATGGTGATTATTCATGGGCAGAACTGTGTGCATCAAATGAGATGCTGCTCTTGGAACTCCATGGACTTGGGTCGGGGTATGAGCAGCAGAAATTCCATTCATATAAGATGGAGAATTTGGCCATACAACACCTGGAGCTGGAGGCTGGGGCCGGTAGGAGTTACCCCATGTATAATGAGGTCCCGGAATGGGGCCAGCTCTGTTACCACCAGATGCAAAAACTGCAAAAAATAATAGCATCCAGCTAAATGAAAGCACGAGAAAGCTAAAAAACCAACCTTTCATCCTGACGAAAGTAAATTGTTAACAATTGATATATACAGAAAATAAAATGGCTTCTGGTGAGTAACAATCAATTTAAACACAATAATGTTCTGCCCATGCCTGCGAAGGGGATTGGAACCTGTCAAACACCATTCACCAGCGCAGATTTCAGGCAATTTGTTTTCTACTTTTTGCAGGAAACATAATAACATACTAAAACCAAACCGAGCACAAAAGAAGGGATAAGGAACCCCCCAAAACCAACCAACTAGGGATCACAAAAAGCTACCCACTTGATGTCTATAAGAAAAGATGAATAGCTTATTAAGAATCTCCAATCAGCTGCATAGTGAACCAACCATTTCAATTGAACATGGTAAATGAAGACCCTTGATCAAATATTCAAACAGACATTCAAGATCATTATAGGAAAAATCGTGAAAATAATTAAACCTACCATCTTCATTTAATTCAATTGAACGACCATTAAAGTTCACTCCACATAGCTGCCTGCTATCAGCTCTTTCGGGTGGTCGTAGACTGATGTTTCCTGCAATTGCATTCATAGAATTGCAGTGAACATTGTTGTTCAACCCATCAGGATGTTCTGGAAGGGAATGAGGATGAATAGCCGAAGCTGCCCGGATACCCAGCTTTAGTTGTGAAGGTGAATGACCAGAGTCAATGAAGCCAGATTGGTTGCCAATTGATTCAGATCTCATCACAGAAGGTAAGCTACTTGGAACACTAGAAGATATCCCATGATGCAACACAGTCTCCAGAGATGGAGCTCGCATCATAGAGTGTACTCCAATAACAGATCCATTACTCATGCTGCTAGACTTGATAGTCCCACCAGGAACTAAGCCTACAATATTATCCTTTGGTGAGACAAATAAAATACTCAGAATTCATAAGTAACGGGCATGATTTTCTTTTGGTTATAATACCAGAGAAGCCGGCACTACAGTTAATGGGTGGGCTACCCTGTTGCAAATAGAGACCAATATCTTCCCGCTCCAATTGTGGATGTAATTGTTGCACCAAACTGGAGCACGAAGATAAATTAATAAATTTGTTAGCATCCACTAATAACTTGTTCCTTCTAATCTAACTCTGTTGGAGATAAGAAGACATCTATATATATATATATATATATATATATATATATATATATATAAATTCAACGAGGCTAGGATTGAAACTAAGCATAAACAAGCATCAAAAGAGCATATTTGTCAGAACCTGCGTCTCACGCCACCAGGACGACTTGGCTCAAGCTTTATCTGCTTGCCTGCTATATCACTCAGGTTTAATGCACAAAGAGCAGCCTCTGCAGCTCGGATATCATAAAATTCAATGAATTTATGATGACTTCTGAGGGGGGCTTCACGAATCTACAATTTTGAAGAACAGTGTCAGATTGCTCAGAGCATATAATGGAATGCAATGAAAAAAAAAAAAAAAAAAAAAAAAAAAAGGAATCACGGCCTCACCTCCTTGATTTCTCCATAGACACCAAATATTTGACGAAGTTCTTCATTTGAAACAGTAGACTCAAGGTTAAAAACAACAAGAGTTCCTTGGTTGATATCTTTTTCAGAGGGGTTGTCCTGAAAAAGTAGTATAGAGAAAGATGTGAGGAACGAAAGAAGTCATTAAAGAATTTAAGGAATGTAACTTGATGCGGTTAGTAATGATAGATTAAGAATAAATCTCCATGAAATTCAGATACTTCGTAAACAGATACTTAAAATGGAAAAACAAATAAGATAATAGTTCAACCAATTAATGCATTATACATTTGTCTTAAAGGTCAGCAAATCGATCCACCACTGGTGACTTGAACTCAAAAAGATAAGACAATACTGAGCAGAAACCAACCTTCGGTATAGAATAATGTATGTCAAGCTTCCTTCGTCGCAATGGTTTGTTCTGGAGTGCTTTCATTGCATTCCGGGAAGCTCTAATATCATAATAGGATATCATCACAAACCCTCGATGTTTGCAGGCTGTATAAAGAGTGCGAATGTCTCCATATTGCTGCAGATTATAAAACAAAAGTGTAGATATATAAATTAGTGGAGATGCTACTTTGAAAAGCACAAAGGAAACAACATAGAGAGTAAGAAAAATGTGCACCTCAAAAAGAACCTTCAATTCAGAATCTTCAACATTGCTATTTATATTTCTCACGAACAGTGTCCTGGAAGGATGTTCGCCTAAAGGATGCTCTCCAGCCATAGCACTGTTAAACATCCCAGGCAAATTGTTAAAAAGTCCTCCAGGAGATTCAGAATTCTTCTGTCCAACAGATATGCCATCATCACCCAAATCCATCCCTCCAACATTGCTAAAGAAATCCAAGTCCTCAGCATCATCCTCGCCCGTTGTTTCAACCAAACAATCAAGCCCATCAGTTACTCCAGCAAGTAAGTCGTCATCATCAGGGAGGAGGTTTCCAATGGTTTGGGCCTCCAATTCTTCAAGTGACTCAAAAACCTCCTCCTCCTCAAAGTGAGATGCAACAGTGTCAACAGAATGGCCATATAGTGCATTGCTTGGAGAAAATCGCACTGCACAAATAAATATACGTCAAAGAATGGCTTACAGGGATAAAGCTGATAAGGTTGAGCAAGCCAAGAATGAATCTCATTCAGAACTTAATTGCAAGTTCCTTTAGATTTCAGTTCATTAGCCAGCATCCTCATCAGGTACATATATGTGAGGAAGCAATCAAGAGACTTACACTTCCTAGTAAATATATCTGATAAAGAACTTGAGAAGAGACTACTCTCATACTGAGAATTCATCATATTGACTTCATTACTTCGAGCAAAATAATTGGATGTTCTTTCAGCTCCAACAGCATGTCTATTCAAGATAAGACTTGCATTCTGGTCTCTCACAGGAAATGAATCGTGATTTTCCAGTGAGTTCCCTGTCAGGCACTCACCTAATGAAAGTTTTTCCACAGATGATGAAGCACCTGAAATGTTACTGGCTGTTCACAAACATTGAAACAAATATCTTTTCAGTAGAGGAAATCAGGAAAAACCTTCTCAGCACACACTACAATAAGAAGCTTAATTAACAACACAACAGAACCAACTCAAGATAGCTCCATCCCAGGAATAGTGCTGAAATAAAATCCTTGCCCATAGCTGATTTTAATTCTGCCCTTAATGCTTTGAAAGTTTCAATTTAACCTCCAATCCTTTAATTTGCTTTTTAAAAAACTCTTTTGTTCAAAATTCCCGTTAAAATACCTAGAGGATTTAATAGATTGACAGTAGAATTGAAGCTAATAAAAGGTTTAGAACAAAATCGGAACAAACTACATAGGTTAGGACCAAAATTGAAACCGACTAAACTATGCAAAATTGATGACTCATTTTTTCATTTTTTTTTTTGGGTATGCACATACATGTGCATGGTGACTGGGCACAGGGAATAGAGGGATATTTAGTATGCCTGGATGAAATTAACCATGAATCTGTCGATAAGCTGTACTATAGACTTTCATGCAGATAATGTTGTTACAGTATGAACAAATGTGTGTAGGCACAGTTATCAAAGAGGCAAACTGTAAACAGAAAGTTTTTAAAGCATTGGGGGTCAAACCACAATGACCATCAATCGGACATTAAATCCTACGAGATTTCTCATGTCAAACATTAGAGGGGTCAAAATGGCTATTTTGTGAGATTAGCCATGGTGCAAAAGCTCCTATGGCATACAGAGCAATATGAAAGAAAAGTAATTAGAACAAGAAACATATACTAGGTATTTAACATGTGCCTCATACTGGACATTTGTTGGGAGGATAGGAGAGAGAGAGAGACTAAAGTCTCAAAAGATTTCTCAAACAGTGATAGTATCGTGACACAGCTAATTGATCATCACAAATAAGCTTAAGGCCAAATATGCTAGATGCCAATTTTAAATTTGACAATCAACTTCTTAGTTAGAAACAAAACATAAGCAGGATTTCCTACCATTTAAGAAACTGAGATATTAAATAGAATATAAAATAATTAGCAGGTCCAGAAACTAGAAATTCATGAATAGTACATCATCTAAAACAAATGATAAAATCTGTTTCTGTTTTGCAGTGGGTTAATCACAGACAAGTATCTTCGAACATTGCACTTTTCATGCATTCTATGTCATGTTGATGTTCCAATTTATGAGAATTTACTTCCACTGCAATTAGATTCCATATCATTGTAATTTCCAAATGCCTCTTTAGAACCCCTAGACATGCTACATTTCTCATAACACAGAACAAGAAATAAGTGGTGGTCAATCAATTAAGGACAATTATATTCTTTCACTTGAAAGTTCAAGTATACAAAGATAAAAACACAAGAAACTAGAAGTAACCAAAAAGAAAGAAAAGATAAAAGTGCTTCATGGTTAATTTGCACTGACCACGGTGATTTGGCACACCAGCCGACGTCCAAACTCCAACCTGCCCCAGGAACGCAGGGAAGAAAAAAAAAAGAGAGAAATTGGAAGGAAACAGAAATGGTGGGTTAGACTGAAGATTCAGATCCTCAAAAATGCAGTATTATGAACTGCAGGAACAAGCAATCTCTCGTGCTAGAAAAGAAAAAAAAAAGCTCATGAAAGCCAAGGGTCTGGCCATACCTCATCTGAATGATGTAAATCGTCGGAGAAGAAGGAAGAAGAAGACAAACCCTTCAGGTCCAATACTTCAGACGGCATGATGGAACCGAAAAAGAACAAATCCCAAAAGATTAAAAAAAATAAACCAACTCAAAGAAGCTCCATAAAAAAGGACGCCAAAAACTGCAAGCCCACTCCTCCAGAAGGCAATTCAAAAGCTTCCCTCGAGCCTACAAAAATCTGCAGGTAGAGAAATAATTTTTAGTTGGAAAAAATAGAAGCCGAACAACCGTTGATTAAACTGAGTTGGACATATTAATTCACAAGTACCGCACAGTCAAACAAGAAAGGAAGGGGAAAAAACGGTTGTTCGTTTGAGATCTCGACAGTAATGCAACAAATTACACAAAACGAATCATAAGCATTAAGTTAAAGATCGCCTGATAAAAATGAAGTTTCATAAATACAAAACCATGGCTGAAATCGAGGGGAAGCAAAAGGCCCATCCAGCAGTAAAATTCAAACAAGAAACAGCTAGATCGCAAGATACAGAAAGAAAACCAAAGCACAGGAAGTAAATTAGAGAGAATCAAAACCCCGAATTGAGCTAGAAACAGCACAGTTTACCTTCAAAAGCCGAAAAGATTAAAAAAGAAATAAAAACATGGAAAAGATCCAAGTAGAAAGAGCAAAGAGAGAGGGAAAACGAGAAGGAAGAGAAGAGAGCAGGAGAAAGATGGGAGGGAGCGGGAATTAAGAGAAAAGAGAGAGATGAGAAACCGGGAAGACGAGGAAGAATTTAAACAAGAAAGAGGGAGAGGGAGAGAGAGAGGGAAAAGAATAGATTACGGCATAAGGCATGGGAGGTTGAAGAAGGAATCATGTAAGCATCTGTGGCGTGCAAGATCCTCCAAAGGGTTTGATGCTTAAATTTCCTGCATTGCACGTTAGGTCCAGCACCTCCAGCCCCTTCATGTTCGATATATGTATATATGTATATAAATTAATATACTAAGCGGCCATTGTTGAAGGTCTGGTTGCTGCAATTGTTGGCGTATGGCGGAAATCTGTATGTTCCTCCAGAGCTCGGATGAAGCGCAGGAGGAGAGCCTTAGGGGTAAATGGAAGAATAGGGAAGAAATTCTCCGGCGAGATTCGGAGCCCTCGCCTGAGAGAAGGGGGGAGATGGAGGAGGAAACAAGGAGAAAGGAGAGGAGAAGGAAAGAGAAATGAAATTTAGGTGTAAGAAGGAAGAAGAAGAAGAGAAGAAGAAGGAGAAGAGGAAGAAGTTTTTGGCTACAAACACGAGCGAGATAGATCGGGGGGAGGAGAGAGAGTGAGAAAGTGGTTAGGAGTTGCCGTTTCTTAACGCCGTCAATTCCCCTCTCCTCTCCATTTCTTTTGTGCGGTCGCAGTAAAAACCAACGCCTTCCCCTTCCTCTCTTCCTTCTCTTCTGTTGTGTTGTTTGCGTTGTTTTGTGATGTCTTCATAATTCACCTTTAACTCTTCTTTCTCTCTCCTCCACGCTGGATCCCCCCCCTTCCTTTACCTTAAACAAACTTTTTCTCCCCTTTTTTACCTACCATGCTTTCTTTGCTTGGTTCCGGTTACTCGGGTCATTAATTTAATATTTTATTAATTTTTAATAAAAAATAAAACATAAATTTACCCCAACACTATTTATTTCTTTTTCAAATTTTAATTAAGATATTTCATTCATTTTAGTATATATTTTTTAAAAAACTTTCCAATACTTCAGTTTAATTTTAGAAAATTTATAAACTAACTTAGTTTTCATTTATAAGCCCACTCAAACCGATTGATCCAGTTTTTGAACACTTTTTTTTTTCTCCTCTCATTATTTTTTTTGTGTTTTTTTAAAATAAAATTATTTGATATTGTATTAAATACAAAATTGAATTTTATGACTAATTTTGGTATTTCATCACAATAAAAAAAAATACAGAGAATATATGTTGCACGAAACACTAAGTGATTGATTTCTTGTTTATGCAAACAAAGAAAGAATCTCTACCTTGTTTTTGTACTTCCTCAATTCCCCCATCCATTTTATTCTCTTTTATATTATTATTATTTATTATTATTATCATTTTTGTTTCGTATTTCAAATCAACCAAAACAAAACTAACCATTCCCATTTTTTGTTTCAACTCCCTCGTTAACTAAATTATTTTTTTAAAATTAAGAACTTAAACTCATGTCTGGATTACAACCAACATGCCTGTCGGTCCAACTGGACCGATTATTTGTTTATTTTATAACTTAAACATATATATTTAATCTTATTACAAATTATTAACGCTAATCACATGTGACAGCAATCATTCAATTTTTTCAGATTTGGAGGGATTTATTAATGTGCATTCAATAACCCAAAAAATTTAATAAAAAAAACGCTAATGGATCCTCGGCCCAATGGGCTTTCCAACAATGGGCCTTCTCTGGAATCGACAACACGCCTAACTCTCATTTTCTGTCCCCCTACCCCGACTGCCCACGTTGTTTCACGTGCTACGTTAAATCACTCCCATTAACGTTGTTGTTGTTGTTATTATTATTCTTATTTAATTTTAGTTTAAATTCATACAAAAATATCTTCCAAAAGTTGCAATCTTATTCATAACTTTTCTTAAAAATCGATGAAATTCAAAAGAATTTCTGTTTTTAGAAAGATAAATCTGGATTTTTAAAATACATTTCAAAATAAATGAACAAGAGAGTCGAAAAGAATAAAACGGTTAAAAATATGGACACAGATATGAGTCTTTGTCTGCCACTTCACAAAATTCACAGTCCCAAAGCCCTAAACACCCAAGTGAGTGATTAAGAGATAAAGCTAAAGTGTGGTTTTGCTTAAGACAAAAGAAAACCCCTTTTATGTAATTGGAAATTAAAATTAATAGTATTTATTATATATTCTTACCATTTTTATCACTAAAATTGACGCCATAGTCTATTCGAGAGTGCTCAAGTTGGAGAGAGAAAAAACCTCACGTTGTTTAATTTGAATGGGTAATTTTAATTATTATTATTATTATTTAGAGGAAAAAGAAATAGGATTTGTTGGATTATTGCAAAAAATAGAAAAAAGTTAAAGAGGGTGGAGAATTAGGTATTGGGAGCGTATAAGGGAAAGATAAGAGTTAGATGGGAATGGGGAAATTCAGGAAATTGGGGCGGAATTTCGAACCCTAAACCCATATCCTCCAAATCAGAGAAAAAGCCAAAGCACTAGACGACGGAAACTACGGTGAAAATGAACGCCTAATCCTTTTCATTATTCTAACCTTCTAAATCAAGCTGGGATCCTGTCTTAAAATATTTGTCTTAATTACCTAATTTACTTCCCATACTTACTAATCAATATGAATTATCTTCTAACATTTGATTCAGATCCGATACTTACTAATCAATATGAATTATCTTCTAACATTTGATTCAGATGTTTGGTCTGGTTCTAAAATCCAACCGAGTACCCATCCGTTTCTAAAAACTACCTTATAAATTTGACGTGAAGTATGAATACTAATAATGAAACTACCACATTGACACTGTATGCAGTCTAACAATCGTAACGCTATTCCAAAATAATGACCCAATTCAAAATTTGATCTGAAATAAGTGCAACCATGTCATAATGTAGATTTGAATTTAGAAATTTGGAAGAGAAAATGTGAATTTGGGGCCTAAAGACGTGGGGTTAGATTTTGAGTACCACCTTTACATTTCATAGCCAAAAGTTGTAGCATACCCCATTCATATAATAAATAAATTATATAATATAATCGGATGCTTTGAAATGTTAGATTTAAATTTCAAACTTTTATAAAAGTCCATAATTAACCTCAGGACTGTTAGAACTTTATCAAGTTGACTTTCTTTACCATATATATATATATATAAATAAATAAAAAGCTTGGTGAGATTTTGGGGACTAAATGTTGTCCCAAAAGTCCTTTGGGGATGGGAGACATCACTAACACATTAATTGGCTCTAGTAATCAATGTTATAATTACAACAATTTTATTCCACTATATCCAAATACATGTTTGTGGCCCCCACTTCATCTCCTAAAATCACTTTTTTTTTTCTGGATTAACTTTTTAAAAATATTCAAAAATACTGTTAGCGTCATTTCCAACTTTGAAACGCAGTAGTAAAAAGGGAGATAATCTATGAAATATCAATATATGGACATCTATCTATTAACAGTAAAAAATTTTGAATTTTTTTATAAAAGTTAAAGATGTTTATCTTTAAAACTTCATGAATATTTTTTAAATAATTAATGATAAGGGTATTTTTGAACTTTTTAATATTTTTTAGTTTACTAATATTATTCCAACTTTGAAGTTATTATTTTATATAAAAATTAATTTAGAACTAAATTGTTAGACGAATTCTTTAAAATATAATTAATAAAACTTTTAAGATGAAAAGCAAAATATAATTAATTAAACTTTTAAGATGAAAATCAAAATATAATTAATAAAACTTTTAAGATGAAAAATCAAAATATGAGAATCCAAAAAAACATGTAAAAATATATTCACTAAGGATATCAATGTTAAATGTCAAAGGACAAAATTAAAGCCTATTAAATGATAGAACTAAACAAAAAAAATAGTAAAGTCGAATTGAATGACTTCACCTAATGAAGAGATAAATCGGTTAGAATGGTAGACGATTGACATGCATGAACAAGCGGCATGTATAGCCGAACAAGTTTAAATTCCGCACGAATTATGTTCAGTTGACAAAACGAGCCTCGCCTAAGGTTCGACGAGACCACAAAACTGGACTAAAAAGGTGAACAAGGCTTAAATTCTCCTTGAGGCTTATAGTGAACGTGTCAAGATTATGATGACGCACGGTTGAAAATGTACGCTTGTGGCGGTTGGTACCAGAGCGTGCATAGCTCAATGAATAAAAGACTCCGATTTTTTTATAAAAAAAACCCTAGAATTGACCTAAAAATTGGCAAAAGGATTGGAAGTGCAGCCAGAAAGAGAAAGTGTATGGCATCTTTGAAGGGTCCCCACAAAATGAGCGATAGAATGCGACTTCTTACTAACCCCTCCACTAATAAAACCTTTTTTTTTTTTTTAATTTAATTTTGTGGTGAATTTGAGTAATAATAATTTGGGTTTTAATTAGAGATGGTATTAGGGTGGTTGTAGGGAAGGGAGAGTGGTGGCCTCATCCATTATTATTTTTCAATTACTAAAACAATTAAATTCTTAATTAATTCTAATTGGGAAATCCTTAAGGAGCAGTTACCCATTTAATTAATTTAATTAATTTTTATATTTTATAATAAAACCAAACCAATTTGTAATAAGAACCCAATAAGAGGACCATTAAGCCCAAATCCCAACCAAACCTTCCATCCCTAATCCTCTCTCTCTCTCTCTTCCTTCTTTCTCTCTCTCTGCCTTTATTCTCTCTCTATATTACGGAGAGAGATGGTCTGACAAACTGAACCCAAACGCCGTTACAGACCCCAGAGAACCCCGTTTACGCCTTCCCTAAACTATCCTCCAATAACTCACGTGCTCTTCTTCTTGACAATATTCTTAATTTTTTTTTTTTATAAAATTTATTTCTATTTTTATATGGCTTTGCAGCAGCTTAGCCTCGGTCCAGCTCCCCTTGACGCCGTCACTAATGGTGTTGACGTTCGGCCGATGTCAATTGACGGCGGAGACGACGCCACCAAAACACCCAGGCTTCCCCGGTGGACTCGCCAGGAGATTCTCGTTCTTATTCAGGGTAAGAAGGTTGCCGAGACAAGGGTTCGCGGCGGCCGGGCTGCCAGTCTCGCCTTTGGCTCCGCCCAGGTTGAACCCAAGTGGGCCTCTGTTTCCTCCTACTGTAAGAGGCATGGGGTCAATCGGGGTCCGGTCCAGTGCCGCAAGAGATGGAGCAATTTGGCTGGAGACTTCAAGAAGATCAAGGAGTGGGAGTCCCAAATTAGGGAAGATACTGAATCCTTTTGGGTCATGAGGAACGATTTGAGACGCGAGAGGAAATTGCCAGGGTTTTTCGACAAGGAGGTTTATGATATATTGGATTCCGGCCCAGCTCCTTCGCCATCGCCGGCTCTCGCTCTCGCCCTTGCTCCTGCTCCGCCCCCTGCTCTCAATTCCGATGAGGGCAAGCCCGATGCCGAGCCGGAGCACGTGTTCGACAGTTCTAAAATTGCGATGGCGGACGACGGTTTGTTTTCCGATTTCGAGCAGGACGAAACCAGCCGGAGCCCCATGAAGGAAGTCGCCGGGAAGGAGGTTCCAGCACCGACGACCGACGGGGCAATTCCTGCTCCGACACCTTTATCAGGTAATTGGGGAAGATGGGTCAATTCAAATCTGTTTCGATTTGTTTAATTCTCATTCTACGACCATGCATGGTCTCCAAAAGATTGGATTTCAGAAAATTAAATGATAAATGTTTCTGGTTATTTGAGATTCTTGCAGCTTTATGTTCCAATTATTCTTTTCTCCTCCACCCGTTACTAAAAAACCATTTTATATATTCTGTCGGCTTCGAATGTTCTTTTAGCTGCCTCTGTCTCTACCTTCGTCCCATTTCAAGTTCCATTTATTTCTCATTTCAATTTTTTCCCCTTTGATTTACAGAGAAGCTGTACCAACCTGCTGCTCAAGATTGTCCTGTCCAAGGTAAGCTCAAATTAATCTTTATTCTGTGATTTTCTTATAAACCCTTCCTCCACAGAACAATGTTTGTTCATGAAAAATCTCAGCTAACATACACGCCTGTGATCATGAACTGCAAAGAACAATTCTATTTTCGGTGTTTTCAATTCTTGATAAATGATCAAGTCATCAAAACACTGTCTTCTTAGATTGCTGATTTGATATGTTCTATCTTGTGCGCTTCTCTGTTTCAAAATATCCTTTGATCATCTCATGTAATGATAATGTTCTTATTCACACGGCTCTGTCCATCATATTTTTGCTGTACTGTCCGTATGCTAATACTGTCATGGCTCAACTTCGAACCATATACCGCCTTTCGGCTGCTGGCTTAACGAGCTTTCGATTCACTATTTCGAATGGATGAGAAACATCAGATTATATCTAAAAGAATTAGGTTTGTTTGTTTGTTGGAGTTGTTGTGTTGTTTACTTTGGCAAGCTGTAAAGTTCAAGATTATGAAGAGAGATGGCTGTTTTTTGGCCCTCTGAATCCCCACAATATCGTCATGAGTTAAGCTAATTCATGATGATTTGAGGAGACATATAAACTTACACTGAACCCAATGCGGTGTTCAACAGGCACATCAAATGACAGAGAAGCAGCAGCAAATCCCGGGATCGGATCGACGTCATCACAAGAGGGACGTAAACGAAAGCATGTTGCATTAGACGTGGACGAGGAAAGCATGGTGCAGAATGAACTGATTGGCATCCTGGAAAAGAATGGGAAACTGCTGAGTGCCCAACTGGAAGCTCAAAACACGAACTTTCAGCTGGACCGGGAGCAGCGTAAGCACCACGCCGATGGCTTAGTCGCAGTTCTTAACAAGCTCGCAGACGCTCTAGGCAGGATTGCGGATAAGCTGTAGAAAAACAAAGAGACAAATCCAGATGAGTAGATGTACATAAGCAGCAACATTTTTCTCTCCTGGAGGATGATAGAGACACATAAAAGATAGAAGAAATTGATAGGAGGAGGGTTGATGAAGAAGGAGGTTTCCTCTTGTGTCTGCCATTTCTAGTTTCAGACTGCCTTTATGACCAATTAGTGGTGAGTTTAGAAATTATAGATTTCCCATACACAGATAAGAAGAATGATATACAAAAACTGAGAGAGTTATATTTTACCACATTTCTACTTTTTTTATACGGATTCCAATATTTGTAAATCTTATTATTTATTTCCATTTTTGGTTTTTCCCAATTGCACTTCACTTCTTCCATTTCCTCCAACGCCTTTCAATCTCTCTCTTAGAGGAACAAAACATTTTTTTTTAAACCATGATGGTGACGGCGATACATAACAAGTCAAAGTGAACAATATCTGTTGTTAGCCGTGGGTTTAGATGGTTACAAATGGTATCAGAGCACTGAGATCTCACTTCAGTCGGGGGAACAAAAACGGGAGTGGTGACATTATTTATTTATTTATTTAAAAAAAAAACAAAATAAGTATGGATTTAAAATGTTTATTTTAAAAGGAGTGAAGATAGAAAAGAAATTAGAAATTGGGTGAAAAACAGAAAAGTAAATTGTTGATCAACAAATAAAATTTGGATTTGAGGGGTCCGTGAAATTGTCCTCTGATTACATTAAGTATGGATGGTCCTTCTCTGTACTCGAACAAGAAAGAAGCTTGCTGAGTTGCTGCTGATTCCAAGCACCCACACTGATATACTCATTTCTTACAGTCGCAGCTACCCTTTTTGTTTCTCACCGCCTCAATCTTTCCACTTCTCAACAACTCCATTTGATTTCGTTCTTTTCTTGTTCTCAACCTGCTGCTCATGGAACAGCCACTGTAGAAAACTTGACCTTCAATGGCGGGGATTTCGTAAACCAAACCAAAATTTATCCGAAACCCGCCATTACCGCCTAAGTCGAAGCTCCTCTTAATGGGGTTCTTTGCATTCACCATCCACACTCTTCTCTTGCTGTTCGTATTTTGGTTTCCCTTCTTCTCAGGAGCCAAAGGCGGTGTTCAAACCGATGCACTTGTTGGTTCCTCCGAGCATTTCGTGCCGTCTCCTAAAACTCTCCATTTTAAGAATGGGTTTGAAAGGATTCTTCTCAGCGTTGCGTTAGGGGTCGTCACTGGACTCACCGGCGCTTTTCTTTCTGTTTGGTTCATTCGTAGCCTTGTGGGTTACTTAAACAGAACCCCACTTCTCGAAGGACCCCTAATATTTTCCCCCAAAATCGACGCCGATGCTCTTCAGTCAGCGCTGCGGAACCAAACCCAGTTGTTGGGTTCAAGTTCGAGTTCGAACCCAAATGGGAAGTGCTACAGGGAGGTTCTCGCGAATGGGCTGACGGTGGCCGTGAAGAGGCTCGAACCCATTGAATGCGGTAGGGCAGAGGCACGGCGGCGGATGCAGCAGCAGCTGGCGGTGCTTGGCGGTTTGAAGCATCGGAATGTGATGAGCTTAAGGGCTTACGTCGGCGAAATGGGAAGCTGCTGCTTGGTTTATGACTTTGTGCCCAGTGGGTCTCTTGAGGACGCAATGAGGAAAGTGAGAGAGAACCAATTGGAACTTAATTGGGAAGTTCGGCTGCGAATTGCCGTTGGGATTGCCAGAGGGCTTCAGTTTCTTCATTTTGAATGCAACCCTCGAATTCTTCACTGCAATTTGAAGCCTGCAAATGTGCTGTTGGATGCAGAGTTTGAGCCAAGATTGGCTGATTTTGGGTTATCAAATCTCATCTCTGATTTTGATGCACCACCTTCTTTGTACACTGCTCCCGAGTGTCTCAACAGCTCCAGGTAAATCCCCCAAATCCCACAGAGTTGTTTCAATAATGCTCTCTTCTGAACAATTATAGGCATTACCCATTAAATGTCTAACTGATATTCAATGTCTGGAAAGTAAATTCTAAGCTTACAATGTTGATAAGTTATTAAATTTAGCTGAACTTACTGGCCTCCTATTCCATCCTTGCATTAATGATCATACTCCTTTGCTTTCTAGGTAAGAAACATGGAGTAGATAGATTATAGTTGGATCTTAATCCAAGGCTGGAAACATGTGGATTGATATGGTGGTGTTCATCTTGAAACAGGTATACTGACAAGAGTGACATTTTCAGCTTTGGGGTTATACTGAGTGTTCTGTTAACCGGTAGAGATCCGACCGAGCAGGCTTCGTTGGACAGAGGAGATGACAGTGGCAGCGAGGGACGTTTAGGACGGTGGCTCGAGCAATCAGTGGAGCCACGAGAAGCTCTGGATAAAAGCATCAGAGGAGAAGGGATGGAAGAAGAAGAAGAAGAGATGGTGTTGGCATTGAGAATTGCTGGTGTGTGCGCATCAGAATTGCCTGAGGACAGGCCTTGCAGCGATGAGCTACTTGCAATGCTGACCCAATTACAAAGCTTTTAAAGCAGTTTGTAAGCATATTTTCCGGCCACCATTGATTGAAAAGGGGAGGGGCCAAGGGGAAGGTCTTAAAGAGTGGCATTAACTTGAGTTTGTCCTCATACTCAAATCTCAAACCCCATGTGGGACCTTAAGCCCAACCAAACATGCTCCATAACAGGAGCAGCTCAGCCTCTGACCAAAAATGTGTCTCACCTATCACCTGCCTCACACACTGCACCTCCTAACAATGCCTCCTTTTCTTGAACTTTTAGTAATTCTTAATGATGGAAACCCATACGTTTGCCATGATAAGTTTTCTTCGTTTCATTACTGCAATTGATATGCGAGTTGAAATTGATGAAGCAATCTAAATTGGAGCTATACATGAACCAACCCATTTGATATGGGTTATTATGATCAACTTTAAAGGTTGATTTCAGGTTTTAAATGGAGCCAAATTGACTATCCAACAGCCCACCTAAAAGAGATTCGAGACCTGGAGAGATATCTTGGGATCCAAAAGATCTAACAATAATGCATCCATTCAAACCTTCACAGCCACTCGTTTCTCAAGGGAACAAAAAGTAGCCTTCACCTCTGCATTATTGGTCTAAAACCTTATCCATTCACGAGATATCTTGCCATCTTTATCTGCTGAGCCTTATAAATCTGAATTCCACTCTAAAGATACATCCAAGCATCAAATTCGCAGCAGACAGCCATTGTTCATCATGCAGTTGCAGGCAGCTCCTTCCCTTGCACATCCATCTTCATGCTACCTTCTCCCACCAACTACCAAATTAATGGCGTTCTCAATCCTATCTAGGTCCATGCGAAGGCACCCCACTTCACAAACTCATCGTCCCATCCTAAAAGCGAAGGCAAGTGCGGTTGGACAAGACCCTTCAACGGTTGACTACAGCTCCATGTCCTCGTAAGCTAAATCATTTTAGTTCTAACTGTTACCCTATAATATGTCTGATTCAATACCTTCATTTACCCTTCTGTGTTGGTTTTTGGAAGTGTTTTTCCAGCAGAGGCTTGTGAAACTGTTGGAGGTGAAGCTTGTGATGTCGAAATGTATCCTGAAGTAAAGCTAAAAGCAGAGGCCAAAAAGGGAGGAAGTGTTTCAGAGGCAGTTGATAGAGAGTATCTACAATATGACAGTCCTAAGACGTAAGATCTCTCATTTCCTATGAAACAACACTATTTCATGCTTCAATATGCATTGGTAATCTTGGTTTTTAACGATTGCCGCAGAGTTTTTCCTGCGGAGGCTTGTGATGATCTGGGTGGTGAATTCTGTGATCCAGAGTATCAAAAAGGAGTTTACTAGAAAAACTTATAGGGAATTAGGACTTCTAAACTAGGGTTGAGCCCTTCTTTTCCTCCCCTCTTTACCGACTTCCTGTTGTGCTTGTAAATGATTAGTAGACTACGAAGTTCTTCAATACTGATCAATACCTAATACTCTCCAAGAACATAAAAACTCACTATCTGAGTTTTTTGTGATCATCTGAAAGGCAATAAATCTTCCCCAAACGGCACTCGAACTGCTTGCTCATTTAGTGGAAAACAAAAGAAAATCCAAACTGTTTCAAGATTGAGACATCGAAAAACTCGATTGATTATGATCAGTAAGAATATACAGACAGCAATTAATCACACTTACAAATGAAGCGCTGAAGGTGCCAAGATTGTTAATACTTCTCAAGATGAACCATCCAGATCCATCACCTGCAACATTAACCAAAATTAATTCAATGACAGAAGGTCAAAATGACATATCAGTTAACAATCATGAAGGCCACACAATCAGTTTGCTCCATAGCTAAGTCTCATAAACGATCGACGTATTTTTGTTTTAACGAGATGGCAAAACGCTGAGAAGTACGTCTTAAATCCTTCGTCATCCTCCAAATACCTTGGAATTCAGAATTAGAGAATACAGACTGTGAAGAGTATCAGACTGCATATGCCATGGCTAAGGCTAAAACAGAGATGATATTTTTTAAGTTTATGAACTTAAAATTTTTTAAAACAAAAATCTCTTAAATATTTTAAAAACTAATTGAAACACTTCAGTTGAGAATTAAATAGACAGAGAAAGACAAGTATCATGGTGTAATTTAACCTCGACAAAAGTGAAGTGGAAAAATCATGTGTTTCACAATTTTAAGGTAAACTTTCTGACAGATTTTCGCATGCACAAAGCAAATTTTCAGCTGTGTTCCTGTACATGAGTAACTTTGATAGCTGTGGTTCTTCAATTTTTTCCCCAATTAGGTTCTTATTTAGGAGATTTCGGACATACTTTGAACGTATTCTATATTTTCGTCGCAATGTTTGGTTTATATGAAAACTGCTCGATGGAATGCTGCTTGCAATAGAACTCTATTGTATAGCTTTATTGCAGTACAGACTGCTTGCAGCCATTCAGGCTTGGTAAGAGAGGGCATATAGATTTTGGATTCTATGAGTACTGCATACGACGTAGAACCTACAATGGATCGCTGAGATAGTGTGAACGATATAAACTCTCCTGCAGGCCTCCTAGTTGATGCCCTTAGATTGATAAAGATTATGCAAGACATCAACGCGGATGCGATGAGCTGTGAAAGCTTGTTGGAGCGGTCGTTGGATGGGGGGATCCACAAGAACCTCAGAGATCGTTGAAGACTGCAGCTGAAGACCTCCTTCAACTAGATTCAGAGGACACAACCAGTTATGTAACCATGCTTAAATTGTATGTTGGAAAATGGCAAGAAGCAGCTCAGGGTGTAGTAGTTAGAGATTCAAACAGATTCCACCACTTCACACAGGGGGAAATGTTCTTGCAATGGTTACTGGTGATATGATTGGGTAAAACTGAGTTATGTTCCAATGAAATTATCAGAAACTCTTCAACTTATAAAATCACCACCAAGTGGTGCATAGTAGCATTGCTTCTAGACCTCAAACTTCTCACATAGAGGGAACTTACAGCCGGTTAGTCAATGGAGAATTCACAAATGTTTATAACCACCAGAACACCGACTTTCCAACCCAGCTAGACGTATCAATTTCTTTGTATTCCCTATTTCTTTTCCAGGATAGTAAAGAATATTGTGTACTTGAACCAGGAAGTGATTCTTCCGCCCCACCTCTCTAGAATGCAGAATGTGATTTTCATATCAGTAGTTCAGTGCATGAGACTTATATTATATTAGCAGAAAGAAGGTACACCAACAGATATATATATATATATAGAACATGAGAGGATTTGCCACCCCCCCCCCCCCCCCCCCCCCCCCAAAAAAAAAAAAGAAAAAACGGCTGATATGAAGGCACTAAACTTTTAGCCAGTGTCGTGATATTGGAAACAAGAACTTGGAATCAGAGCGACACATTATCTAAGGTTATGTAATTGAGTTCAAGCACTCTCTTTACGTGATGCTTCCCACATTCTACGCTCAATTCCCAACTTCCTGAGCTCTGTGAGGCCTTGCTCAACTGAAAATTGGCGTTCACCCACACAAAGGGGATAAAAGAAGAAGAGGAAGGTAAGAAAATGAAAGGAGGCAAAGTATACGATACAAGTCTAACCCTGAAAAGTCAAGTCAACGAGTTTTTCAAAACTTACCATCAACAGCATCATGTGATGATGGAGAGTGAGCACTGCGACTAATCCAGAACTGAAGTCGTTCATTCGCAATATCTTCTTCAATACCATGAGCTTTGGCTCTTCTCCAAAAATATGTAAGCCATGCCTGGAGACCGAGAGTATTTCAGATGTATAATCAGATTGTTTATGACATAAGCATGCAATACAGAAGTTGAAGAACAAAATATGGGACACATTTTTATACAGGTATTAGTACCACAGCGTAAATGTAGCATAAGTTCATACAGTTCCACTCGTTTACCACCAGAAGGTATTACCATAGATAGCTTGTACGATGGTTGCTTAACAAAGATTTTTTGGAACCACCAGATTTCTCCAGGGACTAAACAACAAGGCTACTGTTTCGGATTCCAGAGAACCACCAACAACATTAATTGTTTCTGATCAGAGCCAGGCAGTACCAAATACTTAAAAGCATTGGCCCCATAAAATCCGAGACCTTGACGGCAAGGGTGAGAGGCTTTTATTTTTTTAATGAAAGTTTGTTTCTTCAAAAGAAGAGATGGTGAACTAATTTCCCTCATCTTCCTGATACCAAATGTAACAAATTCTAATGGCACCTCAAAATTTTTCACTCTAACCATCATCTACATTAAATGTCAGTACAAAACCTAACAGTTAAATCATTAGTGACAAGAAAGCCATAATATTTGCGGCTGATGGAAGGATTTGTTGGCTCTCATCCAGTAGATAAGACTTGTAAAAGAGAACTGACATCGTCTGAACAAAGGTTCTATGACCAGATAAAGGTCAAAGAGAGTTGTTCTCGTTAAGGGACAGGAAGCATATGGATGTATGAAGGGCGTTTTTGTATTTTGGTGTGCTAAGAAAGAAAATTCTAACAGGGAAAGCAATGTACTAACCATTAAAAAATACACCTATATATCATGCAACAGAAAATTAGGTTACAAGAAAAGAACAAATTAGGGAAAATGGAAAGACCTCTTTGAAAAGAACATCTTCAGATTCCTCTGGGCTCAATTCTGAAATAAAACACTGACCGAATATTAAAGCGATGAAGAATATATAAAATGCTTCAGTACATGCTCAACTATTGTTTCATGCATCAAAATCAAAGAATACAGCGTAAAACGAAAAGTATTAGAGTATATTAGCATCCCATGGAAATGAAATGCATTCCTGATTGTTATCAAATTCACAGAATTAAGCAGGAGCAGTTCAATGAGAAATTTTAGCAAGCTTTATCCCTTCCAAACTTCAAAACTATCGAAAAGTGACGGGCAACAAAAATGACATACCAAATGCCTCCATGAACTTCGGATCAACTGGCGATTTGATATCTGCAACATTAAATTGATTTGGAAAGTGTTCAGCAATGGATACTACCAAGTGCTAGAATTGGTACTTTAAAGTTGGTAATTCATGCATCCTTGGAGGAATCGGTTATAACATAACTCTTCCATTTTATCATACAGATTCAAAGATAAAAAAAAAGACTTTCACTAAAACAATAATAACACTAGTCACGTTTCTCATCAAATAACCTATCAATAAACATCTCCAAAAGGCTAAAACTATTTATGGCTGGAATGCTCAATTGATTGAATGGCATTTGCAATGGCATTATGGACACACACCGAACAAACTGATAAATGATAGGTGACGTGGAAAATTGAAATTGAATACACTAAAATGATCCTCGAGCAAAGTTGAGAGTCCATGAGCACTTGAGCAAAGAGAATAATTGGTCTTCATGATCAACTGTAATGAGAATTGGCATGCAATTATGGGTTCCAGACGAGGCATTGATTTGTATTGAGAATGCTTACTAAGACAAGCAACAATAAAATTCCTGCAGTCTTGCCTGTTTTTTTTTTTTTTTTTTTTTTTAGTAGATAAGAAACAATAACTTTATGGGGAAAAAAATAGAGGGATGATAAGATGCAAGCGTACTCAAGCAAGACAAATTAGACAAGTCTGTTCGGCAAATTTAGCAATGTCAATCTAAAGATTACATGAGGTCCAAAGCAGGGACGTGGCTCAAAATTTCTTTTTGGCAACCTTTAATTCATACAAATAAACATTTAGGATTTAAATATAAGCTAATTAGAGAGTATAATAAAATGAATGTCATACTAACAATTCACACCTGAGAGAGACTGTCGCGCAGAATTTGGTCGCCTCTGTTGAGCCAGAGCAAGAACAAGAGCCTCCTCCACCTTTGTTTTCCAAATCAAGCTTAAACTTAATTTAAACAGTAATAGCAATGACAAGATGACAACAAAGAACATAGTTTAGAAAAGAAGAGAAACGGAACACAACAGAATTTATACTTGATGATTGAAGTTCCCAACATCCCCCCCTCCATCACCCCAACCCAAAAAAAGAGAAAGAGAGAGAGAGAGAAAGATTAACGTATCATAAAGAAACCTTCAAGGAAGCAAGTTCTTTCAATCCCATTTCAACAGATAGCATGCTTTCAATATTTCCTTCTCCGGTTAGATCACTTATATCAGGAACAAAGTGGCTCCTTTTCTCAGGATCCAGGTCTCCTGGTAAATGTAAATGGCATTATGGGATGGGATAAAATGATATTGATTTAGATGATGCAACCACAAAAAAAGGGGCCCATTTTTGTTGGTGGGCAGTGGCAGGAAGATCAATAAATAAAGTACAAGCACCGAAAAGGAACTAGCCTTTTTTAGAAAATTCTTCCTTGGCCTTTTGCCCCGCAGAAATAACAATCTCAAATGGCAGTGGTGCTAAAGATGACCAGTGTTCGTACTTGGTCACAGCAATATCCATACAAATGCCTGAAAAACACGAAAATAGATATGGCAAAGCAACAAGCAAGATTAATGCACTGCAAGAAGCTACTGGCCACCTGCTAGATATCAAAATGAAAGGACAAGTAAAAAGGTTCACACGTACAGGGAGGCCGAGGTTCTGCAATAGTTCATAACTTGATAGAGGTCTAAGTAAAATTTTCGAAATATTAAAATTTTTCATGACATTTTACATTTCCGACAATGGGGTGATATAATGCAAAAAGCAAGCAACATAGTATTTCAGTTAGATTCAACTAAGAACTTCAGCATATGAAAAAGAGAAAACTATGTAGAATTCAAAGTAATAAATGAAAGAGGCATGTCATCTGATTTACCATATTTTGCAGCCAGTCCCCAGTAGCGAGCAAGCCAACACCTTTTAAGAACGACTTCTTCCTAAAATAAAAAATGTTGAATAATTCATCTCTAAATGCAAACTAACATGACAAGCTACTTTAATTAAAGCAAGTACGGACCATCTCCTTCGGAGTCAAAATCATTCTTTGCGTCATAGATCGAAGGGCTTTCACATCATGTTCAACTCCATGAAGGTGTTGAACAACACTTATAGTCTCTTCTTTTGCTTTCTAATTCAAGTAAGAAATAAGAAATAGCACTATTTTAAATCAGTAAAAGATAACCATGTTTAATTTTTTGGACGTAAAAGGAAGCAAGGAATATAACCTTAACTTCAGATTTAAGGGATTCAATTTCCTTGTCCCCCCCATCCTTCGATTGTTTTGCTTCTTTAAGTGCAGCCTGTGAAATTGAAAGTACAATCAGACATAATGCCTTTTTCTTTGCTGCTTCATGCATAGGAACCAATGATCATATATAGACAATAACTTCCATCATTCTGCAAACAATATCTAAATAAGCCATTTGATCTTTAAAATTCTAACTAGGTAGCTTTGAAAAATCTCACAACTTAGCAACCTTAGTCCATTAAATATTTCAATGGTTATAACTAAGCTTCCCTATGTTCTCGATCCTAAGTCTTACACATCTGGTGCTGTAAATACCTCTCTCTGACGTAATGCAGCTTCCTTCCTGCATTATTAATAGCACAGACAACATATTATACAGACATCAAGAAGGAAAACAATCCAATGAAATTAACTTAAACTTGCATTGACCTGCTCAAAAGTTTGGCTTCTAAAGAAACACCTTCTCCCAGAGAAGCAACCTGATAACTTAGAAACACATCAGTCACATGTATTTTGTCACCGTAGTACAAAAGTGAAACTAAAGTTCCAGACGAAAATTGGATCACCAAAACAAACAGTAAAGACAAAAGTAAATAATTCAGAATACAAAGACTGTTCCATTTCGAAGACCCACGCTTGGACTCTATTGGTCACAAGCTGACTTTGACGTTTAACCTATCGGGTGAAGGAACCTCACTCAAGCTCACACTTTGTTGAACATCAAGTTAGTACATTGTTCTTTTTCCTTTTCTATTTTGTTCATTTCAGTTTATTAACTAATCTTACGTGTTCTCTTATTGGTTCCCTGGCCAGTAGCATCCTAAAACGAACCATATTATCACTTCTCCTATCGGGCCGGGCATTTCTAGAAGCTGTGCGCATTTTAACACAATGCTTTTTTCACTCATTTTCTTACACAACCAACATTCCTCTAAGCTTTTTATTTGTCCTCAGATCTGTTTACTCCTTTTAGTTTCTCACCACATGACAAAATATCAAAATTTTCTCACTTCCTGGCCTTTCCAGGTGGCTTCGCTTAATTTCTCATTTATTTTCTTTCTTCACGGGTGGGTGGCTACACTTGATGCTGTTATACAAATCTGAAGCACATTACACGTCCAAATTGCTTCTGAGAAAAGATTTTCCATGGCAAAGAAAAAGACAAGCACAAGTAATGAAAATTATATTGAAATGATGTATCCATTACCTGCTTCTCAAGTTCCCTAACTCTTGTTTCTGCTTCTTTACATCGCTCTTCCTCAAGCCTGAGCTGTAAACAATACCCAAGTACAAAATTGAAGCACAAAGGATATTTAATAAAATTCTCAAAACCAGTGAAAAAGAAAGAAAAAAAATGAAAAATCAAAGCACCTTCACAAGAATGTTCTCGTTCTCCTCTTGCAGAATATCAAGCTACAGCACAGAGAATTGAAAACTTTTAAGTACTCGAAGACTGGAAAAGGGGCATTGTCACGGACATGCTGGTTTACAGTCACACAGTCGATCAAACCATTCAGATATGAAACAATAATGATATGGACATACTTCATCACGAAGGCCAGATGCTTCTCGCTGATCTCCTGAATCTTTAGTATTAAAACGCACAGTATCTGTTGAGAATCTGCAGTATTCCATTTATCAATAACCAATTTTTTGATAAGATGTATGATATTTATATTCTATACTATAGTAGTAATCCTCAGAACTATCCCACTCTCATCAGCAGATACCAGGAAAAAGCAACGTATGGAAAATATAGGCTACATGTCCAGAGATGTAGCAACTATCAATGTAAGGGGCAAACAAGATTTTTAAGTTTCTAACAGTACTCTTAACTTGATCATTACCCAGAATAACAAATCATTGACTTGAGCAGGATAATCAAATTAGTCGACAACTCAGGTAACTATGAAGGAAATTTTCAAGCATCACCCAGCAAGAAATAATATTTCTTTTCCTAGATATTGAGGATCTTAAAGTTCAATTTCTTTTCTTTTTATTTATTTTTTACATTTTTGTTGGGGCCAGTGGGCAATTTTACCGCCAAAACAAAAGGTAGCAAGAACAAACTTATTTCAAATCCCAACCACCACCAATTCATTATTAAACTTGTTTGAGCTTTGTTTCAATTCCAAACAAAGAGAAAAACTATATAAAACAGAAAAGAGTATAGATGTCAGAACCAGATAAGTAACTTGCATTGTATTCATACAGTCCGAACCACCAATTTGATTTTCTAATCTACGTCGTAGTCAAAATGATTTACCTTTTTCCTCTTTGAGTAGGCGGATCTAGGGGTGGCATTGAAGTTGCCGTCCTCAGTGTTGTTTTGGGTGGAGCCACTGGCAGTGAAAGGTGAGATATTGACGATCTTCCTGCTGAAGTGGAACGAACTGAAGGAATGTCCTCTAAAAAAGTTCTGGCTAACTAATTAGAAGTCGCAAAAGAGAAATTCGATTAATCGTCAGAAATCAGCTCAGCGGTGTTCTCATTCCAAAAAAGAAAACTGGCTATCGCCTTTCTAGAACAAATGGAGTGGAAAGCACCGGAGGAGCATTTATTAGGAAGACTGCTAATTTTACGAAAAATGGCATTCAATTCTTGAAAGGAAGGATCCGTGAATCTATATATTTTTTAAAAAAAGAATTCCAAATTAAGTTACTCAGAACAGATATTAACCAACATTTACGCCGAGCAGACCTACTTGAAGAAAAATTGAGTCGGGAACAGAGAGCAGAAGACAATGTGCAAAGAAGCAGAAAACAGAAGTAGTCCGCTTCAGTTACAATATAAATCAATCAGAAACGAGCATAAGGCACTTAACTTACCCCAGGGGAGGGAGATCTAGTGGTTTTCGCAGTAGGAACAGCAAGTCTACCACCGTTATTAACATTCCTAGACAACGAAATAGGAGGAGGAGCATTATAGCGAAATCCTAAATCTTCCTGATCGTCTTCGTCGTCAACGGCGGTCTGAGAAGCCATAACCTGAGCTAGCCGCTGAGCCGCAGCTTTTGCAGCGAAGTTCTGTGTGCGCTTAATGTTGGAAATTCCAGAAACGGAGGAGGATCGAGCGTGATGGCCTCGCGCCGGCGACATCGCTGGCGACGCGGGACCACCTGTGCTGCCTGATTCGCTGCTCCATTGGCGAGCATAAATCGGGCTCTCAGTCCGCTTCACATCCATCTACAGTAGCAGCAGCTTGGTGAAAGAGATCGGAAAAGCACAAAGATTTAGTAAGAAATGGTAAGAAGAGTTCCAAGTTCTGGGAAGGGACGGAATTTGGAGGGAAGAATCGCGAGAGAAACGGAGCGAATGCAGTTTATGGATGCTGTAACGAACATTGAAAAGGGGAAGAAAGCAGCCGCCGCAGATTTTCTTATTTTCTGTATTAAGAAAAAAAGAAAAAGGTACGTAGACTAGAGGGACTTGAACAATAGATCTCTAATAATTTTTAGATTAAAATAATTAAAAATAATTTTCCTAACAAAATCTAACGACCTAAATTCCTTGCAAATTTTCCTAGTCTAAATAAATGGGTAGGTATTTTTTAGTTGAAGAGACCGACCCAATCAATAAACCTCTCACGACATGGATTTACCCGACATGATAATATCTTCTAACTAAAAGATTATTCAAATTGTATATTAAAAAGAATGAGTAGAGTAGAATAAATATCTAATAAAAGCATACAAAGTTATTTATAACCTACCCTTCAAAGTTGGGTTGGGTCGGGTCAATAAGATTTTTTACGTCAAAATTCATTTAAAGGGAACCCTGAATTTGCAAATGTAAAAAGGATCAGAAGAGTTAGCAATGTGGATCCAATATGGTGGATAGACTTTAGCAATAACACATAATTATGTGGTTAATACCATCTTGAAATTTGGGGGACAATTTATGACGTTGGTTCGGTCCACCCAAATTGGTTTCATCCCTATCCCCACAATCAATGATTTAATAATATCTATCTTCCAACAACCAAGTAATTTAAAATGTTCATAATTTAACCAATCTCATTGAGGCCTGCCTTCGTTACAGCCACCCAACAAAACCCATTATAGCCCAATTCCATTCGTCTTCTAAACAAACTCTAAAAACAGAAACATTTGAAAAATCATCTTAAACTTTGTCCAATTTGTCCAATTTAATGTATTTTTCTGTTTTTGAAGGGAAAAAGAGGGATTGAAAATGAATAACAAAATTGATCCCATTTGGAAGGATTGTTGATCTCATTTATATCATCAAGTGATAGGAAGGAAGCCTTTTGCCATGTCTTACTCTTCACTCAACCCCACGATTCCTATTTCTTAACGCATAATAATGCATCTTCTGAGAACCTTATTCCTCCCCTGACACAGACTTGTTTGTAGCTAAAAAGAAGCACAAATCTGCTACCCCGACCGACCATCATCATCTGCCCAATCTTCTTGCATTATTATGCCTTCTCCTCATCTCATTCGAATTGGGGGGCAGGACGAATTAAAGAGAAAATAAATCCAAAATACTCTCCCATGCAATTCCAGCCATAAAAAAGAAAAAAAAAATTCAAAGCAAAAGCAAACGAAAATGAAAAGCTTCCGACGTTGAGTTGGATCTAGACTCGCCCCCCCACTAGCGAAAATTGGACCGTCCCGCCTGTCTCAATCTCTGTGCAACTCTCCCCCTCCCTCCCTCCATCGACCGTTGATTATTTCAAATCTAACCAAAGTCCCTCTCTAAATCAATCGGGGCCACATAATTTCAGTGTAATCTCAAATCTTTTTGGGCTTTGGACACATTCTTGTAGCTATAGGGCGTGTTAAATAGGGAGTTAATATGTCTCTCTCTTAGTCTTGGGCTTTGCGCCCAACACTACACCCCAAATATGAAGGCACCGTGTTGTTGTGTTGGAATTTCTTCTCCGTGTTATATCATCTTGGGTTTAAGCCTTTCAGTTTTAATTTAGCAAGAGGTGTGTTAAGGTTGCGGGTTGGTTGGATTATGGTTTAATGGCGAAGTCCTGCTCATTTGCCCTCCGGTAAAGCAGAGCCGATGCTTCCACCCTGTGCATTACACAAAAAGGTTAACGCAGCAAATATAACTAACTCCAACATCTACTATAAACAACACATGCGAATGGGAAACTTGGAACATGATTCTCACCACCCTGGATGGACCACGAATCTTCCCGTGGAGAGAGCCCAATTCACCTGCCCAAAACAATTGCAAACAGAAACATCAACACACCTCATAGGAGGTTCAATTAGTACATTTAAATCAATGCATATAAAGTACCCTCCCAATCCTCAAACTGACCGCAAACTTTTAGCTAACAGGTCTACAGGGAGTTTTCAACAAATATTTCCTCACCGAATATGTGTAGAAGTTGATGAGAAACTGGAAATAATGAATTCCCAAGTATATCAGACTGCAGTTCATAGTTAAAAATTGAGTGGCACAGTACCTTATCAGTCCCAAGAGAATTTGCAACAACGTGGGTAACCTGTTCATCAATCTGGTTGGTGCACACGGCGCCAAACTGTTCTGCTGTCTGCCACAGTGGATGCAGATGAGGATTTGCTTCACCAACCGGAAAAACCCTGCTGAACACTATACGGCAACCAGCCAAAATCTTTTGTTGCACGGAGGCCAAGATATTTCTAACATCTACTTCATCTAATGCAGGATGGGAGAAAAAAGTTTGGTGGATTCTTTGGATAACCTAATGGACCAAAGTTCAAGACGATGAGAAAAATAAATTGATTCATTGCACTCGAGTGAACAAGTGGAGCAACAGAATTACCGCCAGTGAAGATGCCAAAGTACCATCTTCAGGTCTCTCATCATGGTCAATCTCTAGAAGAGAAGGCCCCAGAAGCCCAAACTGGCGCCTACTACATGGAAAGAAAGTATACCTGCATTGAAAGCCAGAACAAGTAAATTCAAGAGATCTCAAATTCTTAGGTCACCAAACACAAAAACATTTTATTGTTTAGAGGGATGGATGATATGCTTGCCTTTCTACAACAATCAAGTTCATTTTGTTATGTGGCCACACCCTGATGGAATCATCTATTATAACAACAGCAGACTCCATACCCAAAACACCCTCCAGATCCTTACTCCTGGGTATCCTGTCATCACCGTCCACTATGTCTACATCATCACCTCGAGAAATAACTCGCCCAGCAAACAGAGCCCCTTTTGGATCAAGCACTTTTGCCATCTCTGTTGCATATTGCTTGTTTCCCATTGTGTACAGATGCAGTTCAAAGAGCTCGCTGGCCTAAAATGCAAAAGAAAACACAAACACCAAAATACCCAGTCAACATCCATTATCCAATTGCAACTTAAGGAAAATGAAATGCAAAAAAAAAAAAAAAAAAAAAAAAAAAAAAAAAAAAAGAAAAACAGTCTGACCAATTCACCATACCTTTTCCAGAAAGTTCCAGACCCCAGGCCGTAGTTTTGTCCACATTCCCATATGAGGAAATCGGAAAAGATGTCTCAGTGCCTTCTCACGATCCTGTTCCTCTTTCTTTCTCAAAATTTCATCATGCACTGGATCTACTTCCACAAACTAGAACGAGATCATACCAAGTTATGAAATTGAAAGTCCGAGTTGATAGTGAAAATCAATTTCAGTTATCAGAAGAAGAAAAAAACCTTAGCTGAATTCAGAAGTGTGTGATCTAGATCCAATACAAGGCAGAGTTTGCGTGCAGCAAACATTTTTTTCTGCTCTTGTATTCGTCTTGCCCTCTCCCTCTGGATAGCAGCTTTTTGCTTGTCATCGTAGCCCTCAAATAGATGCTCAAGATCTCCCCATGTACCCTGTGAACGAGAGGGGCCAACCATATCTCCTTCTTGGGTAGCAGTTGTCACAACTTTATTGTCTATAGAGCTTGACACTACAACATTAGTATCCATCCTGCCCAATTTAACTGGCTTTGATGATGAATTCTGTGAAGTTGGTGGCGAGGGAACAGTCATAATATCAGCAATATTTTTCAGATTGTTAGTGAACTGTCTACCAATATCAGGTAGTATTGTTGGTGAAGAAGCTAATTTCAAATCTCCCTGGCTTTCCTGCTTATGGCCATTTGGTATGTCCTTGCATCCTTCTGAGTTTGGAGTAGTTGGTACAACTCCTTTTAACTGATCATTTCCCAAGCTCCCAACATTCTGAGGAGAATTACCATGGAGGATACGGCGAGGGTCACGAGGTTTCATACGAACTTTTCCCAAATCATCCTGATGACTCTGAAAATGATGAGACGTGCAATATTTAAAACAAACACAATACCAATCTAGAATAAAAATATAGATACTTTAATGCACAGGAAATGATAAACAATGTCACAAATGCTTCAACAGCATAGATATAAGCCAAAAATGGAGGAAAAAACACCTTCCACCATCGGTTTAAATAAAAAAATTGGCATTTGATAAATACTTGGGTCATATCAGAACAAAGGTAACCAAATTGTCATTTGTTAATTTCTTGATTCAGATTAGAAGCAAGGTAACCCAAGCACTTGTGTAAAGCAAATTATCAACCACTTGAATGGAAGGCAATCTCTTATTACGAAGACAGTAAGCAACAAGAAATTTTATACTGCACATAGGGAGAGGCAAAGAAGCACCCTTTGAAAAACAGATATGCATAAGAATAGCATAGGAAAATATTGTGCATAGATTTTAATGTTGTGAAATAATCAACAATCGCTTACCTCAGCAGCCACTATTGGTACACTTGGCATTCCTGCTAATTGCTGCAAAATTCCTGAGGTCACAGTAGGAGCATTTATTAGTGGACTAGATCCTTGGCAAGGATGCAAGCTCGAAGGATAAATTGTATTTTTTTCAGATTCACTTGACTTTGATTTCAATTCTGCAGCTAATTGTGGCTTTTGGCTCATTTTAAGTAAATTTAGGAGCATGGTTGGGTTCACAACAATATCTTTCAACAGTGAGGGCAAGGAAGCATCATTGTTAGCATTTATAGTAGGCCAGCACTCGTTTCCAGGATTAGAATTGTTTGTAACATTGATTTTTTCAGTTGCATTTGCTTCAGCAATCTCCATCTGATTCCTATTTAAAAGTCTGGGTCCAGCGGGCATGGTATCTTCCAACCAGCCACCACTTCCAGGGACAGCTCTCACATCGCTAGCAGCTACTGCATGATTCTGAGATCCAATCTTCTGCCTTTTTATTTCAGGGACACCTGTATTAGGCTCCAAATCCATCTTTTGCTTTCTCAAGTTTATGGTTGTAGCACATTCTAACATAGAAGAATTCTGCACTGAAGTCATTGTGCGTGGATTAAGACCCATAGCACTTGCATCAGAATTGACAATACGTAGCCTAGGGTCCCTACTTTTTGCTAAAGGCTTTACTGTTGGATCTGACACAGAACTCGGAGGAGCTACATTTAGAGGACTAATCAGTCCTTTAGTGCTGGAACTTTCCAAGCTAGAAAACAGACCGGTAGATATATTAGAAGCAGAATTTGATACATTTTGACCCGGTTTAGAAGAATTTGAAGACTTTAGACTTCTGATAATGGAAGAACTAGAAATCTCCCCACCAATATCACCACCCCCATCATATTCTTCAGAAGGAGTTGGACTAGGAAGTCTATCAGCCATTGAAAAGGAACTTCGACCAAACTTCTGTTGATAGGTCGAAACAGCTTTATGAGCATCAGTTTCATAATGATGCGATCTAGATCCATCTACAGCAAAGGCCAACTTTGCTGGGGTATTCCCTGATTTTTGGACAGAAAAAATTGTAGGAGCTTCTTTAGTAGGTGACGGGAGACTGTCTGCATCATGATCCTTGTGAAGGTCTAACAGAGGGAGTAGGGGGGCTCTACCCTTTAGACTAGATACCCCAGATTGCAAACCTTCTGATAAGGTATTTAGGCTATTTTTTGCTGTAATCCCAACAGGCATGCAGTTCGAAGGGAATTTAGTTGAAGAAGTCAAATGTTGACTAGCATTCGTATATGCAGAATAGGAATCCTTATATTTCACCCCATTAGGTATATGGATCTCGACCTCTTTAGCACTGGCTCTCATGCCGGGCAAATGGAAGAGGGAATCTGTAGATGGCATTTTGACCTCTACCTGTAGAAAATATTCTGACTTTAGCTAGAACATATCAAAATCGCATTCATAAGATATCAACATCATCACATGGAATATAACAAGCAAACTAAGGATGGTTTACTGTACCGATTTTATCTGCTCAGGAGAAAAGAGAGGAGGATCGCAATTTTTAACATAAGAAAGCAACCTATGAACAGCAGCACAGCAATTGGTCGTTAGATGGTGAACAAATAGACTAACCCTCGACAATGAATACGAAACTACGGACTAGGATGAGAAAAAACCTCGACAAATGTTGCATGTACTCCTCCTTTTCGTTGAGGCTCATGGAACAGAACACCTGAGATAAAAATTAAACGTCTCCAGTGATCAATGTCATTATCGTCAATCAATAATATACATTAAATAAGATTTCCCGGCAAAATGAAATTTATTCGCCAAACGAAAGAGGGCGGGAAATTATTGAGGTGCCTTACAGAATTGATTATTCGAAGAGCAGCATATAACCGTTGAATGAGCGCATCCTTTCTCGGGACTACCTTTACCTGGAGCAATTCCAAAAACATCTCTATAGAACTCTGTAGTTGGGAGCAAACTTCCAGAAACGATCTATAAGAAAGAAATCAGGTTGTCAATTCCGGAGCCTAGAAATTACATATCGGGGACGCATCACATAACACCATTCACATTGATCGAAAACTCAAGTAAATCGGTTCACTTACTTCTGTGCGGCGTCGATTGTAACACCATCCAATGTTTTCTGAATCAATTTCAGTTGGTCGTCCAACTCCTTAGTTATCAAATCAAGTTCCTGACCGTCACTATCATTCATAGAATGACTGTCGGACAACATTGCTTTGGAATCAACAGCCTCTTCCATGAACTCCGTATCCATATCAATTTCACCCTCCTCCAATTCACCTTCCTCTCTCTCGCCATTCGCATTATCGCAATTCATTTCATCACCGGTAGCATCAATCACGACTGTGTCCTCTTCTTTTATACTATCGCCATCACCCTTCCCATCCGCAGAAGGAGAGGGAAACGGCCGCTTAGATTTCTCCTCGGGGTCGGCCTCCATAACGAAAATATCATTGAGAGGCTTATTCTGCACGGCCTGTGCCCAAGCAAGATTGTACAAACCGGAAGCATAACCATGACGCATGGTGGGATAATTCTTATACAAATCACTCATGGTCCAAACTCTAGTTTCCCGATTGGAATCTTTGGGGGGCACTAGCTTAGGACCAGATTCAAGCTTAATAAAATCCTCCTTACTGATCTCCTCAACAGAAGCTGTATAAGAGACTTCCCCTTCTTCGACGCCTTCAATTTTAACACTCCCGTCTTTCCCCATCAACACCACCTAGGGTTTCTTGGAAAATTTCGACAAAATCGTTCCAATCAGATCTGAAAAGTCCATGAATAGTATTGCTGAGAAACTTGGCGAAGCGAAGGAGGAGAAAAACAAAAAGAAAACGATGGATCTCCAACCGAAATTACAGTCCGGACATTCAAAAATTAAATTAAACTAGTTTGGAATTGGCGATTTTCTTTGTTTCTTGTTCTTCTTAGGGAGGGATCCAATTAGAACAAAGAAAACGTGTTGGGATGAAAAAAGCAGTGTTGATTGAATTAAGAAAGAAAATTGATATGAGATCTGTAATCCGCAAGGTTGAGAAAGAAATTGATGAGAGGTACGAAGTATAACCTAACCCGATTGGGAATCGAGGCGGAGGGGAAGTAGAATATACAACGAAGGGAGTAGACGAGTAAGGAGAAAATAAAAATAATTAAAAATAATAAAGAAGAGAGGGAAAAGAGGGGGCGGTGGGAAAGTGAGGGAGTAGGGGGTGAATGAAATCGGGGCGTACACGTCAGCGATCCAGAAAAGGTAAAAATAGCTTCCTCATAATCGCATTTGTATTTTTCTGTTAGCAGCAGCAGCAGCCACCAGTCAGCCGTCAGGTGCCATTGTGGACCTCAACGTCGACTCCTTCCTCATCGCCCAATCCCATTTACTTATAATCACCCCATTATTTTTTCTCCCTCTTATTTATATTCTTTACTTGTTTCTTTTGTTGCATGTGACTTTTTTATTATTAATTTTTTTTTTTTTTTTATAGATAACATATAAAAATAAAATTGGTTTATCGTTGATTTTTATTTCCATTCATAATTTATTAGACAAAGTTCATGTACAGAAGATGTGACTTAAGCCCATGGAACAAATAGTTTTAGCCCAAGACCAAACCCAAGAAAAATAAATTATGCTGAGAGACGAGCCCAAGCCCAAGAACAAATAGTTTTAAGCCCAATACCAAGCCCAAGAAAATGTTGAGAGACGAGCCCAACTCAAGCCAGCAAATGTTGAGAGGCAAGCCCAAGCCCAAGCCCAAGCAAATGTTGAATTCCTCTGTCCAGACATTTCCTTGGGCTTCACCCAATCGAGGTCATTTTCATAACTTAGCCAACCGAGTGAAGTTTTTCTTTATTTTAGAAGTTTTTAAAATTTCCGTTTTCAAGGTTATAGTAATAAAAAAATTGTATAAAATTTTCATTAAAACTAAAAAAAAAAAAAGTTAAAAATAATTTGGTTAGATTATAAACCGATTTTACTTCATCGGCTCTCTCTCATTTACTTCTATTTATGTCCTAACAATTCTCTTTTCTTTTTTTTTTTCATGTCCTCTTAATATATTTATTTTACTTTTTTATCATTTTCTTTTTCTCTCTTCTTAAATATAAAAATTTTAGATAAACAAGAGGAGTCACTCATTTTTTAACATAATCCAACATAAATATAAAAAATTCTTTAAAATTATTTTTGAGTTAAAAAGAAGTAATTTCTTGGAAGTAATCTTGTTCATACATTTGTTTGAGCTTGATACAAAAATAGTTATTGAATGATGTTTTTACAAAAGGTAGAATAATCATCAAATAAAATCAAGTATAAAAAAACAACAAGTTAATAATAATTAATATGTACTTATTTTGATTAATAAAGTAAGAAATATGGGGTTAAATAATAATGTAAATTAAAGTCGGAAAATGGTAGCTAAGAAGGAAAGGGAGAGAGATAAAATATTTGGATTAGAGAATAATAATGATATAATAAGATGATAATAATGGGATTATTAGAATAAATTAAGAAAGAGAAGAAGAGTTAGGAGTGGGAAGAATGGCGTAGTGAAGAACCATAATGTGATCAATGGTTGAGGAATTTGGAAGCAAAGTTGGAAGAGTTGAGTCTTTAGACCACCAAATGCTATCTCTAACATGCTGCACCGTCAAGCAACCCTCCACCTTCTCCCCTCTGCATCGTATCTCTACCTGAAAATCAGCCTTCATTATATTATAAACTCATTTCAAACCGACCCTCATTTAAATAAACCTAGCTAGGGACGAGTTAAGGGGTGAGCTACAACAACATAATCATGAATAAAATGACAATATCGCCCCTACCCGGGGCAAAACCCTAATGAATAAAAGGACCCACCAACCATAGTATTGCGCCTATTCCCCCACTTCCTATTATCAAAATCTTGTATCTCATGCTCATGCATGTCTCTTTCACATTCCTAATACCTCAAATCATTCCTTTTCTTCCCTATTTTTCCCCCCTTCAAATTAAATATATATAAAAATAAATCAAATTTATTATTATATCTCTTCAATGGTTATTAAAAAAATAAAAAATAAATAAAAAGACAAGAAACAGGAGAGACAATGTCTTTGATTGCAACTTTTGAAGCAAAAATGAAAACGGGAAGAAGATGGTGAGGTGGCAGAGACGAAAGCATGACATAAGATGGTGAGGTGGAATTTTCCTGGCCCTACGATGATCCCATCCCTTCCCTTCTACTTCTGTACCTTTCCTTTTTCCTTAATTTATATTCCATTTCAAATTGCATATTTTTTCCAAAAATAAACTGTGCATTTTCCATGCATGCCAGTCCAATCCGTAGATGGAATACGTAGGCGGCACGTAGAAACATAGAATAATATTATACTCCAATAGATAATTAAAATACATATTAAAATGAAACCAAGACCAACACCATTTTTAAAAATATATATATAACTAATGAAGTGATTTAAACATCTAATCTTTCATTAAAAAAATAAAAACTTAAAATGGTTAATATTTTAATTTGTTCGATGAAGGAAGGAGTTAGCCCTAATTAGTCAACCATCCTAAGTCTTCTCCCTCTTTCTCTCTATGAATAGAATAAGGCATGCTATAGCTGTCTGTTCATGACATGAAGAGCATGCAATAAGACAAAAAAAAAACAAACTAACTAACTAAATGCTTTCATAAATCAATAATTAGAGTTGACTCCTAATTAATAGCAATAATAATGTTTACACACAAGTTAATGATTAGTTTAATCAAATCGAATGTCTGATTATGGCATATATATATCCTAAATAATCAAACATATGTATAACAATTTTTAATAACTAAAGACAACTGGCTTCAAATCAACACAGACATAATAATTAAGAAAATTAATTTTGTTGATTAAGACAACCCTAATGATCCTTGCTTCATAATTTTCTATACGTGGTATTATCCCAAGTCCACTCCATAGAATAAATGTAAGATATTAAAAACAAAAATAAGAGATTAGCTCAATGTTGGGTTGATATTTTTCTTAATTATCCATTAAAAGAAATCCTCAATTCAAATATTGTTTCAAGCATCATGAAGAACATGCATGAATGAGGATCATGGGAGTAGTTACACACATGTATATTCATATGATCATGCATGCATGTTTCAAAATATCACACTAACTCTCGACCTTATAGGTTCGCTTTCTCGGGTTTCCTTAAGAAGAACGAAACCCGAGAAATTACGAAAAAACAAACACTTTTTAAATCATTCGTGACGACGTATAGTATTCCAGTTGGAAAAGACATGATTTAGTAAACCTTTTTTTCTTTTTTTAAAACAGAAAAGAAAGGAATTCATAATGCATCGAGTGCAAAAGGAAAAAGGAAAGGCTCTCTTGGGAGTGCATGCCATTGGTTAAAGGAATGAGCGTAGAAATGAAATGAAAACGTATAATAATAAAGAGAAAATGGTTGCGTTCGTGCGAAACAAAGCTAACTTTAGGCACAAATAATGGAGAGAAAAAAAATTATAATGCGTAGGAAGAAAACTTTTAAGGCAATGCAATTATTAGAAAAGAAGACATATAATAGTGGGTATTTCATCATGAAGTGTAAGCCAGAAGCAATATAATGCAACAATTATGAACAATTTTAACCCTCACAGACTTCTAATTACTTCTTCACTTTCTTTCGATTTAGACCCATTTTTAATGAACATTTAAGCAGTAACATGTATGCATAATACCTAAAATTATCACATTTCAATAAGTGGGTACAGCTATTCTAGGCAGCCTTTTTCGATCTGTTTAAACTGTTTAGCTGAGAAGTTTTTATTTTTTTCGATTATTTTAAGGTTGTGGTTGCTTAGGTTGTTCGCTATATGGTGTTGAGGAAGAGGTATGGAGGAGGGAGTTGGTTTGGTTCTGAAAATGGCAAAATAGCAACCCTTCTTCTAACTTTTAGGTTAATGAAGTGTAATATTTTTCATTTTTTCTAGGTTTTGGGAAAGGGAGCGGTTGTTGGTTAGTGTATGTTTTATGCTTTGTTTTTTCTTTTTTGTTTCCCAAAAACAAAAAAACAAGCATCCGTAACGAACCAGACATGAAAGCTTGAGCCCCAGTTGTTAGAAACAACAAAACCCCAATTCCCTAGATTTCGACAACACAAAAGCTTTTCATCTCAATCAAACCCATATGTTTCTTAAACTAATCCTAAATTTCTGTTTTTGTTGTGTTTTTCTAGCTTTTAATGTAATCTAAAAGATAACCCTTTTGTGTGTTCCTTGGTTGTGCTGTTTCTTTCATGTTCTATAAGTTTGATTTCTGAGTAAGAAATGAAAAAAAAAAAAAAGAGAAGAAATTATGTTCATAAATACCTCTGATTCGTTATCCAGCCTCAGCTTTTTCACCAAGTACTTGATTAGTAATCGAACTGTCATCCTTCCATCCCTTCATAAACATCAAACTTAATTATTACACCCAAAGTTTCAATATAATCACTTGTAAATAAAACCCACGTGCTAATTACTTAACAAAGATCCAATTTTTAGTAATGAAGAAGAAGAAAAATCAATACTTGATTCGTAAGTAGCTTGATCTCTGAGACAACGCCGGTTGTTTCCCTCTGTATTGCAAAAATTAAACCACAAAATATTATACGAATTGCCAAAAGAATTTAAGATGTGGGGTGTAATTAGATTGAGTTTTCTTACTGGTTTGATTCCGACGGTTGAAGAGAAAACCAAATCCCGGAATGAGGGCGGCGAGGAGGGTCGATAACCCTGATGTTGTTGTCGGAGCTGGGTCCGGCAGCGGCGGTTGTGGTGGTGGCAGCAACTAAGTCAAGTCCAGGGTGGAGTTGAAAGGGCGTGGAAAAGTAAGGTCCATATGGGAGAGAAGAGGAAGAACAATTAGAGGATGAAGGGTTATGAGAGGAGATAGGTCTAAATGTCCAATTAAGCTCGGGTGGCGGCTGAGCCAAAACCATCCCTGGAGAAAAATCCCCAACACTTTTCGAACCGACACGGCCGGGGGACAATAAATCGAGCTCGGTCAATCCGAAGCGGAAGCCTGGCGGTTGAGGACGATGACGGTGGACGGCGACATCAGGTGTGGCAGCACCGATGCTAAGGCGAAGCCAACTCTCGTCGGGGGTGTCGTGAAGAGGTCGATCTTTAGAAGTGGAAGGGGTTTGGTTAGTTGTTGTGGGATCGTGTTGAAGAGGGAAGAGATGAGGATGATGATCAAGAGAATTATTGTTGGAATTGTTATGGAAAGGTTGAAAATGATTCATGAGGGCAAAAGGGAAGGGCGGAGGAGGCGGCGGAGGAGACGGAGGTAGAGGAACCATTTGGTTCATGTGAGGCGGAGGTGGGAGGAAGAAGGAGGCATGAGGGAGGGAATTTATGTATATAAATATGTGAGAAAGGCAGAGAATATTGGGAAAGTGCAGAAGAGACGAGAAGGAGGAGAATGGATGCTGCAAATCTCACTTCCCATTAATTCTCTTTGTTTGGAAGTTTGTGGGTCGACACACAGAGGAACAAACACACACACCAATAAGCTCACCTGTATAATTCAAATTATTTTTTATTTTATTTTTCACAATAATATATAATAAATAAAATCTAAATTGATAAAGTTTAATTACCTCGATATTGATATGATATTATCCACTTTGATCATAGATTATCGAGATGTTGCTTTTGATTTCTTAAAAAAGTATAATACGAATGAGATAATGTCTCCTACTTATATACCCAACGTCAAACTCCAACAATTTTCAACTGACAAAGGTCGAAGGATGTGTATGAGAGGACAACATGAGGAAAAAGGGTATCGATTTTACACTATCACAAAAAGGGTCCTTTTCATTTAGCTCACATTTTAGTTTGGGGAATTGGGGAAAAAGGAATCCCACCTGTTACACCTTTAACTTTACTCTCCCATATTATTATTTTCAATCCCACACTCATTAATTTCATCCTTCTTAATCTATATTTTGTTCGATCCAAACAAAAAAAAAAAAAGAAGTAAAATCTAAATAACAATCATGAAAAGATTGTTTTTTCAATCATGTACAGTACTATATGTGATTGTATTTTTCAATCTCAATCGTGACTTAGTTACGGTCTATCGTTTCGTTTCAAGTAAAAACAAGTGGCATATGTACCCGTAATAACAATTTTTTAATTTTTAAACAGTTTTATTTTTATACATAATAGAGGGAAAAAAAAACCCTAATTCATGGAGTTAGGAGAGAACCAGTTTTTATATAGAGATTACGAAAAGTGAAAGGAAAAGGAATCCAGTATGAGAATATTAATATTAATATAAAATAGAACAACCCAAGTAAAGAATAAATAGGTAATTATTAAAATAAATATAAAAAAAAAACAAAAAAACAGAAGAGAGAGAGAATGATAATGATGGTGTTCGTCCTCGATCCGAGAATCGAAACATACAAAACGACACATGGGATGGGAAGCATCAGCCATGGAGGCTGTCCTGTTTTTTTCTCTTTTATTTTTTAAAATTATTTAACAAATTAAATATTAATTGATTAAATTAAATAGTCATGGGTACGTAACCAAATTAACCATGTGCCGCTCCACTCTACTTTGTTTTTTCTTTATATATAATAAAAAGTTTTTGTTAATTTAAAAAAAAAATTAATATATGATTGTAGAAAAGTTACTCATTTTTATTACAACTTTGACAAACATTTAAAAAATTGTGAATAAAGTAGGGGTTAGCACCATATTATCTCATATTTGTAGGCCTTCAATCAAATTTAGCAACTCTTTCAACTCAACTAGTTTTAAAATATATAAGGCTTGAAAATATAGACACGGGCTTAAAAGTGGGCTTAAAAGTTGATGAAGTGTTAAAAAGTTTATAGTGAGATGAAATGAGATGGAAAGGTGGGAATGTTCCCATTAAAGAAATGTAGGCTAATCCCTACTACCTTTCCCCACTTCATACCATATATTCATAATTTATAATCTCTCAACCCCACCAAAAAGGAAAAGAAAAAGAAAAAGAAAATCAATATTTCTCATAATGCCCTTTAATCTCATCATCATGCCATCATCACTACCATCACCATACTTAACTTATTCCACACCACATAAACTCCCCTCCTCCTATTTATTCAACTAACTCAACATTCTAGTGTTTGTGTTTGTTTTTTTTGTTTTTGTCGTCTCTATTTGGTCTTTATTATTCAAAAAAAAAATTATAAGATTTAGAGTAGTCGATTCCTTGACGTTATTGTTCGTGAAAGTTTGGATTGATATTGAAGCGATTTAGACAAAGAAGCATAAAAGAGGAGGGGATCGAGTATGTCTTTTCTAGACAAATTCTTCTTTAATTGTAGATTGTTTTATTGTGATTTGTATCCATATAAAAAAATATATATATATATAGATGATTTGGTAAAAAAAAAGAAAGAACAATGATGAAGGAATAATTCAAGAATGGAGGATGAAAATAATAGCCTAATTGTGTATCAAAGAATTAAAAAAACAATAGTAAAAAAGTAAATAAAGATTAAATAAAAATACTAAGTGGGGAGTTGGGTGTGTGCATGAAATGAATAAATGTGTGCGTGGATATAATGAGTGTGCATGTCAGTGCATGCATGTGGTGGAGCTGCACAAACATGGGAGTCCAGATGAGTCGTTTTTTTGGTTTAAATATGTTGCTTAATTAGTTGAAATATAATTGAAATATAATTGAAATATAATTGAAATATAATTGAAATATAATTGAAATATAATTGAAATATAATTGAAATTAGGAGGTAAATGTGAAAAATGAGAGATGAGCAGTGAATATGGGTGGTAAGGCCCACCAACAAAAAAACACACAATCTTGTGATGGAGACAAGTCTTAGAGGCAAAGCTAAGATTCAGTTTTTGTTTTTGTTCTTCCTTTTGCCTTTTTACTTTCATTCAAATCTGAATTTATATATGTATATATATATAACGTTGAAAGGTTTTGATCCCTTCTCCTCTCTAGTGGGCTGTGGGAGAAATGATTAAAAAGGCAAAAGGGTTCCGACTTTCTCATCAAAATTGCTTTGTTGCCTTCCAATATAAGCCTTCATCTCTCTTTTTTTTATTATTATTATAAAAATATGTAAAAAACAATTCATTATTGCAGAATTTAATAGTGTGTGATGAGATTGTGGAGTTTGAATCATTTATGCATCGAAACCACCGAGAAAAAAAGTATAAATGTTTGTTACAAATGAACAAAAATCAAAAATCAAAATGATGAGTGTTAAAATCATATAATCACCAAAGTATCATCATTTTAATCATCAAATTCCGTCTTCAAAATAGATAGGATTATGCATCGTTATTGTGGTATTAAGCTCCAGATACACACTCCCACCCCCAAGTTAATCCAATTTTTTTAGTCAACTAATTAGTATAAACTTTGAACCGTAGAATTTTTTGGGGTTTCTAGCTGCTGTCGTCTTTTTTCAGTGGTGGCAGATTTGTCTGTTTTTTTTTAATAAAAGAAAGGTTGGAATGAAATTATTTCTTTTCTTTTTGGTTTTGTATCATGAAACGAAATTAAAAAGTGTAATATAAAATAAAATAAAATAATTGATAGGGGAAAGGGCAAAAAGACAGCATGGACGTGCGTGGAAAGTGGGACCCAGAGAGGGGAGGTGTTTGCATGGACGTGCGCGGGATGTGGGTCCCACCGGAACCTGACTGCGCGTGCAAAGCCGGACTTCATGGGGGGGCCACCCCCGGTGGGCCCAACTCGTACTTCTTTCTTATTTACTCTTTTCTTTTCCTTTTATTTTTAAATAATTGAATTAAAAATAATGAATTATACATTTGTAATGATTAAGCTGGTTTAATAATTCCAACAACGCAACGCAAGCCCGCTGCGTTTTTACCAAATTATTATTTTATTGCAAAGTCTTTTTTGTCATTATTCAGTTTCTTTTTATTTTAATAAATACAACTCAATATTCAATACTTTATTTCTTCTATATCTTTTAATTTAGTATAACAATTTTAACCTAATCTATTTTAACAAGAATAGAATACCCTAAAAATATATATCAATTCACATTAATATTCCCAAAATGTATACATACGTGGGTAAGAACTCTCAATGATATTAAATTATATTTTTAATATTTAGAATAATATTTTAACAACATCCTTGTTCAGATCAAACAAATATCGTTATGCTTCTAATCAATCAATTTATATTTAATCATTGAAATCAACTTTGAAATAAAAATATATTAATTTATTTAGGCAGTGTATTAATTTATTTTTTGTACTAGGATTCTGTTGTAAAAGTATTAATTCATAAATTTTAATTATATATAAAAATAGTCATAAAGATTATATTATTAGAGAAAAAGGTTGAAACCAAATAGATAATTAATTTTTCAACTGACGTGGATGTTTTTAAAATTTTGTTTTGTATCTATATATATATTTTAATGATTTTACAAACAAAAAAACTTATCATAAAATACAAATTGAAACTATTAGAAGTTGATTAAGATTAGGACTCCATAGGAAAAAAAAAGGAGAAAAAAATGATATGAAGTTCCCATATATTGGCAAGTGTGTGATATAAGCGCAAGCAAATAAGCAAGCCCATTAATAGGCCCATATTCCCCTAAATGGGCCTTCAGCCCGTTTCAGTGTGTACTGAAACGAAGGATCTATGTCCAAATCCATCTCGGCGTCTACGTGGAAGAACATGACTTTGGTCCTTTGTTTTTTTAATATTAAAATTGCCCCATAAACTTATTAATATTGCATCTCCCAACAATAGTTTTATCATATTAAAGTCCTATTAAAACTGTAAATAAGATAGATAAAAATTAAATACTATGTATGTAGATGAGATGTGTAACAATATTGCTATAAGATTTGTATACACAATGTATTATGGTTTAATCAATTAAATGTCTAAAGATCTTTTGAAACCAGTTTAAGCAAAATAAAATAATATATTTACACGTTTTTGCACCTAAAAGCTTAAAATAGTTTAAATATGTCAAATTATACACACATGCATAGGGTATTAAACAATTAATAAAACATTCCATTTAAAGTATTACCGTTCATAATTTTAAATTGATTGTAACCGAAACAAGTCCTGAGTTTCCAGAAAAACCATGGGTGGGGCCCATGGAGGGATCCGTGATTGGCTGGCAATGGCCCGATTTGAACGTGCGCTGTCAGCAACCATCCTGGATATAGAAATGGCATGCGTGGAGGAATGTGATTGGACAAAGGACATTGACTCACGTGTTCCTTAATCGCCAAGGCACCTGGGAGAAAAAGGCCACAAATGTTCAAATGGGCCTAAAACCTTGAGGCCCAATATTCCTCCTTTTATGGAAATCACCAAATCCTCGTGTCTTTGCCGACACGACAACACACAGCGCAACAACACTCCACCACACCAAACCAAAACCCTATCCGTTTTTTTTATTATTAAAAAAAAGGAAATTACAAAAACTAGTTTAACAATTATCTCGTGAATCGTGGCTCCAACGGGAAAGTCGTGGATCAAAATGGAACTTCAACAATTTATTTTTCCTGGTCCTCACAAATTGGTCCAATTTTCAACTATTTCTTTTTTTCTTTTATTTTTTTGCACTTAAAAAAAAAAAAATTACAAAGATAGTAAGGTCACCCAACAATTTCTTTTCCTTTTAAAAAAATATATTTCTTCACATTAATAAAAATATATTGTTCTTCCAAACTTAACAAAAGTACAAAAGTTTAGGTCAAATTTACAAATAGGTCCACAATTTTTTCATGTTAGTAAAATAATAGTATCAAATTTGTGATTAATAATTTGAATGAGTCTATATCTTTATTTTCTTAACGTATATATACCATACCTTTCAATTAAAACAATTGAATTATTTTAGATAATTTTTATTAAAAATGTAAGCTAATATTTTATAAATTTAAAATTTAGTATTATAGTGGAATCTTCTCCTAAAAAAAATGTAAACATATTTATTTAAACAGTAAAAAAAACGGGAATTATATGTAAAGTTAAGGTGAGGGAGTTAGAGAATATAATCCTTATCTCCTATCTGATTTGACTAACAAAAACAAATCTATGACCTTTTTGTAATTTTCTCCGTGAGAAGTTGACCATTTAAAAGAAAAATTTGTTCAAAGAGTTTTTGTGTCAATTGTTATCGTATCACACGACAAAGACCGGTTCAAATAGCAACTACTTATTTTCTTATTTTAAAATTCATATTTAGTTCACTTTTCCTTAATTGTATTATAAATTAATGTTCCTAACATTTCTTTTTCTTGTTTAAACAAATCAAATTCAAACCAATTACTCCGCCTTTGACCAAGTCTCCTTTTTATTTATCCCTAATATTTTACACCAAACATTAATAAACTCCCGTGTTTTTCTTCTTTTTTTTAATCAAATAAATTCTATACTAATTTCCGTTCGGTTGATGATCATATTATAAAACGAAACAAATGTTTTTGTTAAAAAGGTCATAAAATATCTCTAAATTTTTTAATATTATTTTTTAATTAATTTTAACTTTCCTTTAATTTTTTTAAGAATGTTTTAAATTATAATGAAAATTTTGAAATCGTAGATATTTTTTTAAACCTTTGAAAGTTCAAAATGTACTTTTAAAAATTTAAAGGTATTTTTGAAATAAGACATGTGCTTTTAAAACTTAAAAAAGAATCTTAAATTTAAATATATTTTTGAAATGAAATATAAAATATAAATATTCTTTATAATTAAATTAGAATTTTTATTTAATTGAAGTTAAAAGGACTCGTGGAAGACGTGTCCCATTAAAGCGGTCATCCCATGTAGCTCGTGCCTTTCATTTACTATTTACTTTCAATTTTCTCTTATTTATTTAGTCCTTCAATATTCCGTCTCTCTCCCGCTCTGTAACGCTATTTTCCTCCAATTCCCTCTCCTGCTTCTTCTTCCTCCTCCTTCATTCTCCCGCCATGGCTAGGGCTACTGTCGAGCTTGATTTCTTCGGCCTCGAGAAGGAGGCCTCCTCCAGGTCTCAGTTCCACAACCTTCTTCACCGCAAGAGAAGCTTTCGAGGTCCTCCTCTTCCCCTTCTCCCCAATCCTTAGAAACTTTTCCTTTTCATTTGCGTAATTCTCTTTTTCTCTCTTCGCAGGCATTCAAAGCGCCATTTCCAAGATCAACCCCGAGCTTCTCAAATCTGTCATTGGATCTGCCTCCATTGCTCTGCCTCCCACTCCCAAGGACGCCAACCACAACCTTCTCTCGCCTTTGCCTCTCTATAACCCTCTCTTCAGGTAATATTGCAGAAACTCCTACCTACCTCATCGTGTTCGCGGTTCCGTTTCAAATTTCCTCCGAATTCATTGTTTTCGCTCCCTTTCTGTTTCTCAGGCCGACTTCTGAATCTCTTCAACATACATCTCCGATGACTATCTTCTACAACGGAACCGTCGCCGTTTTTGACGTTCCTCGTGATAAGGTTCGTTTCACCTCTGGATCATCGTCTTACGTACACGACTTTTGCATCAGTTTTTTTTTTTCTTTTTCTGTAACTGATTTTGTTTTTGTTGCTTCCCGATCAATTAATCAATCGCTTTCTTTCTTTGTGGCGTGAAAAAATTCGTCTAGGCCGAGAGCATTCTGAAACTCGTTGCGGAAGGAAAAGCTGAAGCGAATCCTACGGTTGCAATCCCATCCACCGACCGCCAGCAACAGTTGCTTGCATCTCTTGACGGAGGTGATTAAACATCCACCGACCTGTACTGAACTGATTTTTTTTTTTTTATAAAGATATTTATATTTATCAGTATTTCCTTTTACTATTTTCATATTTTGTCTAAAATACATGCTAATTAGTTGCGTTTTTTCAGCAGATCTTCCAATTGCAAGGAAGAAGTCGCTTCAGAGATTCTTGGAGAAGCGTAAGGAGAGGTAATGGTCCATATTCCCTGTAAACTAAATTTGCATAACTAAGAGAAATCCATCACACACTGCAATTATTATTTTCCAATTTATTTATTTATCCGTTCTTTGTTCTTTTTGTACTTGCCTTCAAAATTCTTGCTAAGCTTTTTCCCTCGGTGTAGTCTTATTCTTTGGTAGCTTAGGCCGGTTTATTGAAAACAACGATGGGTGGATACTGTTGATTTGTAATGATTATAAATTGTTTTTCTAAAAAAATAGGATTATTGTTCTTATATTGATTTCTCTGATTGTATCGCCTATAAAGAGTACGGGAGAAGAGAATCGAACTTTTAGTTGGAAGAGAGTTGAGATAGGGAAATTCCATTTGATAGCTTTTTGAGTGAATGATAGTATAAAACTTGATTGGCTAATGCCTTCCCTGGTTCATTTTATTACTGTATTTATTATTTCTGACGGAGACATTTTATTGTTGAAATATCCCATTTAATCTCTAGATAGTTCTTCTGGTTTGTTTATGATTTGACACTTTTAGAAAAAACTTTTTTTCAAAAAATGAAAATTATTATTATAGTTTCATCAAGTTTCATAGAAATTAACTTCAAACTATTAGATTGAATTTCAAATTTATTGATAGACCAATAACTAGATTTTAAGAATTTAAAAGTAGAGAACTAAAGGACCAAAACGGTAATAAATTTAATATTGAATTTAAAACCCTTTTTTATTTATTTATAGAAAATATTAATTTTTTATAATAAATACTGAAATAATGTGTATGTATTATGGAGAACGGTTGGGATTGGACCCTTGGAAAAATTGTGGCAAAAGTTAGGGGTCTGTTTGTAAGAAGCTCATTTTTATTTATTTATTTATTATTATTATTATTTGAAATGCATATACTTATCATCGATTTGAATTTTGAAACTTCAATTAGCATATAAAAAACGTTGTGAAGAAAGTAATTTTTTAGAGAATAAATAAAGGGTATTACACAAGTTGAAAGACTTTTTAGGGAAGTGGGTGGACGGTAGAGGAGTTTAGGAGGGTCAGGCAAGAAAGCTTCCCTTTTTGACTTGTGGCATAAAAAAACTAGGATTTGATTCAATTCCATGAAGCTTCCTCGATGCTTCTCATTTATTCACATTTTTCTTTGATGTGTTTTTTTTTTTAATTTTAAACTTTTACTTATTTTGATGGAATAAACAACAATGAAAGAAAAGAAAAGAAAAGGGAATAGTTAGGTGTATTGTATTTTAAGGAAAGCTTTTTATATATTTGATTGTGTTGTGTGTACAGGTTGACTACGTCTTCACCATATGCCTTCCCCTGCCCCCACCTAACCTGAAAAGATGGTGAAGATCAACATTACGCGTTTTCTGACACAGACAAATAATCTCTCTTTTGCTTTTAGTTAAGAAATATTAAAAAAAATTATGACAATATATTTATATATAAATATATAGATATAATCTTAATTTCATGCCCTTCCTTTTGGACTCCCTTTGTATAGCCATAGGCCACATAATGTTATGGCAACTTGTGATACTGGGGTAGACTTCCTACTTCCATTGATCATTCCCTGTTGCTTTATTATTTATTTATTTATTTATATGCTACCTGACTTTTCTTTTTATTTGTTCTTGCCGGTTGAATTCCAACTTTGTGGCTTTGGTTTCTATTAGTTTGAAAGTTGGGATTTAAGGAATCAAAGTTGTACTGGAATTTCGGTTCTTTGAATATTATTTATTTTGGTAGACTTTTGAAGTCAATTGGTAGCGGTGGTTATTTGAAACGTGATGTGTATTGTGTATTTATTATTGCGACTGTTATCCCCAAATCAGAAATGGTGGCGATGTCTAGAAGAGATATATGCTTCGTGGTTTGGTTTTATGCCTTTTTGACCATGTCGTTATCTCCTCCTCCTAATTCAAAAGACCCATTCCTCCCCCAAAACATAATTAAGAACAAAATGAAGTGTGTTACATTGGATTAAGGGGGAGATGGAGAATGTTGAAGAAATATGGTTTGATTATTGGCTGCTTGCTTGTGTTGCCAAGCGTCAGTATGTCAAAATGAGCATAGTTCAACCGTAATTGTGAAATACTTTTTTTTTAAAATTGTTTATTGGAAGCTCAAATCCCCATGCCCTAATTGTTGAACTCGAAGTTGGAAGAAAGAAAAATAAAAAAACGCATGTAGAACATCTCCTCCATCCATTCATGTAGCCTTTCTTTGACCATCCTCTTTGCCTCCCACCACACACCATCCCTTGGAAGACTACCATAGTTTATTCTCTTCCAACCACTTTGTTAAAACACAAAAAGAATTTGGGTTTTAGTTTACAGATGTTGGCAAATTGGACCGCCAAAACAATAGTTACCTTGAATTGAGTATCTCAAACTTCTCCTTCCAATTTATACCAAATTCTATTCAATTCATTAAGCGACAATCATATCATAATTAATGATTATTTTGTCTTAAACTTAAACTTAAACTTATGGTCTCCAATATAATTTATCTTTATCTTAAAAGTCTTCCAATTTATGACCGCCATAGATTTTGTAGCATGCCTTAACCTTAAAGTCTCTAATATGAGGAGTTTTATGGGCTTTTACCGAATAGTTCAAGTTTATTTTGTAGACCCAATCCATTACATGTACACTTTACTTAGGAGATTCAAGTTTGCTTCAAAACAGTATGTTTTTAGGGTTTTTAAACCCTTACTTTCTCCCTCTGATTAACCAACTACTTTGGATGATTATGGTCCCAATCAATTTAATTACCTTAACGGTGGCTTTCGATTCGTAGAAGGAATTGAAAAAATTCATGGTGGAAGACAATCATCACAGTTGCTGAATGAACACAGGAAAGAACAGACGCCTGTGCTGAAATTTGCAAGGTAGAACAAATGGTCGGTTCAAACCATAATCAATCTTCCATAGAGGTAAGTAGTAACTCAAAAACTCCGCTAGTATTCATTTTTTAGGATGAATTTACTTTTGCAAGGATGATGGATGATTAAAGTATGTACGTGTACCAATTTTGATACAAATGATGAGCATGATAGATGATTACTATGCCCTATCTATGATTTATAATATGATATAAGACAATATGATATTGCTACTATATATGATAGAAGACAATATGATTATGCTACCATGTAGGAATGGTTAGGAGTTTACCAATTTAATTGTAAACTTGTCAGGAAAAGGGGAAAAGGGCAAGGGTTCGCATATCGCATAGTATCTCACACTTCTTATGATTATGATTGTACAATGTGAAAACTATTAAAAGGTCGCTAATCAACCTTTAATTGTGAACTTTTATGGATCGACAGGGATTCACATTTTTATCCTTTTATGATGAAGAGCAGGTATAAATAAAGTCGTGCCCTAGCATGCATATGTTGTGTGTGGGATGTCTCATTTCCATTTCCATTCTAATTACTTCGTTACATTATTATTCATATAAAAAACAACATAAAAATTAAAATTAATTGCGTACGATTCAATCAGAGAGGGTTGTGGAATAATGAAAGCAACGAGTCGCTGTCTTCACGAGCAAAATATTATTCCTTCTTCTTCGTTTGAGTCGTTGACCATCCCATTCATGCCTGCATATTTTCTGTATCTCCCACTCAGACATCTATGGCGGCCCCCCCAGATTCCTTTTCTTTTTCTTTAGCTTCTCAATTCAAGCTTTGTAAAATATATATCCATACAATTAAAACTCATAAAACAACGTCAAAGGGAGGGAGAGAGGCGTATACATCGAGCTACGAAATTAAACCCCATTTGCCTTTGCTCACCAAATTAATCCAAAGAGAAAGAATCAATGATTATGTCAGAATTAACCCAAACACAGTTTGATTTTTAAAAAAATTGTGGTTCGTTCGTTTATGGGAAGCCATTACTGTCCTCGGAGCGATCGAAATGAACAAGACGACTGCTGCTGCATTTGGGGCAATCTTCGACCTGTTTGGGCACCATGAAGTACATGAAGCATCTCTTGCATCCGGCAACCACTAGCACGTCCTCCTCCTTTCCCGGCGGGTATTGCTGCCTACTAGCACCGTACGACGACGAAGAACACGACTCCTCGCTGCCGTCGTCCGACGAGCTCTCATCCGCATCGTTGTCGTCGTCATCTTCCGAGTATAAATCTCGGCTGTGTGCTTCCGCTGTCCTTGGATCTTCCGTTACTCTCATACCGGTCCGGCAATTCCTATAGTAGACTTCCCCAGTCTAGAGAGCCAAACGGAATAGAATGGAAAAGTTAATTTAGTGTTCCCGAGGAGAAAATGAAACAAAAGAAACAAAAGAAAGAAAGGCAAGGGAATCCGAAATCCAGAAAGCTTTTTCTGAGGTCGTACGAAAAGAAAACTGAAAATGGGGGACGATAAAAGGAAGTATGAAATTAATTAATTCTAGGGTTTGGAATCCGAATCCTGGGAAGGGCGGATGGAGTCCGTATGGGAGGGAGAGAGAATTTAGAAAGCAAGGCATTAATCATAAAGACAAATTTATGGATTCAGAAACGCATTAATTAAAGATCGAAACGAAAGCTCCCTCTCGAACACACAATCATCAGAAAATTAAACAAAAGTACAAGACAACAGAATTTCCAAAGATCTGCCATATGCGCCCTTTGGCAATAAATGAAGGCAGGTTAAGAAGAGGAAAAAAAAACGAAAGAATTAGAAGCTGGAACAAGAGAGAAAAAGACAGAGAGAAACAAAGCGAGAGAAGTGAGAGTTGAAATCAATGAAAATTAAGACGCAAAACACAGAAAACGAAAGCCGGTAATGGTGATCCTGACCTTCAAATCGAGGCATTGTTCCCAGAAAGGAGGGAGGGAGATGTGAGAGTTGAGCTCCAAGGTTGTGTCGAAGCGATGATGTTGATGAAGAGGAATATGACGTTCGTCGGCGGAAGAAGAAGAAGACGACGACCTACGAACACCGGCCGAGGGGGCAGCTGAGACCAGACGGTGGTTGAGGGAGAAGGTACGGAAAGACTGCTCGAGGGAATCAGTAACCGCCGCCATATCGGGAGATTTCATCTGGGAGGAGGGAGGGAGGAGGAGGAGGGGGGGGGGAGGAGGAGGAGAGGAGGAGGAGGAGGAGGGGGGGGGGGGGGGGGGGGGGGGGAGGAAGAAGAAGAAGAAGAGATGAGATGGAAGGAAGAATGAGAATACGAAAAAGTGTATTATCGTCGTCGGATGATAAAAAGATGAAATTATTATTTATTTAAAAAAAGAAAAAAAGAAAAAAAGAAAAAAAAGAAAGAAACGGGGGAGGAAGGCGCGCGTGGGAGTTGTTGAGAATATCTCAGGTGGGACCCATATATTCGGAACTGTAGAAACAGAAATGGTGCCAGGTGTGAGTGAAGAGAAGAAATTGGAGCAGCCTCACGCGCGCCTCAAAGGGAGAGTTTAATTTGTTTTCTTTTGGATTTTGGGCCGAGTGATCCGCTCCTTACCCAAACCAAACCAATGCTGGAGTTTTGCAATATTATTTATATTTATTTAGCATTAAAAAAAGAGAAAGACGAAGGGCAAAAGAGGAATTTGAGAAGGAAGGGGGGAATCTTTGTTAATTAGGTTAAAATTAAATTAATTTGATGTTTCTGAAAAGTTACGTACCAAAGTGTTTCTGACACCACGAGCTTCTCCCTGTTTCTGCACAAATATTCCCTGTGGCCTTCTGCCATCCGCCCAGCCCCCCCCCCCTTTCCTCTCTCTCTTTCAACTCCACCCTCTCACAAGAAAAACAAAAAAATAATTGTAAATTCACGAAATCTCCATAATACCCTTAAACACATCCTTGTGGATTCTAAAACCTGCATTTCAAGTATATTACTAGTATGTGTGCATCATCATTTTTATATCTAACATACATTTTAGTAGGAATACTAAACTATTTCATTCTTGAATTAATACTCATTTAATCATAATAATATATATCGTATTCCATAAAATTAGTTTATATTCTTATAAATCTGTCAATTGGGAAGATTAATATTTTAAATGATGATCATTACGACTTGATCTTAATCTTGAGTTATGAATTTCTGCATGTGAGGCCATGTCTTTTATTTGCATGAGTGAGAATGATTTTTATACCCGATTCAATGTCTACCATTTTAGAGACTTTACAAAATAAAATAGGGAGCTGAAAATATAATATTTATGAGATGGAGTTAATTTATTACGTGGATGAGTAATTTAATTACAAGTATAAAGTTGTGCATAAATATAAAAAACTAAAAATGAGTGATAATACATTGCTATATTAGAATCTTATTTAATGCTATGGAAGGTGGAAATATTGTATTTTGCTTCAATTTTCCGAAATGAATTCAAATTAATTAGTTGATTGAATGTTCCATTAAAAAATACTTTACGCTGGGCTTCCGTGTGGGCCCAACGTAAACTAATGCCAGCTAATAATTCATTTCTTCTTCCTTTATTATTATTATTTTTTTATTTTTTATTTTTTAAGAATATTTTGACGAGAAATTTCGACCCTTTTGCTTCGATCGTAATTCTACCGTTTCTCGTTTCTTCTCCTTTAACAATTTCATTGACTTCCATTCCAACAACTTTCAGAATCGCCGGCCGAGCAGCACAGAGAAAAAGCTTAGGGAAAATGTCGAAGAACGATGAGCCGGTCGTCGGAATTCCATTCTATGTTGGCAATAACGCTTATCAGGCTGGACAGATCCCTCCGAACGCCATTTTTGGCCATCCCCAGGGAGTTCCTATCCAGCAAACCATGTACCGCGACACTCCTGCTCCTTACTGCTGTGTTTATTGTGGAAATTCCGGTCTCTCCTCCGTCAGGTGCCTTTTCTACCTTCTCTCTACCTCTGCGTCTAGGTTATTTTCATTATTATTATTTGTGTCTCCTTTCTTTGATCTATTTGAAATTCTGTGTCTAATTAGTCCGGTAGTTGTCTTTTTCTGTTTTAACCGATGATTATCCCATTGTTTTTTTTACTTGAATCGTGAATTCAGGAACGGTTTTGGGCATTGAAATTTTTTACTTCGTTTATTGGAACTTGTATTTGATTGATCAATGGGACTTCCCCATTTTTGTCTTTCACCTAATTTTCTTCTTTAGGATCAGAATCACTTGTCGCTATTAAATTTCGTGGGTCGTGAAACTTTGCTTACAACATAAGGCAGGAGCTGTCTGGTTGTTGCTGCTATGCTCTAACAATTAACTGAAATAATTTGAGTGACTTTTACCCTATATACTCAAAATGTCTTCGTAATAGTTGTTGCCTGGGCGTTTAAGTACACTTCTTCGTTTACTTTGGTTTGAAAATCGTCCGACGCCCAACTTTACTGCTGTCCAATAATGTTTACCAGATTGTGGTCGTTCTGAGGGATTGCTGTTTGTGTTTGATTTCATACATAAAACTAATTGAATCAAGGGCAGTTACTTTGTTTTCAAATTTGTATAAATACTCAGTCAGGACGCAGGTGCAAGGTGGTACGAACTCAGGGGCTCGCAAATGGTTTACACCATACAAAGTTTTGTCTGGCTTTAAATCCATTTCATTTTTAGAAACATTCAAATTGCTTACTTTTATATAAGATGCTCCCTTCTTTAAAATAGCATTATGTTAGTGGGGGCACTTGAAATTTTACCATTCTGGACTTATCAATCAATCTAATTTCTTGGTGTGCATTAATTAAAATTAATGTTCTGTTCATTCTTTGTTCAACGGCAACAATGAAAATTACAATAATAGCATAAGTCAAATAGGTTACCATGTTACAATTGCAGTTTTTAATGAGAGCAGCCTAAACAAATATAAGACCAAATGTTGAGATTGTATATACACTGACAAAAATGTTGGTACTCATATGTTCAAGACTTGCTGTAGCAGGGCATCAATATGATTTATCATGGTTAGGCAGCAAAATTTTGTGTATAACTATCTGGACATAGAAGATATAGGAGGGGAGAGAGGTGGATGTCGTATGTTTTTGTTAAGAGTCAAATAATTATGCTTCTTCATATGGTTGTGATGCTTTCATGACCTCTGCAGATCGAAGATAAGTTTAGCTGCTGTCGTTGGTTGTATGATGCCATTTATGTTGGGAGTATGCTTTCTTTGTCCTTCAATGGATTGCCTTTGGCATAAGTATCACTATTGTCCCAGCTGCAAGGAAAAGGTATGACTATTTCCGGTCATTTTTAATTCTTTCAGTTGCTTCTTCTTATCTGCATATTGGTTATTTGAGACTTTGCTCTAATTTAGATAATTGGAGTAATTAATGATACTATCATATTTCCTTAGGTTGGTGATTTTGAGAAATCGGATGTGTGTGCTGTGATGGATCCTCCACACTGGACACAGCCAAGCTTTGCATTGCCTGCTTGATTTTTACGAGCTGATAGTTTATTGTGTGGCTATTTTGCATTGTCTGCAGTCAGTATTTGCTATACTCTTGTGCTATTTGATAGAACCTAGTACATGTTTTTTATTTGCTATACACTTGTGCTATTTTTGAGATGTTCTTTTTACAATTAGGGATAGGCAAAGTTTGGATACAATTGTGATAGAACCAAGTACATGTTTTTTATAACTTACCGCTTGTAAATACCTTGTTCTTACATTGGCATTGTTGTTTATATATAGTACCGCTAGCTTAGTCTGGAGGAATCATTTCATAGACCCCTTGATCATTCACCTCATAAGTTGAAATGGTATGCGTTTGTTCAATTAATTTCCCGTGGCCATTCACTATCTGCATCTCCTAACACCATTTGTTCTAACCTCTCTCAAATTACATTTTGAGCATGCACCTCATCATCTGGATGAATCAACGATGGGATTTTCTTTTTTCTTCTTTATTTGGCTATCGATATCGAAATGAAGTCGAGCATAGATGGTTTGCTATTGCCTGCTTGGTTTTGAGGGGACTTGGATTCTGATCAGTGATGATGATCTGGGATCACCACGCAAGTAAACAATTAAGAAACATCTTGGAAAAGATAGTATACCTGAGTTCAAGGGGGTCTTGCCCAGAAGCAGATGTATAGAAAGACAATCGAAGTCGATTGCGGAGGTTTTCAATCTGGAAGCGAAAGTTCGGCATGGGAAATAAGAGCCGGTCTCGATAGCCAAAGAGACTGCCTGCATGAGTATGCCATTGCAGGGGGCAGCTTTTTACAGATCCCTTCGTGAAGTTGCAGGCTGCAGGCAAGTCATCCTTGGCTACAGTACATGACTCTACATTCCCATGTTGAACCTTTCCTTCCTTCCTCGTAAATCAGGTTGAATTAAAGCCTCCCCTTGTATGTTGAATGCGAGAGTGCAGTCCATTCCTTTTGAAGCAAAAGGAGATAATAGGTATGTATGTATGTGTGTATGTATGTTTTCATTGGAGTTTGGCTTATAAGTTAAAATTAGGAGCAGCCCCACCCACAACAATATACTGCACTCTACACTCACCGAGGTTTCTGTCTCGGAATATATTCTGTATAATTGGACTTACAAAATGTGTGTTGGCTATTTCTATAGATCAAACCCCTCCCCAACACCTATTCTCAGAGAATCTTTTTATGCGTCACCGTAGAGGACAGTTCATTCTTTGTCCTCATTTTCTTCAACATACAATATGCACAACATTGTGTGTTTAGCTAAGATATACTTAGCTGAATAAAGAATGCTTATTTTATTAACGACAACCAAAAGCGAACAAACACATATATTTTAGTTAGTATGAAAATCGAACTTTTTCGATATAATTTAAAAGTAAACTTGTGTATACCAGAGTAATACTTGGGTGCATCTTTGTTGTACCGAACTTTTTGTAGTCCATTCCAACCGCATAGTAGAAAAAACTCAAAATCCATAGTAGTGGTATAGATTGCCTAATACCAAGTTTAGTGGTCGATCCATACCAAAGGAGAAAAAACTCAAATTATTAGCTTAGACCATTTCATGCCACAAAGCTTTCTTCAGAGATTTAGTTTTCTGGCTATCATTTGCTTCATCCATTGCTGCAGTCCTCTGTAACTCAGAAGCTGTCATAGAAGAATACAAGAGAAATCTTCTAACTTAGTACCCATTTGTGATCATCCCTTTGACTCTTCTGCAACTCGTTGACTTTGGCAATCTTCAGCTTCTCACTAACTTTTTGTTCTTGCGAAAGTCAACGAGTTGCAGAAGAGTGCCTACAATAATACAAGACCCAAAAGCTCAAAGTTAAAATTGAGAAGGAAGATGAAGAAAATAAGGGATTTCTACTGGAAAACTCTTCATGGATATGTGTAAATAATGATAATAATAATAATAATAATAATAATGTCTATACATTCATATGTACTTTTGGTTTCTTTCTGGTTAAGCACTTTATAAAGTGGTAGAATAAAATAGAATAGAATATGTCATTTCAGGCTTTGATATCAATGAATCTTTATTGCTCTTAATTATTTGGGCAGCAGCTTTGATGTGTAAAGGAACATGAACTTTCTTTGTCAATTTAGATTTTTGCTGATGATTGATTTTGTAAGTGGAAAGCAGAGTCAATATCACATATGTATTTGAAATGATACTCACACTTTTAGAAAAAGAAATGGATAGATAAGAAGAAAATTCATTTTAAGAATATTTTACCCTTATCGATGATTGGGTCAAACTCGAGCGTAGGACTGAGTTTGACGATGATAAAGGCTTTCCCAATTCTCATCTTCTTTGAAACAAAGATTTTCTATCTGATTCACGTCCAAAGTAGATTAGGACTCATAAAGATGGTATAGTGACCTCAAAATAAAAAAGTTATATTTGTACGAGATAACGGTCAAAGTATGTAAACTCCAAGAAATAAGGAGCTGGGTGTTTGTGTGACTAAACACTTGGAGGGGAAGAAAATGGACAACTTTTTGCATCATTATTTGTTTTTGTTGCACCTTTTTATGAAGAATTGGAAAGAAAAATGGAGGGAAAACAAAAGGAAACAATTAAAGTTTTTTTTTTGGTTTGGTTTGGGTTGAGGAGACTTAGTCAAATCACTTCTTTTAAGGACATATGTTTATCATCATTAATATCCTACCCAACTAAGGTCATTTTCAAATGGTTGGACTATATTTCCATGATTATCATCTTTCATTTTCAACCAATAATCAACTTAATTAGACCAACAAATAATAAAAACTATTTCATCATCTACTTCTAGTTTCTTAAGAATAGAGACTATCCCCGCGTACCAACAATAATTCTTCCAGCATTTTTTGTCCTTACTTCTAGGAGTTCACCCCGTAAATCATTGCTCCAAACAAAACACGCTTAAATATGAAGTTTTTATGATTAAGCCACTGAAAAGAAAGTTGCACCTTGTTGGTATAAGCAGTGAGTTTCAATTCTTTTAAGTATTTCTTAGTCATCTATCCTCAAAATCGCTCTTATTCAAATATGATATCGATTCATTCATGTACCTCTCGGATGTCACTTTTTTATTTTGGTCGATTAAATCTCATATATAGGACTTGCAACAATAAAAAATGAAATTAGTTTATGGTTTGTTTGGTAAAGATAGAAAGTCAAAAGTAAGAGAAGTGAAGGGACCCATTTTTGTTGGTGATTAGGCATCAAAAGAAGAGTCTCTCACATGCCTGCAATGTGCTATCACTCTCCTCTAACCTAAGTGGGCCTCCCTCTTCACCCCATCTAATCCCCACCACTCTCACACTTCCTTTACTCTCCAACACTTCCCATCAAATACGATACTAATACTAAACAAACAAACAATATTGATTCATGTCTACTCGATTCATTTTAGTCAATGGCATCGATCATCACGACAGGTTTTATGTCATCTTCATTGTCAATGATCAAGACAACGCTCATGATCTCAGTGTGAATACCAAAACGAAACTAGAGAATAAAAAATAAAGGAGAGTTCGAGAAAAAAATGAAAAGTTGAATCTTTGTGTTCTCAACGATGTTATTGTGGCCAAAGAAACGAAACTAGAGAAGGAGACGGAGAAGGGTGTTAATGGGTGTGGAACGTGGAATAAAAAAAAAGAATAAAAAAAGAAAAGAGAATAATAAAAAGAAATAATAAAAAAAAAGAATAATAAAATAGGGTTGGGAGAGGCAATATTCGAAAATTCCATTGGTTATAATAAAAGTATGGAATGCAATGGGCAGTGGTGGTTTTAGGTGAACCAAATGAATCAAAAGATAACATAGAAAAGCACACTTTTAGGGGTCAAACTTTTATTCCTATTTTATGTTTTTTTTTTCTTTCTCTTCTTTAATAATTATTGAGCAAAAAGACCACAAAATAAATGTGAATAAACAAATGTCAGTGCTTTCTACAGCTTTTGACTATGCGATTCTCCCTACCACTCACCCTTCTTCTTCTTCTTCTTCTTCTTCTTCTTCTTCTTCTTCTTCTTCTTCTTTTTTGAATTATTATTTTTATTGTGGAATAAAATAGAAGCCTAAAGAATCTCTTAAATTTTATTAAAAAAAAAAAAACCACTCAAAAAAGCATCTTATTGCTTTTCTTACAATATCAATAACTATTTTTTTTGTTTTATTAGGTGAGTAGGAAAAAGTAAGGTATAGAGATACGTATGGTCACATTCCATCAAATGGACCACATTTTTCAAACATGTCCCTCTACTCGCTCATTTCAATTTATCATATAAACATTATGATGATATAGCAATCGAGAGAGAGAAAAAATTAGAAGTTAAATCATCTCGAGTCGGGACCTTTTTAAAAATAGAGATTAATCAAAAGTTGAGACCTCTTTCTTTCTATCCATAAAAGTTACACGTTATTTAAGTTGACTTGGTTCACATAAAGTCGCATAATTGCTAAATCCGCGATTAAGATATATACACATAGGAGTTGTACAGTTTTTGGTGGTACCAATTACAAAATTCCCAAAAATGACAGAGGAAGTATACAACAAAAACAAGACGTCAAGATTGGTACACAGCGCAACACTAAGCCAAAAGCCAAAAGCCAATAGCCAATAGCCAAGAGCAGCCTCTTCCCTTTTGTGGGCTCTATAAATTCTTCTTCACGCTTCCATTTTCTCATTCCCCATCTCTCTCTCTCTCTCTCTCTCTCTCTCTGAAAAATATATATAAAAACTTCATCTTTGTTCCCCCTTCAACTGCTTGACAATGGCAACCTTCCCTCCTCTTCTTCTCCCTGTTGCTGTTTTTGTGCTCTCAAATCTGTTGGTCCCCATAACTCCCAACTCAGAAGGTAATCAACCTACCCCTTAAAATAAACTTCACTCTTTTTTTCTTGAACTAATGATGGGGCAGTGCTTGGGTGAACGCATAGGTGATGCTTTGTACGCCTTGAGGAGATCAGTGAAGGATCCAAACAATGTGTTACAGAGCTGGGATCCAACTCTTGTTGATCCTTGTACTTGGTTCCATGTCACTTGTGACTCTGCTAACCGCGTCACTCGCCTGTAAATATCTTCTTTTTCTCCACTTTCTACCAACCACTTTTTGTGTTCCAACTCTTTTGACAGACATGTCCTGTTTGTGTTGCAGCGATCTTGGAAATGCAAAGTTGTCTGGCAACTTGGTTCCTGAGTTGGGGAATCTCGACCACCTTCAATATTTGTGAGTAACATCTTCTTATTCATTCACTTATGTTCCAACACACAAATTGGAATTAGATTAGTGAAGATTTGGGGAGTAGAAAAGGGTAAGTGATGGGAAAGTTGGAGGGTTCATTTAAGAATGAGTCACCAACTCCAATTCCCAAGTCAATCAAACACTATAAGGATCATAATGAAAATGAAAAAAAAATTGGGTTTGGTGACTCTTTTTTGAAAACTTATTTATTGCAAACTTTAATGTGGGATTGGGCGTTGGGTCTGGTTGTTGCAGGGAATTGTACATGAATGAATTGGTGGGTCCAATTCCAAAGGAGATCGGACGGCTGAAGAGCCTCATCAGCTTAGATCTCTACCACAACAACCTCACTGGCCCCATTCCTCCTTCCCTCTCCAACCTCTCCAATCTCAACTTCCTGTTAGTCTTCTCTTTCATAAATGTGCCTCTTTCTTTACTCTTTCATATTGAAGGTTTTGAAGGTTTAGGAGCTAAACTAGTTTAATTTAACCTTTATGAATGATCCTTAACTGTTCATGTGAAACCACAGGAGATTGAATGGGAACAGGCTCACTGGAAAGATACCAAGGCAACTCACCAAGCTTGGCAGCCTCAAAATCATGTGAGTACATTAAAGTTTTTCATGTTGTCTCTGTCTTGCATTCATCACAATTAGCCTGTGATGATCTAACAATTCCATCTTCACAGCGATGTGTCGGATAACGATCTGTGCGGGACGATCCCAATATCAGGTTCCTTCTCCAAGTTCTCAGAGGAAAGGTGATCAATCGAGTTGATTGGTTTTGAAGATGATCCATTTGCTTTGTATAGATGTTTGCTTCATTTTCGTTTCCCGGTTTTGATTGATGCAGTTTCAAGAACAACCCGAGATTGGAAGGGCCAGAACTAATGGGGTTTGTGAGGTATGAAAATGGAGGAACCTGCTGATGTTTGACTTAATGTGCCTCAGTTAAAAGGGGAGAGAGGATTCTGTATTGTAAAAATAGTATCAATTAATATTCCATATCAAAAGACTGTAATGCTTACTTTTGGGAGGTCACTCTGGTTAGTAGTTTGCTTTCTAAATCATCCAGGCAGATGTTTGAGGTCTTGACCAATATTGGAAACAGGAGCCTGCAAATTCTAGGCTAAATAAAAAATATATATAGTAAAGGAATTTTGTAGCCCAAGAGTGCAGAAACCATTCGTTGCCAAATAAGAGCAAACCAACTTAACCATAGCTAAGTAATAATAAAACTATCGTTCACAAAAGCTTTCATATTCCATCAAGTTTAATGTGTAAGAAATATCAAATGAATGTACATTTTGATTCAATTGGGAGATGTTTGGCTCACAATTTTCATAACTCAAGATTTGTGATGCACTATAACTAAAATAATATACCTAGATTTTTGTAGCATATTATCCAGATGGTATGAAACAATAGATGGCTAAAACCTTTGCAAACTTATGGAACGACATCTTGACCCTTTTTAAAAGGCTTGAAAAGTCATTCCATATGCCCTACATTTATATGCAGTCGAAGCTCGTATAGTGAAGTAGAAGATTATAAACTCATGACGAGGAAATAAAATTAAAAAAAAAAGAAAAAAAAAAACTCACTCATACACGTAACTTGATGTCACAATTCAAATCTAACAAGTACACCCCAAATGCATAAACGCATATACAAACTAAAATACTAGTACAGGTTAACTCTACACAAAAGTGTCATCTGAAGAGGCATTTGTGTACACAGTCTTCACATATCAATTGAAGAAAGGTTACTTGATCCATGAATGAAAGAAGAAAGTCACAATACATTCAACATTTTGTAGGAGCGTTGATTTCTCAACCTAACAAATGTAAACTAAAGGGTACAAAATTGGAAGGGAAAATATTTTTTGTTATTCTGGATTTTTTTTGCTTGGGGGGAGTGGGGGATGTTCTTTTTTCCATTACTTGCTTGGGAAGATACAAAACTCATTTGATGATGAACGCCATGGCAATTATTTAGTTAATTACGTGCCAAGTGGTCACCATGAAATCAGAACAGAATAGATGGAGGAATTATTTACAACGTAAGACCTGTACTGCATGATGGTTGGGAACAGCTACCTTTTGCCCCGGCCAGTTCTCACTGCGATCAACAAGACTATAATCTCCACAAAGTTTTCCTCAATCTGCACCTGTTGCAAAGAAATACATCAATACTGGAAAACAAGACAAATCTACTCAGAAACAGAGGGCAAAGCTAAGGATGTCAAAAACAAGCCACAAAAAGCTATCTAGCTTTCTTCTCTAGTATTCTGAGTTTTTACCACATAATTAAGAAGCAATCTTGTTGGTTTGTTCCAGCAAACTCAACCTAATTCTTAGTTCTAGCTCAACTCAGCATAGTTCAACACTTATGACTTATGTGTTCCTCATGGAAAGTGCCCATAACCACCTCAAAATGAAAAATCTTCTCAACCTCAAACAACCCTGCATTGCTTACTGAACGTGTTCTGGTCTCTTTTTTCTCTACATTGGTTCCAATGGGTCTCATTCCCGCCCTCATTATGTCTAAGATATCCATCTCGATTGATCTTCATCCTATGTGCAGACCGAGGTCGGGCAATGATGGAAGTCATAGAAAGATATATTGTATTGACATACACTGATCTCTAATGTAATACTTTTATGCTAGCCACAAATTAACAAATTTTCAATAAATCTGTGTCATCTTATTATCATTGGAATCTATATATGGATAGATAAAAGATTCAAAAACCAAAAACTATATTTATCAGTGTAAAGCAACATGGACATTATCTACTTGTAAACAAAATACGGTAATACCATTTTTCATTGTCACAATCTAGCCTTAGAAATCATAAAAGTCGTTGAACCTAGTAAGGAATAGGTAACATCTTTTGAGAATCAAGAATCCAGATGCCCTGTGCATCCATCGTTGGTAGTTAAACTGAGATGGTCATGAACTCCTAACAAATTTAAACTGAAATGAATGCCCCGTCTCATATTCATCCAAGTAACTACACAGTCAACCACCCCATGCTTCAATCTAAAACCCCAAATCTTGAAGTTTAACTGAAGATTCACAATTTGTGTCCTACCTAATTCATGAGAAGTCATAAGCGACTAGGAAAGTTAACTTCCAGAAATGGAGAATAGTCAATAGCGAAGGGTTTTATTACCTTTAACTGCAGGAGCATTCTCTGAACCTGTTGATGTATGACTCTGGTTGTTAGATAAGATAAGTGGTGTCAAGGGAGGTGAAGATGTGTCTAATAACATTTCAGAAGATCGAATGGTTTCCAGAGGTTTTGGCTCGTGAAATAAGGTCTCTGTCTCCCTAGGACTCCTGGAAGGAATGGAGAAACTGCGTGTGATGGTTTGAAGAGGAGGCATTGGCAATGGAGATGCCGTACTCCTTACAACCGTTTGAGTTGCAGCAGAGGGTCCTTGGCTTTTGGATATCAAAGGAGCTGAGTGACCAATTAAACCTGAGGGTCTTGATGGCTTATATGTTGAACTAATGGGAGGCCTAGGAAGCTCATGAAGCTCATTTATTTTAGGTGAGGAAATAAAAGTAGGGGAAGCAGATGGGGACACTTTTGGTGATGATGACAACGGTTGTGGCACTAGATTTCGTAGGAGAGGTCCCGAAAATAACTGGGGGTTTTCGACTGGAACAGGCTTGTTAGTTGAAGGCTTACCTATTAGAGGGCCCGAAAAGGCTAATCTCTTAATTTTTTTAGCATCAGAAGCAGCAGCTAAACTGTGCCGTGGCAAACCATCAGACAAAGGAGGAGGTAACTGAGTGGATGATGCGTTAGTGTTACTCTCCTTGAGTACAGACTGCACCTTTGCGGCACCATATCCTGACATATTTTCATCTCCCATTAGCTTGTCATACTTCCTTGGCTCCAATGGGGACGAGTGCTGCAATAAATTTTGCTGATGTATTGTCTGGGTGGTGTTAGGCACGGGATTTCCGGGAACTCCAGAAATTGAACCCTTTGTATCAGCTGGGGTGGGTAGAACATATGTATGGAACTTCCGAGTTGATGAAGGCCGCATCTGTCTTATTCTTTCAGCAGCATCAAATTTTTTATCGGTGAAAAGTGGGGCAGACTGGCTTACTGTTCTACCACCAAAAGAAAAAGAATTCCTATGACTTCTGTGCAGATTTTCCTGCATGGCCACATAGAAACATAAATTTATGAAGATGAAAGACTGCATTTTCATCATACTTTTCACGAATCAATGATGTTAAACGTGAAATTGGTACAGAAACGCAGCTATTGCCAAAGTCCAGTACTCCATCAAGTTAGGAAAATGTGACGCATGCAATGCATGTACTTATACACTAACCAACATTATAAAATAAGTGATATCTTGAATCTACATAATCTACAAAATGATCTCTCCAGGATAATAACACAAGGGAAGAAATTTAAAGCAAACTATGTTCACCTTCAAAGCTTCCACATGATGAAATGCAAGATCTGGCTGGTCCAACTGCATCATTGAAACATATATTACACAATTAGCATATATTTGAGAGCTTAAATTCAACAACTAAGACATGTATGATGCCCTTTCTCCTACCCATACATCCTGCTTTTCCAACACACTACATAAAAATAAACATGGTACACAACAAATCATTTTCCCAAATGAAAAATTACTAGAGATAGAACTCCAGAGAAGGGCATTTAAGTCAACTTTTGGTAGCTTATGTACGCCTACTAATCTTATGAGACAACTTCAACCTTAGAATATATGAATGTATATATTCTGGATAAGCAACCTTAGAAGCAAACTTAGAATATTTGACGTCAAGAAGTTCATAGGACATTTCATATCCCATATAGGTGACTACAAAGATTTAGACCCATGACCTCAAAGATATAAATTTGAGTTAAAAGAATTGAGTTCATCAGATAAATCTACAAAGAACGATTGCAAAGAGTTGTTCCCCTCAACCCTGTTTCAAATGTTCCCATGAAATGCATAGATGAAAGGAAAAGACTTCACAAACTATGGGGTCACTGTTTTAAATTAACTGATTACCTCAGAACTTCGTAATGTTGAAATAGCTTGATCGCGATCATTTTGCGCATAATCAAAACTTAATTCCCCATCATCACCCTCATCATAGCCATCATCATCATCATCGATGCCATCATTATGTCCATCATCCACATTGTCATCTTCCAGTCCACTGAATCGGTAATCTATGTGCTGCTGTTCTGTCAGTGATTTAACATGTGGTTCCACTGCTTCAAGAGATTGAAGTGCCTTCTTGAAGAAACATAGCTGTTTCCAAGCAGGAGATGATGTAAACCATCAAAAAGAAAAGTCAGAGGAAAGACCTTAAAAGGAAAAAAGGGAAGACCCATGAAATGGACAACTGAACCTGAGCAGCATGATGACGTGCAGCCTGTGTGAGAAGACTATGAGACTGTCCTTGTTTCAAAGATTTTAACCGGAAAACAAACAGTGTTGCCTCGTCATCATATTCTTCTCGGGCTGCTTGCAACTGTTGCAATGTAAAGCTCTCCCCTTTTACAGTTTTTGACCTCCCCTTCTCCTTGTGCCTCTGTCTCATGTAATCATATACTTCTCTGTGAAATATACAATGATATAGGAGAACATCTTCAGGAAGTAAATTAACCCACCAACCAGGTTTTCATATACATGTGGGTTTAAGTAAGAACAGTTATTTGCAACAAACCTTTTCTCATCACATTGCCTTTTCATCTCCTGCACGCAAGTGAAGGCCAGTATGTTAAGTGCTTCATATCAATATTCTATTCAAAAGATGGTCAGAATTGAAACAATTATATAATGCAAACATACACAATATTGTTACCTTTACAGCATGTTAAATGCAATTTATTCACAAACGAAATGAAAATAAATAATGTACGGGAAACAGTACAAAACCCAGAGTGAAATATAGATTTCAGTAATAATATATTATACATAGTTAATCCGATCATCATGTGAAGATTTAAACACAATCCAATGACCATGCCAAGATTAACACACACATGCACGCAGAAAGAACTGAAAAGTCGCAAAGGCGGTAGATCATAGGAAATAAACAAGCAAACAGGAAAATGGTAAAAGGATAACAACTGAAAACAAGAAAATAATCTGTCATTAAACTTCAATGCTTTGAACTCTTGAACATGTGTCAATTTGAGAGAATTAGCTACAGTGAACAAGGCTTTCATTATTTCTTTAAAAAGTTAGGCTTTCTAATTTCCAAAGCATCTCAGCCTTCGGTGAAGAATTATCTGTTTACTGTCTAAAACAGGAAAAGAGAAAAGAGGGGAAAGAATGTATCTCATCCTTCAGAACTTTTGTTCAGATTATTCTAGTATTCTATAGGCATCATTCCAGTAAAAAGTCGCACAAACAACCAAAGGGTAGGGATGGGGACAGCAGCCAACAACAAACCTTCACCATTTAGAAGTAGTTATGCAGGACGTGCTTAGTCTTCAACACAAACTTCATTGCTGTAAACTAGATGCCCATAGATACATGAACGCCCAAACAATATCAGGAACGGTGATGAAGGACAGAAGCAAGCTAGTATGGCCAGTTACAAAGTATATGCACTAATTACAATAAAAGATCTGAAGAACAGCTGCCATATACGGTTAAATCAAAGTTCCATCAAGGACATACCTCAACTGTTCGAAGTTGATTCAGAAGAGATTCAGATGGGCGTGTTATTGTTTGTGAAATATGAGAGCGCTGACAAATTTAAGTAGAATTGAATTTAGCACTCAAAACCCAAGAGTTTTGACAATAGATACATAGGTATAGAATGTCAAATAGAGAGGGAGAGCAAGAAGCCAGCTCACATATCGATCAACGAGTTTCTGGAGCTCAAATTGCACCTTTCCCAGCATTATCAGAACCTTACCTGCATGGGGGTAGAAGATACGTAACTTATAATTTGCAAGTTTGAGATAGTAATAACAAAACTAACCACAACTAAAAAAAATTAACTAATAAGAAAGCTTCAACCAGAAAATAGCTTCATGCTATTAGCCTAAATTATTATTTTTTTACCGGTAACAGAAAAATTATTGATCAACAAAAGGATTGCTATAAGTCGAGAGAATGAGGCATCAATCAAATTGAAAGAAAAAAATAATAATCCACCTAAAATAAATAAATGCAAGAGATGCACCAAAATCTCAAGACTCAACAAACTAACACCAATTCAAATAGGAGGAAAGCTCGAGAACATAACAGTTGCAACATGGATTGCAAAATGAAATATGAGCACACATCCATTCATAACCCCCTACTCGAAAAACATAGTTCTGGATATAAATATGCCCACACCAAGAAAACGTATGTCCTTAAACTAAGTTAACTAACAGGATTTAAGATACACCAACGCAAATATCAGTGTATGGTCATCACTACACACCTATTGTAATAATGGCATTGAGAGAATTTACATTAACATACCACTATCTTCATCATCATTCAGTGCGGTTTTCTCAAGAAGGCATGCACCCATTTCTTGTAACGAGACTGAGAATTCTAAAAATAAGACATAAGAACCGCAGTTAGATAACGAAGTTGCAGGACCAGTTATACCAACGGAGATGGAGATCTTAAGATATGATATACCCATAGATTTAAAAAGGCTCGAATTCAAAATTATATATCATGAAATTAAAAGATCCATGCAGCATTATGCATTCAAAGAAATAATTTTGAATATAGCAGAATTTCCTTATGGTAGTAACAGTTTACTTTCCTCGAGGAAGGGGCAAATTAAGTGGATCGATCACTGTGTCATTCATATGAAGATATATTCAAAGCTGGTGAATACAGAAGCTAGAAGTATGAAGATATTATTAAGGAAATCAACCGGGAAAAAAGTTAACAAAACAAGAAAATCCAGCAAACCACTTGGCTTGAGAATTGAAAATAACGGCCCCAAATAATAATTAACAGTGCAACAACATTGTCTAAAAGAGGCATAGAGTTCACGTCATTGAGCATTATGCGTTAAAGCATCCTGTTTATAATTCAATAATATTACTGAAAATTTCGATCGTTCATTCCTTTTCAATTGCATGTATACCGATATCAACCTCATCCTTAAATCTACAATTAAATAAGACCATTGCAAACATAACATTCAGATCCTATGGCATTTTGTTTGCAGAGAAAATGTAAGGGAAACATGCAAATAAAGTAAGCCATCATAATAGCCTCTTGCTTCAAGCAGCTGGTAAGAGAAATAAAAGAGAGTTGACTGAAACTCGATATGTTAGAACATTGGTTGATCTAGAAGTTACCGTAAGCACTATTTTCTGTAGCGGCAGCTGCAGAAAGTAAGCTATCATAACAGTCTCTCATTTCTTCCATGTCCTGAAAGCACAATACCACAGTAAGCAGTAAGAATTTCACATAATCAACACTTAAGACGATCCTGAAGCACTCCTACGAAGAAGGAAAGGACGAGAAACAGAGGCAAAACCCTAAAATTCCCGTTTCCATTCTTCCTCGTGCATCGAACAAATCTCAATTAGTTGCCAGAAACAAAATCCCAATAGTAAGGATCAGTTGCAGAGCTAGATTACAGAAAAGAAAAAACAAAAACTGAGGATGAAATAGAAGAAAACTGGGGGAGCCCTGGTCTAGATTTCGCAAGTCCGTGTCAATTCCGCAATTCATCCCCAAGAAGGCAAAGGGTAGAAGCAGAAAAAAAGAAGAGAAAAGAAAAGAAAAGGAATACCCGGGAAGCCTGAGCGAGCTCATCCAATTGAGCCAAAGGACGAAGATCTACACGGTCCTTAGCTTCGTGCTTGTGCAGTCCAAAACCCCTGAACTTCCTCAAAGAAGTCTTCATTTTGCGAAATCGAATCAATTGGTGAAGTGTAAAAGGGGAAAACAGAGAAAGAGAAAAAAAACAAAAGATGCAGAGAGTATGAGGAAGATGAGATGGGGAAGATGGAGAAAAGCCCTCAATCTCAATGCCACTTTTTTCTTCGTTCAAACTCCTCCATTCTCAGCTTGCGTCAGGCAGAAAGGGAAGACCCAAATTTCAATAAATAATAATTGTTAATTCCCAATTTTATCCCGAAAATTGTAATAAAAATAAAAGAAAAGCTCAAAGCTCCTTTCTTCTTCTTCTACAGCTTGACTTTAATTTTATTTGTTAAAGAAAAAAAAATAATTAATTTTGCGTTTTGAAATTAGTGTGTGAAGGCCACGTAGTAGTGCGCAAAATTAGTGGAATTGATCATTTCAGTTTGACTGTGTTCTCATTGATTAGCGGATACGATTATTTTTATTTTTATTTAAATGTACTTTTTATTGTAATCTTGGAATCATTTTTTATTTATCTAAATGAGGACCGATGTAGAAAAGACGGTCAAAGAGATATTTACTTTTTTCTTTTTTTATATATATTTAAACCATTCTTTTATTTTAAGAAGTTTCATTATTTATGGGAACCATTTAAATGATTCTTTTCAATCACCAACTAACTATTTAATTTATAATATAAAAAAACCAGAGTTTTTAATTTAATTCTAGGAAATAAAAAGAAATGGTGCTGGGACAATAAAGTATAATAATAAAACAATAAATATGTGGTGGAATAATAATTACATTAATAAATATTTGTCAATATAAGAAGTAGTATGGAATAATATTACATGAATATTTAAATCGTCTGGAATTCAGTTTTTTAAAATATTACAAAATTAAAAGACAAAAAAAGAAAAGAATTAAAAGGGAAAAAAACAGGAAAAGGAAACTTTTCACAAGTCGTTCACACGTAAGTTGGAAAGCGTGCTTTTTACTTGCAATTTCTTTTAATTTTCTTTTTATTGTAATGAGTTTATATTTCAAGGTGGCGCACGTGAGATCTAATCCACATGCATTTCAAGCAATTTGAAATTTGAGAAAAATATCGTTTGGGTTTCTTTCAATTTTGTTTTTTAAATTTGGTACTTTTCACTATAAATTCTTTGGTCCAACCAACTTTTGATGTGTGTTTTATTTGTTTTAAGGTCAGAACATCGATTTTTTATATTCATACTAAAAAAAAACATGAATATTTATTTCATTATTTGTTTTAAGGCTAAATATGTAATTTAATCACCTTTTTACTATTATTTTCAAAACAACATTATAAGGTTTTTTTTATATATATATTTACTTTATTCTTAGCTACATTTGAAAACAAACAATAAACTATGGGGAAAACTTATTTTCAAAGTTATTGAAAATTCGATTTTTTTTTTTAATAATAAGTTAAAAAAGCGGTTTTGAACCATAGAATTTACCGAGAAATTGTCAAAAAAAGAAAATTGTTATATTTTTTTAATGCTCAAAGAAGAAAATCTTGCAAAAGGAATAAAGCAGTATTCAACTTATTAAGGCGAATAAAAATGATAAATAATAATATTTTTTCCAAATATTCAAAATTTGAAGGGTCAACAGGTAGAAAAAAATAATGAAGGTCAACAGCCAGTCAAACCTTCTATACCACGTTGTCGGCCTTGCAACATCCATCATTACAGTCATGCCACAAAATTGTTTGACTTTTACCGATTTTTTTTTAATATAAAAAGGATCTTCTATTTTTTTAGCTTAATTTTTGAAGTATTTTAAAGTATTTCACGTAAATATAAAGTAAGCATATTGCTCATTTATTCCATAACATTTCGATATAAATATCTAAAAGCATTGAAAAATCATTTCTAAAATAATTTAGTAAATAATTTATATCTTGCTCATTAGTCAAACTTTGGCCTACTCGAACAACAAATTTCTATTGTAGTTGCCGTAATTAAAATTGTTATTGCTATTAATTAATGAAAAATTAACGAGTGTTCAAATTCATCAATACAAATAGTCAATGTAATTAAGTGTTTTCAACTAGAAGAAAAATGCAATTCAAAATGTTTTAATTCATATTAAGACGCCAACTTCATTTGATCATTCGGCAATTTACAATTGCGTGGTGTGAATAAAAATCCTTGAGACAGCCAAAAGTGGGCAGTGTGAAAGAATTAATAGGTCTTCAAAATTAAGAAGGAACTGGAAAGCACATCCACCAGATTCTTTTTGTTCAACACCTTTGACTTCGTTTCTTCTTGGACCAAAATGAACCAAGTGTTGGAAGTTTTCGATTTACACAATGATTTTCTTTTCTTTTCTTTGAAACATCTGAAGTTGTTCTTTGTAAATTAAAATCCACAATGAAGATCGAAAATCATTTAATTTTATGGAAGAGGACCTGAACGAACTTATGTGATATTACCACGGTCCATCCATCTCTTCCATGGAGATAAAAACATAAAACCCACAGCCACTAATTAGCCATGAAAGAATCTGGAGTAAGAGAATCTCTAAAACCTTACAATCCATGGAAATTTTCTACCCATCTCACTGCAACTACAGATTTTTTGGAGTAACAAGTCCATACTCACTGGCCCCAACCCACAACTTGCTCTCTGCAATAGGCGCAAAGTGGGGGTTTGGAATGCCAACGTCTATTACTGCAGGTTGTTTTATATTTCAGCTTCAAGCCATGGAAGAGAGTAGGAGAAAACCGGTGTGGAGAGGGGGAAGAGAAATAAAGAGAGAATGAAATTCGGATGCATGTATGTAAAACCAGTAGGTCCATTTGGTGTGGACATAATGTAAAACCAAGACCGATGGAAGATTCAAACTTACAAGACAAGCAAAGGGTCTGTAGGGCAAAGCAGAAGAAGAAGCATCCAAATAGAGTTGACAAAAATGAAATTCCCGTCTTTCACAACATTCTCCCAAGTTATTTTTAACAACTTGGTTACGTCCCTAGACAAAACACCATCACAGAAACAATGTACAATTCCCTGCATCTGCCAAGCCAATTATTATTTTAAAAGTGCCCACAAAATATATTCACTAAAAGCCAAATCATTCCGGACCGCCAATATATCATATATCCGAGATGATGTTGGCAAGAAATGGATATTTGTTTCCACAAAAGTATCTTGTAGTTTGATTGGACTTGCCCGTTAAAGGAATGGATGTAATTGTCTAGGCTAAAAGGCGAGTGAAGTTTAAACAGCAAATGGTTTTATTGTACAAGGGAAGAGTGAAATTCCTCCTGGATTGAGAAAATAGGAACGGAAAAGGACAAAGAAGTCATAAAATCTTACCCCTAAGATGGAAATTTTTTTCAAGATTGGAAGAGTAAAATCAACCGGTTGCCGCCAATGGTACAGCCCTGTAGCATGCTCTTTTTGCTGCTCGAATGATGTCCTCAACCTATACAATTATTAGCATCAAGCAAAAAAAAACTATCAGGAGTGGAACAAACAAGAAAGACGGGGGCAGTTTTAGATTAAAAAAAACTATGATTTTTAAAAATCTTAAATCTAAGTTGGCTGGATAGGTGTCAATAAGAGTCATGGGTTCAATAAAAGACTTGGAGGTAATGAGTTTAATCCAAGGTGGTCACCTACCTAAGATTTAATATTTATGAGCTTCCTTCGCACCCAAATATTCCGTGTGATTAATCAAGTGTGCCGAAGCTATCCTAGCCACTCACGGATATTTAAAAGAAAAAAAAAACAAAATAAAAGTTGGCCCTAATTTGAAGAATTGAAAGATTGTGTAAATTAGAAAGTACAATTTTACTCCTTAACAAAACTTCTGGCATTGCCTCTGACAGAAATTAATTTTTTCTAAAAAACAAGTCAAAAAGATATTAACTAGAGACGGGTCTTCTTACTTTGACAAAAGACTAAAAGTTATAGTTTTTCTTTATCTCTGGCATTGTGTCAAATGAACTTTTGAAAGTACAGTAAACTTTTCAGGGGATAAAAGGCTTTTAGAAAAGGTGGGGAAAACGAACCTGAGGGACAGCCATCCTTTCGAGATTGGCTGCATAAGGCATGGGAATGTCAGCCCCTGCAATCCTCTCCACCGGTGCATCAAGATAGCCAAAACTTTCCTCAACAACAGATGTGCTGCCAACATAAAAATAAATATTCACTTTAAGTTAATAGGGCGTCTACAATGCCAATCAAGAAGGTGAATAAATGTGAAAAGAGGGGGGAAATCACAAACCAGATCTCAGCCCCAACGCCATGCTGAGGAAACCCTTCTTCAACTGTTACTAATCTGTTGGTCTTTCTAACTGAAGCATTAATTGTGGCTCTGTCTAGTGGTCGAATAGAGCGCAGGTTTATAACCTATACCAACAAAATAGGTCATAACACTTTTGATCAACAAAACAAAATCAATCAACAAACATCTAAAAGAAGAACACATCTGGAAAAAAATTACCTCAGCACTAATTCCTTCTTTGGAAAGTACTTCAGCTGCCTGATAGTTCAAGCAATAGCGTTAGTCGTGGACGGAGATTCCAACATCTAAGAAACTCTAAACATCGCTAAAGATGTGCATCAAAATATAATATCACATACACCCAGGAAAATCTCTTATAACTTCCGATTATTCCAACCTAAAAGTTGCCAGAAAAACAATCTAGCATCTTAAGGTACGATCTTCGGATCCACCTCAATTGGTTGAGCTAATGCAAAACTATCACTGTTTACAATAAGTGCGTAAGGAATCTTTTGGAACCCAAGCAGACTTTCCTTGAAATCTAACATAATCATGAAAAAAAAAGCCCTGAAGAGTAAGCTAAGCCTCATATATTACATTCTTATGAACAAAATGTCTCTAAAAGAACCGCTTCTCATCAGCAATTCTTAAGATGCATATTCAAGAAAGTTGTACTTCAAATAATATTCACCAACTGAAGAACTTAACTTGCCCCTCACAGGTCAAATTAGCCCTTGATATGGCAAGTTAAATAAACAGCCAAACCCCAAGACCCAAATAACTGAAGGATACCAACCTTAAGTGCATACCCCACCATCTTCGAAAAAGCAGTAATGGTCACATCCTTCCCTTCTCTCTCAATCTATCAAAAATGAATGGTATAAAGTTGAAAACGTAAGATGAATACCAAAACAGAAACCATCTTCTGAAATATATCAAAAGCAACAACAGAATCACCTTAGCTTTTCCTATGGGAGCAGTGAAACTGGAATCAAGGACCTCCGCTGAAACAGGGAAGGATTCACCATATCTGAGGCAACAAAGCACATCTTTAATAATTATTTTCCTAGAAAGTATAAAAGCAAATTCTTTCACCACTTACAATAATTCATTTTCAAGAAACACCACAGGGTCTGGATCCCTTATAGCAGCTTTTAAAAGCCCACGAGCATCTTCAGATGAATATGGGGCCAAGACTTTCAAGCCAGGACAGGCGCCATACCATGCTGCAAAACACTGCACAGGCAAATTTGAAGCACATTGCATGGATTTCCCAAATTCACCATATGAAGTTGAGGAGAAAATTGTTTTTTTCATTGATAAATTAAACACTCATAGAGAACAAAATAAGAAAGAATACCAAAAGGTCAACCAAAGGCCAACAGAAAAACATATTAACAAAAGACGAGCCTAGAAAATGGCAGCCCAAAGAGGAACCAAACTGAAACTAGCCTGAAAAAAAAAACAAGAAAGAGCTCCAACCAATCCAAATGCATAAGGCCTAGCGAATAATTGCCAAAATCTTTAGAAAGAAAGACCTAAAGTTAACTCAAATTTTTTAGGCATTAATACACAACCACATGCACACGCAAAAGGTAAAACGGAAAGAAAAAAAAAATCAACCTGAGAGTGCTGCGCACCAACTCCAGCAGCTGCACCATTGGGTCCTCTAAAGACAATTGGCACAGAAATTTGTCCAGCTGACATATAATTTGTTTTTGCCGCAGAATTAATGATATGATCAATGGCCTGCAGTAATGAGAAAGAGCTGAGACAAACAATGATTGAAAAAGGAGACTGGGAGTATAAAATAGTAGAAAGAATCAATATGATGGAAACTAAATTGGACATAAGCATTTAGACTTGAGCCCTGAGAAAGCTAAAAGATAGTTGCAGAACAGAGACAAGCAATGTGAAGGCAAAAAGTTGGAGAACAGAACAACAGGACGAATTAAAACAACATAAATGCTTAAAGGACAGTTCAACAATTCAATTGGCAAACAACTCTAACATGAAGAAAGACAAACTCCAGATGAGAAGAAAAGTGGAAAATAAAGCTATACACAGAATCCAAACGGTAAAAACTGGAAACAAATACATTTTAATATATATATTGGAATTCATATAACTTTATTGCACTACAAATGTGCTAGGTAAGACACTTAATCCTCGCAGCTTTCTTTGACCTCTTTATTTTAGTCAAAGCCCTTGCGAGGATTTGACGTGTATATTATAACTCAAAGGGGAATACAAGTGCAACAACAGTTCAATATTACCACAGGTTTTTGCTATCGTCAATCCTCAACATATGGGTGGATGTAACATTACAAACTATTTAAAACACACAAATACTGTAACTAATCCAATTTAAAAACTAAAAATACGAAATAAAGTTAACAGTCGGCACCGCTGCTCCCAGATGATTTGGAATCAAAATTTACTCCAACCAGCTAATGAAAGAAACCAGAACATGTCACCAGGCAACAGCAAAACACATTCATCAGTTTTTCATTAAGCAGACAGAGTTCAGAACCAAGATTTTAGAGTTAGCTAATACAAGCAGAAAACACACGAGGGGATCCTCGTACATGGTGAATAACCAAATTCCAATTAAAATGATGAAAAGGAATTGTATGCAATTCATTGTTATAACCTGCATAGAGAAATTAAATGTCATAAACTCCACAACAGGCTTCAGACCATGGAAAGCAGCGCCAACGCCAATACCAGTAAACCCAGCCTGCATAAATTTAGAGAACATTGAGGTCAGAAAGAAAACAATCATTTTCATTTAATATATTTTGCTACCATAGCAGTGAAAAATTCAAAATAGCTCAATAAAAATTGGAAGGAAAAAGAATATTTTCTGGGTGAAGCACCAACCTCTGTGATTGGGGTATCAAGAACCCTCTCAGGACCATATTTCTCCAGAAGCCCTTTGGTTATCTACTTGAAGGGGAGAGAAAGGCCAAAAATTGTTGAAATGTACAATACAAACGGATACAATATTCAAATATCACATGAATTAGATATCATCTCTTTAACATGTCTAACCTTATAGGCACCCTGATATTCTCCAACCTGCGTTAGAATGATTGAAATTAGCCACAAGGATAGACACGTCAATATAATATACAAATGGATTCATGTTCATTCTCCCCCACCTCTTCACCCATCAAAAAAACTTTAGGATCAGCAGACATTTCTTCATCAAGTGCAGAGTTTAGAGCATCTCTCACAGTCATCTGTGCATATTTGGAATAAGTTTACGAAAGAATGTTAGCCTTTCGTTTTTAAACAACAAAATTGAGCAGCATGATGGACAAACATTCCTCGACTATAATACTACAGAATGAGCTCAAAGAGAGAGAGAGAGAGAGAGTAAATGGAAAGTCATTAAATCATGCACAGATATCAAATAGATGGGTGATTAAATAACTCGCTCAAAAGTGATAGAGGAAAAAATATAGTCCTGGACATTATTTTCAAAACGAAAAAATAAAAGGAACCTTAACCATTATTGATGAGAAGAAACCAAATTAATATCGAAGAATGGTCCCTAACAACCCAAATCCTAAAGCAAGAAGGACATGATGTATTGAAACAACGAAAAACACTAGCTGAGGCTGAATAAGAATATAGTATCGAAGGACACGAGACAGTATACTACCTCTTTTGCGGCAGATGAATAGTATCTCGATGCCGAGGCGGCAGGGCGAAGCCTCTGCAAAGCCTGCCCGGAAATCTGAAAAAAAAAAAAAAAAAAAAAACGCACACACAGGAAAGCATAAAAATCATTGGAGAAAAATCTTCTATCCAATGCAAAGAGAAATTTCATTCAAGGGCATGGAACAGGACCAGAGTACTGGAGGCTCCAGCTCCAACTTTTTTCCGAACGATTCCCCACATTTTTCTCGCGCGAAAGACAGCTCTACGAAACGAAAAACAAAAGCTTATAAATTTCAAACGATCCAAATCACAGTTCCATTTCAAACATCAAAGTATCTCACAGACATCAATTCACCGACACGCAATTTCCAACCAGTTTCACTTTCAACTTCAGCAAGATAAGGGGAATAGGAAAAGGAAAACAAACGACATGAACATCAATATCAACAAAACAACAATATCTGATACACCAGATGCATCCGCAAAAACAACAACTGGTAGCAGAATTTCAAAACCTGAATTGAAGAATCAATCGAAAAGGTTGCAAAGCTTGAACAATGGAAAAAAAAAGCGGCAGCTGGAAGAGAATCAGATTCATGGATAAACAAAGAAGGCGAATAATAAGAACCTTAGCTTGGGCGGCGTATATGGATTTGGATCGCTGCAAAGGTTAGATCCGATGAGACGGGGAGATTTAGGGGAATGTAGGGGATTGAAAACGGCGAGGCCACCACCAACTTACCAAACTCTCCTACAAATTATTTCTTTATTTTTCCCAATATTACTTTTGGAATTTTCTTTTTTCTGGTTTAAACTCCGCAATGAACATTTACTGTGAGGCAAGCCAATGGAAATTAGAGAAATATTGGATTAAAAATAATTTTTCTTAAAAAGTTAATTTATTAACTTATAATAATGTTTCTTTTTTTAATTTTTATGATAATGCATTGAATTAACCTAATTAATTATTTGGTTGTAATAAATTCAAAATAATGGATCGATTAAAAAAAAACCCAATAAATTAACTTAATCTATTTATTGAAATATGAGTTCATCGATTAATGAATTATGAAATTAATCTCATACAAATATTCAAATTTCATTTATTATTCAAAAGCTTTTCAGTGTATAATTTGATTTGTAATTGAGGAGGTGTAATTTAACCTATAACCAATTAACGTTGTTGTTTGGTTCGCGGGGTTGAGTGAGAGCGCCATAAAACCGAAGCTTTTGGGGGGAATTTGGGCATACAGCTGGGCCACGCTCGGAATCAAGAAAGCGGGAGGGGAAGGACGATGGCGGGTGCATTTTGGGGGACTCGGGTATTGGAGATTGTGAAGAAGCACGATTCTGGAGGTTTAGTCTGGAAGAGAATTAAGCTCACCACAACCCGTAAGGCCAACGCCAAAAAAAGGCTTCTTCGTGTTTGGCAGGTTTTCTCTCAATTTCAATCTCAATATCACTTCGCTGTTTATGCTCGATTGTCCGTCAATATTTTGCTCTGGGTCGGTTTTAGGAGTAGAACTTTAGGGGTTTAGATATAACTGGACGATGACATCGAATCATTAATCCCCTTAATGTCTGAGCATCGGTTTGATTTTATATACGCATTGGACTGACATTTCTGAAAGCAATGTAGAAAACATTGGAAACCATGTTAAACATTCGTAATGGTTAACGGTGAAGACCAAATGTGAGAGGGGCTCTTCTAAACTAAAAATGTTAGGCCTCACGATTTTCTAATCACCTGTCCCTAATTAGAACTTTTTTAGAGTTTTTGCCAATACAGATAGTTTGGGAAAACAACCTTCAGGTGGATGGTTCCGAATCAGAATACCATTTGTAAAAAAAAGTCTTCTTTACCTATCTTGGAAGAAAATAGATTCTCCATAACCTTTTAGCTCCTAGATGGAGTTTCTTAGTTAAAGAGTTTGTAATTGTGATTCGTTTCGATTCATGCTATGGGGATCCATTTTGTAACCTTCTTGGCTAGAATGAGTTGGAGAATGTGTTTTCTTCCCTTCGAGTCTTCCTTTCATGCACTTATTTATGTTTTGGTGACACATCTTATCCGAAAAAGAAGAATGGCTTAATATGAAACATTACCTTTCTGGTTCATATCGATGATTACTTTCATTCAAGTTGCAGAATTTAGACGAACCTTGTATAAAAATCTCCATGGACTAACTCAAAATTAGGTAGACACATAGAAAGCAAGTTTAATCAACCGAGCAATGTGTAAAATAGCTGGTCTCCATGGACTAACTGAAGAATAGTAGGAGACTTTTGACCCATTAGCCTTATCTCTTGCCTCCTTAAGTTTATAGTTGGTCGGCTTAAAGTGGAATGTCTATTCAGTGAAATAAAAATTTTGAGGGTCAGCATAGACATTCACTATTTAGCTGTTAGAATTGGATCAGAAAGGATAATCTATACTATTCTATGAGTCTTGGCAAAGTGATTAAAAGGTTCAAGTAATTACTTTTTACTTAATCGAATTATCCTGTTATGATTGTCAAATTTATATGCTAAAAAGGACATTATGTTAAGTCTTGATTACTCTTCATGAGTGGATTTTCTCTTTCTAACAATATTGTGGAGGTATTTGCTTAGTCTTATGTATGGTGAAAATGGCGGCTTTTGACTGTTTATTGTTCAGGAGCGAATACAATTTTATTTTTAGTCTACTTGTATAAGTTATGCTTCTCAAATGCATCCATATGAAGGTGGTTCATTCTCGAACCAAGCCAAATTTTCTATTTTCTTTACACCTCTGTATTTTTACTTTGGAGATGTACATGCTTGGCCTTTTGGTCGTTACCATGGAATTCTATTTTGAATTTCTGTTCTGCTCTTGTTCTTGTTTACATTGTTATTTTATAAAATGGAACACTACCAATTCTAGATACATCGTTTAAATTTTTTGATGTATTCTAAATTCGTATCTTTCCTTCTTTCCAGAATGAGGCTGTTCTGAGGGCATGTTCTGAGCCACCTCCGCCTAAATCTTCAGGAGATAAAATTAGCCAAGTTGGAACAAATGAGTAAGAACTCTATAGGATCCAAAAGAGTTTGGCAACTTCCGCATTGCAGTGCCAATCTTTTTTCCCCTTATCTGGACCTTTTAACAAGGAAGAGTAAACATTAAGTAGATATGAGTAATCTCAAAAGTTGTAATCCTCGCATGTAAGCGATGATAACACACTAGTGTGGAATTATTGCCTGGAGTTTCTCATCATTTTTATTTGTTTTTGTCATTTGATTTAATGCGATTAGTTTTTCATGGTCCTGGCTACCTCATGAATGACTCGTCTTTCAGTAAAAATATTTGATATTTAGCTTTCTGAGCAAATTCACCATTGAAATTGGGAGTTTAGGGCTGAAAATATCTGAATTGGAAAAGAACGACAATCCTTCAAGAAAAAAGTTCGTCCTTTCTAGTGTTCATGTAGTGTATTTTTAGCTAGTCACAACCTTTAAAAACATGAGATGGGTTTTGTATGATGGAGTAGAATGAGCCTTCTAGGTGGGTTGATGGAAGATGGAATTATGTGAACTTCTATTGAAATACGTACTCATTTATGTTTGATTGGCAGAAAATATGAATATGATATATAATGGTGCTATCGAAATTCTTATTGAGGTAAATAGGTTAGGAGAAAACAGCTCTAGTTAATGTATCTAGTGGACTGATATGGACTTTGCATACAGTTCTAATTTGTTTCGAAGTTGTTTAGGGACTTTTTCCTCGATGGTTATTCTGTTTGATTTCAGACCTCAATATGATGATACTTTTACCTGTTGCTGAGGTAAATGCAGCTAAAAAAAAATATCAGGATAAACTTGTTTGTACAGTTTGGTACTTGAAAGCTTAACTTGTATTATACGGCAAGTGGTACTCCGCATCTAAATGGTAGATAGGGTCTGTGGGTAGGGTTGCCCTCCATCATGGAGATTGGAGATATCTTTCCTCATCTACTTGTATATCAGGCTGAACCATCTAAACTCCCAAGTGTCTTGAAGATGGTTTCTTTTGCAGGAGCTGTTTTGAGTTCATAACCGGTGGGCATGAAATGTGGCCAATTACAGGTACTACCTTTCTGCCCAGTTTTCATTTAATTTGAATATTGCATATGTTGCAAGTCTTTCCATTAAAAGTTGGAAATGCGTGTCTCAGAATGTCAGGCATTTACTAACCATTGAACTGGAGAAGTATGAGTAGGTTGATTAAACATTGATGTGAAAGGGGGGGGCTGATTGTTCCTCACTTGCTTACTGGTACTGGACCCCACCAACCAGAATTTTCTGGGATGGATGGATTAAGATGATTTTTAGCTTTGATTTTGGTGAGATTGAAGGGGAGAAGTATAAAAAGAAAAAAGATAGCAGATAGATAGATGTCTTTGTTGCAGGGATGCAAAGCAACCTCTCTTATTTAATGTTCGTCCAAAACAAACAGCTTATAAGAGTGGTTGGGCGAAGAACTGGTCAACTTGCATAATTGATGACGATTCCTTCTGTGATGGGTAATTTAGTTGTGTTCAAAATTTCTAAATTGCCCTTGCTTGATGGAGACCCCCCCCCTTTCTTATTGCCTTTTGATATGTTTCTAGGATTGGTAGGATTTTTCTTTAAATGTTATTGATCTTATCAGGTTGGCCTACATAAGAAAATTTTAAAAATGGTGAACAAAAAAAAAAAGAAAAAGAAAAAAAGGTTATAGCTGTAAGTTTTGTGGTCTACCATGACGTGCTGTCCACGTGATTGACAAATGAGAAACCCGAAGTCAGCAATCCACAATCCAATCCAATTCCTCATCTCTTTCTTCCTTTTTTTTTTTTTTTTTTTTTTTGTTTTGTCTTTTGACAATGAAATTGGTTCACATAAAGGTGACGTGATGAACTTCAACAGCCTTTGCTGATTCTAACCTTCCATCACAAGAAATTCCAAGGCCACCATTTTCTTATTTATTTAAATACTGCCTATTTATTTTGACTATGCCTCTTTTTTCAAAAAAATTTAAAACCCTTTCTTGTTTAGAATGATTTCTATGAATCATGCCTTCCCCTTTTTAACTCATTTTTATTGGATGTGTTAATGTCTAATTAATATAAATGAAATCAAACCAATAGATTTTTACTATATTCGATTCTTTGATATCTCTTGATGTAACATAAAATTATATGGTATAGGTTTTCTTTCCAGCGGCTGTTTATAAGCTCAGAGTATTGATTTTGTGCGGCTTGAAATTATTGGATGTATTGGTTTATGTTTTGATTGTATATATATATACACACACACACGTTAACACATGTATAATGAAGAAGATAGGTTTAAAAAATATGAATACTTAGTAGACTTATAGCCATAGCCGGGAAAGAGATGAGATAAGTTTATATATTAAATGTAGATTTAAATTCACAATTTTAGAGCATACAAACTCAAACTCAACCCATGAACCAAGTAGTTCCCAAGAGGTTAAGCAAACTATTGATAGGGATAGATTTCGGGTCCTGTTGAATTGACTTACTTTATTACTGATTTAAGAAGAAATAAAAAGGAATTAAAATGAACTAAAAGTTGATTAAAATCACTGAAATTGGCCAAAAATAACCCAACACAAAATTGACAAGCATTAACCATTCCTTTTTATTTTTAATTTTTGGTTTGGTCAATTTTCTGCTTTCCCCCTTCAACCACTTGATCCTAGATTTTTGTTAGGCATTTGTTTTATTTATTTATTTATTTTTTGCAAGCGGAATTAACCCGACTCTTAAGGAATCCTTTATTTTAAGCGTTAAATAGGCCGCCCTTTGGCTTCTTGGTGTCCATTTGGCAGCCACTCATTGGTCCGTGGGCCACGTTTTTAACCTCCACGGCATATGATATCGCAATCTTTGCGTACAATGTCTACCCACCCCATATGATATCACATAATTTTTCTAAAAAAAAGAAAATTAAAAAACCTTTCATCAGTCTTTTCTTTTACAAAAAATAATGTGCACGGCGACGGGGGGTGAGCCAACCGCAGGCCGGCGAGGCGTTGCATGCTCGACACGTGTCAAGGTTTCGTCGCCTGAAGCTTAAGGTATGATTAATTAATTAATTCCCACTTAACTAAGGTCATAGCGTATTTAAATGGATCTACGGAGTAGTTGGGAGTAAATGGGAGAATTTGATTAAATTTTCATCCACTTTAATTATAATTTTCTGGGATTTAAGGAAATGGGTGGGGGGAAGAAAAGAATCTAAAATCGAAAAACATGAAGGGTTATTTTCAGAAGATCGTTAAATGAAGAGGGAAGGCACGGGGGGGGCATTGCTCTGACATTTGGAACAATGAAAGTTGACTTTATTATTATTACTATCATTATTATTTAGAGATTATAAAAAGGATTCGAATTCAAAACCAAAATGCTTTTAAGATTTGAAAAAATCAGCATATATACTGAGATTAGAATTGGGTTCTATTCCGATTATTTATTTATTTTAATTCTCAGAGTCAATTCCTTTTCTTTTGGTTTCCTTCAAACACAAAGGATCCTTCCTCCCAGGATCACATTCTTCTTGTTCTTCAAAACAAATAAAATAATACTAATAATAATAATCATAATAATGTATTTGTAACTCTTCCCTCTTTCTCTCCTCCTTTCCCCCCTAACCCTTTCCACTTTCCTCTCATCTTCTCTCTACACAACAATTTCTTCCTTTTTTTCTTTTTAATCTTTTTGTTGGCTTTGAAACTGTGAGTGAAACATAATTCGCCTTGCTCTGCAATGGAGAGTTTAAAGTTCTTATTGCAAAAAATGCAACAGCAACATGAGTTAGATACTGTTTGATTTTTGTTTGTCTGGTTTAAGTACTAAGAAAACAACAAGTTCAACGCCGATCCAGTTTCATTCATCTCTTTTGGCTCATAATCATATACTGATATTTTGTCTACAGAAACACAGACCAGAAAAACTGAAAACTACACCACCAACGGATCTTAAGGTTATTCCGACATGGGAAATCACACAAATTTACTGCTACTACACCCAAAGCATCTTAAGCTTTTCTTCTGAAGTAGGGGAAGCTGTTGCAGCTGCTGCTTTCTTCATGATCATCCAATTCATTATTCGAATCCTCAGTGATCCCACTGGACCCTGAACACGAGGAAGAGGGAGCCAAGTTCAAGTCCGTCTCCCCCCTCTCTTTCCTCATGAACTCATAAAACACAGGCTTCCCCAATCTTGCCTTCTTGTTTTTCTCCTCTTCCTTCTGATGCCCATTTCTTTTCTTCAGAAATATGCGACATAGAACCCAGTTCTCCATTGGACCCACACCAGACCTCTGCACACACAATTCCAAACATATATCATTACCACCACCTCTCCAAAATCCATAGTATATAAGAAAAGGGCGACATTTCCATTGAGACAGAACAAAATACAGAGAAGGTTAAAGTGACCTGAAAGGGGGTTTTTTCCTGTGAGGCATTAAAACAAACAGTTGGCGGGGAAGCGAGACGGTACTCGTGCATAATCCAATCAGTTCGAGACCCATGGGGGGGCTTTCCTCGATAGAAAACCAGAGTTTTCTTCATCCCAACCACTTGATTTCCGTTGGAAGTAAGAATTTGCTTGTCAATTCCGGTGGCCTTCCAGTAACCCGAGGCCGTCGCTCTGTTTGATCTGTTCCCATTAGGATACTTGGCTTCTCTGGTGCTGAAGAAGTACCTCTCTTGCTCCATATTCCCTACAAAACACAATCAATTTCGCATCCATCACTACAAAATCCCGAAATCCCGAAATCCCAACTTCCAATTTGTATTAGAAAAAGAAAACAAACCAGGCAAATCCCATGGATCAGCCTTGCAAACTTCGACGTCAGGGATGATGGAAGCGGGCAAAGGGCAGGAATGAACCTTCCGGTTCAAGTATTGAAGCACAAGCTCTTCATCGGTGGGGTGGAAGCGGAAGCCAGGGGGCAATCGGAGGACGCCATTTCTGACAAAATTAAGCTTCTCCATGGGCGGCGAAGAGGAGGAAGAGGAGGAGGAGGAGGAGGAAGAAGAAGAAGAAGAAGAAGAAGAAGAAGAAGAAGAAGAAGAAGAAGAAGAAGAAGAAAGGGCAGGAAGGAAAAGGGGAAATTGGTGCAAGTCGTGCAGGTGAGAGGGGGCGTTCTTATAATTGGAGAAACAGAATCATGGGAAAAGGGGAGGAGAGGAAAGAAGAGCATAAAATGGAAAAGGGGAAAGGGAAAATAAAGAAAAGAAAAGGGAAGAGAAAGAAGAAGAAGAAGAAGCAGAAGAAGCAGAAGAAGAAGAAGCAGAAGAAGCAGAAGAAGAAGCAGAAGAAGAAGAAGCAGAAGAAGGAGCGTGGGGAGTCTGTGAGGAAAGTGAAGGTTCTTTATACTAATGGGTTCTCTAACAAGAACGGAAAGCAAAGCAAAGCAAAGGCAAGAAGGAATAGAATTGGACGACATGTTTGGCGTAAACAAGACTCAATATATATATTTATTCATTTCTTTCTTCATCTATTTAAACCTCAAATTTTTATACTATTATATTTTATTTTCATACGTTACAAACTCTTTTTCCCCTTTTTCCTTTTTTTTAAAAAAGATATTCTTGATTTTTCTTCTTGGTTTTCATTAATATAAAATATTTATTTATTTATTTATTTATTTATTTATTTTGTTAGGGTCATGTTTACAATAGTTTTAAATTTGATAATTTGATAATTAGGTGGTGTCCGTACATAAATTCTTGAAAAATATTTACCGCACCAAAAGTTTAAAAGAAAAGAAAAGAAAAGAAAAGGGAGAATAATTGTTTAAAGAAATGCGTTGTGATAAGAAGCTTTATGAAATAATTTTAAATAACTTTTCAAAAAATAAAAATCCCAAAAATTATATGCCTTTTACTTTCATACTTCCTTTTAACTTCCTTCTTAATTTTAGCTTAATTCTAACTTCAAACACCTAATTTCATCTATTTAAATATAATTTAACACACATTCTCAACCCAAATATCATGTAAATATAAAGGGTATAATTTAAAGGCTTCTGTTTTTTATATATCATTCAAGAGAGTGGCTACTAAAGTATTAGGGATAAAAACGGTCTAAAATAGTATCATATTCAATCCTTTTAAAATTCCTTCAAATTATTTGAACACACGAGGTTCTACATCAAAATATCCTTAAAACTATTCTCGAACCACAAGTAAAATAAAAAATATGGACAAAGGCTACTAAAACCTAGCATAAGACTCTAACACGTCTCTGTTCCCATAGCCTGGTTGATATGCAATGCCCGTGTCACATACCATATGGACTCGGTACTTTTGAGAAGAGTAGCACGAGAGAATAAGAATACTCAATACGTATCCCCATTTGCAGGGCTACAATTTCTTAACAATAAAGTCATGGAATTTCGGTACTTAGTATTCACTAGCCCATTCATATTTATCTTAAACACATAGACCTCATACTTCTAACCTTAACTAATTTATTCTCTGAGTAATTAGTTTCTTGTCGAACCCACTAAAATATATATGTGGGTCAGCCATAAATGACCTATTACTTTAAAGAGGTAGTTCGTGATCATATCATAAACATGAAGGCAGTGATCTCATGCGTGAACCAACTATGATACATATGTGAACCAACCATAAATGAGTCATCGCTACTAGAGATCCGTTGAAGATGCTCTAGAGCCTCATCACAATAACATTATATCATGAAGAGACAAATGCATAACCGTGACATAGTGGGCAAGGAACAACAAGTTGATACTACAGATAATTAAGCACATTCATTCGTAAGCCTTATTTAAAAAATCACATGTCATCTTATAACATTTTATTTCTAATCAATATACATGTCAAGGCATTCGAAACAAATATTAGGCTCGACATAGAAACTCAAGTGGCATGTCATGACGGTTCAAATTGAATCACCATAAGAAATTTTTAAATCCTCCATAGAAATTTTTGTGTCATACGACGATCATACAGATGGACGAGTAGAAAGGGAGAAGTTAGTTTTAAGACAACAGCGGGAATGCAGATTTATACCGTTCACTGTCGGCATGTCCGTTCGTCGATCGGTCGGTCATCGATGTTAGTTATTAAAAGTTAAAACATATATCATCCCCTCCACTCGACTAGAAAACAACTTCAACTAAACAATTTATTATTAACCGCAAAATTCTTGAATTATTTTGATAGGAAGGTTTGTCTTTGTGCAATTGATGGATAACTAATTAAATTGGACTTTTAGAGAAGAATTGTCTTTAAAGGGAAGACTTTGACTCTGAATTTTGTTGAACTTTTAAAAATGATACAGTTGAATGAAACAAAATAAAATAAAAATCTTTTGTTCTTCTTTTTTTTTCACTCTAGTTGAATTTATCATTAAATTCTTAATTCTTGGGTGTGGTACGTCCTATAATAAAATCTCTTCCGTATTTTTATAACTTAATTTTTCTTTAATATAATTGATAGATTTGAATTTGAATGGTTTTTCTTAATTTAAGTCTATTGAATACAAAACTTATATACTCATCTATAAGATATGGTCGGATGATTATTTTAATTTTAATTTGAAGAAATAATTTGATATTGATAATCTAAAGTTATAGGTGAAATAAAATAAAAGATTTGAAATGAAAAAATGAAGTGAGATTGAGCATGGAGTATAAAATCCACAAGGCATCTAAAATTTAAGCCTAGTGCCACATTTGTCCTCTTTTTAGGGGATTGATGCCAAGTTCAGATTTTCTACCATCGTTCTCACTTATATTTTATAATATTACAGATATTTCAATTGTTAGCTTAAGTTTCAATGCAATGTATAAACTATAATATATATAAATTATGTCCTCAGTCCTACCACATTTTTTCTTATCATATATCAATAAATGGGTTAATGATTTATATTCTTACATTTAAAATTATTGTAATATTTTGAAGTATTTAATTAAATAGAGATAATAAGAAATAAACGAGGGGGGGCATTATGGTCCATGGGAGATAATCCAAGAAAGTTGGCAAGTGGAGTGGGGGATGATGTGATATTATGTCATGATAGTGAAAGTACAAAAGTACCCTTTATGAAAATAGTTGATTTGTTGTGGTGTGGGGAGCAAGCCGCGTTTGGTTACCAAGTTGCCTCCTCGCGATGCGATGGCTTTCCTATGTAAACGTTCCGTACGGAACTCTAAAAGGAGAGAGAAGAACGTTATCCATATTCAAATTCGTGCATATCAATTTTTGTAGCTTAATTTAATCAAATGGACTAAATGTAAAACATTCCATGGTTGCAATGTAAATATGTTCCTACGATCATGTGAGTGTGGGTCGAGCGATGTGAGAGCCAACAAGAATAACTCAGTAAGCCTAAGAGGGAAAATTAGTCCTAAACATATGCATACTTTTTTGTTCAACATTAGGTTATCGTTTTTGTTAATAATATATATTTTACAATAGTTGCCTTATAAAAATATATGAGTGGAATTCCCTTTTAGATGATATTGTTTGTATTCCTCATTTAATCTCATCCTTCACACCATAGAAGGAATATTATGACGTAGAAGTTAAAATCTTCTTTGGAAACAACATATTGCACTCGACCAAAGACAAAGTATTTTTCAAATCTTTTTATCCAATCTTTAATCCGTTCAAGCATAAATTAGTTAGGGTAGATTACACACTTATTACATTGTCTAAGGTTGAATATTTGTGTGACATCCGAATAAAAAAAGAAGTTCATGAATGAACCAAGACAATATTCGAAAGAGAGTGATGTTGAGGACAAAATGATTACGAAAAACTTAAAAAAATAAAAATTACTACTTATGAATTCCAAAGTTAAGCCTGTTTTACTTGGAATAATTTTTATGTTAGGTGGCCTGTGATTCTCTTATGATACATGTGAGTGAAGATAAAATACGCTAAAATGACTCATGTCGGTCTATGGGGAGTAAGCGACGTGATCATGTCGTAGAGGATACGGGAAATGTTGGGTCCATTAGGAGTCGAATCCAAATTTTGAATTCTAGTCTGAATCCTAGGCATGAGTCGTTATAAATCATAGTTTTGTACATACCTACATCAAACCTAACTAAGTATTGGATCTAAAAAGTCACATATGTGACTATTAAATAATGAATGGTATAAATAAAAGAAATTGTGATGGAATTAAATTTGATATAATTGGAATGGAGAAACAGAGAAAATAAAATTGTTGCGGGAAGGGTGGGTAGAAAGGTAATTGAAGAAAGAAGAAAATGGTTGAATTGAAGTAGCGTGGGGGGTGAGGGGTAGTTGAGGGAATAAAGGTGGGAGTGGGGCCTACATGTGTCCCAAAGAAAGGGGCAGCCACGTCTGATGGGATGGATTTCAGGGACAAAAACGGTAACTTCAAACTTCTCCATCTCAAGATTTTGCAATATCTCATTTGTGCCCCCCCCGGCCCCAATCTTCTCGGCATTTTGCAATATCAAATATATCCCTTTTTTTTTCTTTTTTCTTTTCATCAATTTCTTCCTTCAACTTTTATTGTTCTCGGTTTATATAATCAATGAAATCTATGGATATTAAATGGATGAATCAATATTTTTTATACGCAATAAAATTTTTTTGATATAAAAATAAAAATTTGATTTAGAAATAGTGACATTTTCTTTCGCGATGCTCGAATTGGTGAGATAATAGTGAGATACGTAAGTTTGAAGGAAATCTATGTATATTGATATATACTTTTTCCATTTTTCAACCCTAAGAAAATTCTCTTTATAATTCTAACGTAGTTAAAATTCAACACGTTTTCTCACATGAATCTTGTTTGTTGATCACATAATTAGTCATACAATTTGACACGTTAAAAATACATGTAATCATTCACTAACAACAAAAATTCTTAATAAAGTTGAATTATTAAAAAATGAACAAAAATATAACTCTTCTTCATAAAATTAATAGAGACAAAACTAATACTAAAACTATTGCGCACACAAATTTTATTTGAAACAACGGTAGATCGTGTTTAAGTGAAATTACAAGTTTTAATAAATCAAAATTTTCAAATTTGTGATTAATAGTTTTATCAAGGTCTCCTGCCCGTTCCTAAAGGTTTAAAAATATTTAATAGATGTTTATAAATTTAAATTTTGTGTTTAATTAAAAATGGGTTAATTTTGTATTTAAAAAATATTGAATAGTTGGGGGCAATTGTGGAAAAGAAAAAAAAAAGAAAGGGAAAAGAGGAGTAACGTGGGACGGTTGAGATTTAGTTAAAGGGGGAGCCTCAAACATTGACAATTGAAGAAACTACTCTGTCTCCATTCCGTAGGGAGAAGGGAAACCCTTTTCTTTTTTTCCTTTTTTCTTTTTCTCTTCTTTTTTTCTTTTTCCACAAAAATAACCCCTTTTTTTATAAATAAAAAATAATAATATATAAAAGGACAGATTCTCCAAACAAAAAGATAATAATAATAATAAATCCTTTATTTCTCTCTCAACCCACCACTTGTTCAATAGCATATCAAAAGCTTTGAAATAAATAAATAAATATAAAGGAAAAAAAGAAAGAAAGTTTTGTTTCGTAAGCCAAATTGCGGCTGAATTTTGATGTCTCTCTGTCTCTCTCTCTCTCTCTCTCTCTCTCTCTCTCTCTCTCTCTCTCTCTCTCTCTCTCTCTCATAATTATTTATTTGAAATTAAAATAATTTTGGGAGGTCAAAGGAGTTTGCGTGTGGGTGTTGAAGAGGCTTTGAAACGTCAAAGGAGGCAATTATTGTGTTTTTTTCTATTATTTATTTAGTATTTTTGCCCCTTTATTAAAGTATAATAATAATAGTAATTTAATTTAATTCTATTTTCTTCCCCTTTTCCTCAATTTATAAAAAGTCTCTTCAGTTTTAGTTGTCTTTTTGGCTTTGTGACACCCAATTTCAACTTTCACAATTTTTTTGTTTAATTTTTGACACTTTGAATAAGTTTTTAATAAACCCTTTTGGGGTCTCCCCCTCTTTCAAGCATCTCCCATTACTCTCTTTTATATTATGTATTCAAACCTAAAAACCATGTTTATAAAATATATTTGCCAAATTTGCATTTAGACTTAGATTTATATATATGAAGGAAGAGCTGGTTTTGTTGTTTAAAATATGAATATAATTTCAATCTTTGTCCCATCAAGTCTCCACCAGTAGCAATAAAATTAATGAAAGGCCAAATAAACCATAAAAAAAAAAGTTTGAAAGATAAAGTGGGAAACTTTAATTATTTAAAGAAAAAGAAAAAGAAAAAAAAACTATAGAGTGCTTCATCCGTAATTAATTTATATCAATCATTTTCGCATGATGGTGTTTTAATATATAATTTTCTTATTGAAATAAAGAAGAGAAAAAAAAAGGGGGGGAAAAGTGGTGAGTGGGTTGGGTGTTTATTAATTAATTTGTGTATAAAATATGCACCAAATGATTATATCATAAACTATAGAGCTTAGCAACTTAATTCTTTGAACTTTGCAAAAAAATTGTATTAAATCAAAGACGTGACCGACTTAATCTTATCTTTTTGTCGGATAATAAGTTTATTAATTATCAAATTTTTCAATCAAACAAACCAATAATAATATCATTCATCTATGTATACATGCATTTTTCCTAAAATGGAAAATCTATGTATTCATGCATCAATTTTTTTTTTTTTTTGGTTTTCGTGAGTAAAATAATGAATAATTTTATTTCACAACCATTTCATCTCTACCATAAAAAAGAATCATTAAAATATCCACTCATTAGTCTTTGTAGTTTATAAATATATTTAGACTCTAATTAATTTATTATCAATAAATATAAAAAATTTCATTAAATCTTAAACGACAATATTCATCAAATTCATGGAGTCCCTTTTTAACTACTTCATAAATATATGTTTTAATACAAGGTTATTATATTTGTAGAGACAATTTTATAATGAATAGTTGGTTGATGTTGTCCTTTTTAATGTTGTTTTCACGATATTAATTTGTTAATTAGGGTGTGTTGGATGAATAAATTTTAAAATTGCAACCTCCATGGAGAGAATTTGTAGAACAAGAAAGGCCAATTTTATTATTTTATTATTTTATTATTTTATTCATTAATACTTGGCGTTAATTTTTCAAATATAGTTGAGAGCGCAGAATTAAAAAAAAAGGTGATATTTATGTCAGTAATTTGAAATCCAGCAGTATATAGTAAACCAAAATTAATATCCAAACTTGTTAACTTCTATTAATACATCTTAACGCCCTACCTAACTCTTCTTCTTTTAATCTTTTTCTTTTTCTTTTTCTTTTTCTTTTTCTTAATACCGAATAAATTCTCATTTTATTATTAATCCACTGTATACTTAATTAATCAATCTTCCCATTTCCAACAAAATTATATCATAAGTAAGCTGTTCATTAACTTCTAATATAAATGAGAGATTAGCAGTTAATGGAAAATGAAGAAAACCCTAAATTAAAACTCATTTGGTAACCAAAAAGGATGACCAAACTCATACCACCTAATTATCTTCTCTTACTTTCTTTACACATCAAGGCCAAAAAATAGAGAAATTCCTTCATTTGTAACAACATAAAACAAATTATGTCTTCTCTCTTGTAATGGCAAAAAATATACGAGCTACAACCATGTCAAACCAACTAAGTTAGGTATGTGGGTCAGCCACAAATTATGTTTTCTCTCTTGTAATTGCAAAATATAAACGAGCTACAACCATGTCAAACCAACCAAGTTATATATATGTGGGTAAATCACTATCTTTGCTAGAATCCCATCCTAATAGTATCATACATAGGAGAGTGACCCAGTGCATTTCAACTAAGATACATATGTCAGTGAGCTATAAGGTGAGTAATACACGGTCGATGAGGCCACCACCAATATTTGGGCTAACCTTTTCTTTTCATTACAATAATGTACTTTTGTCAAAAAAAAAAAAAAAATCTCGTACTAGAATGGGCGAAGAGAGAGTAGGTATAAATAGTAGTACTTAATTCATAAACTATTTTGAATGAAGGTTGAAAATCTCAAATTTCGAAACAAAAAGTTTAATAATAATTGAATTCATTTTGGTATGGTGGCAGTGTTATGGAATAATTTGTGGGAACAGAAGAGAAGAAAAGGAAGGTTGTAAGAGGTGTGTGTGAGAGGGAGGGAGTAAGAAAGAAGCACATAAGGGTTGGGTTGGTTGCATGAGTTTGTGGTAACTTACCTACCAATCCTCCACCTGCATTCAGAACTTCCTTCTCTCTTTCACTTCCATTTCTATATAAACCAAATATCTCCACTGCTTCTTCTCAATATCATCATCTTCTTCTTCTTCTTCTTCTTCTTCTTCTTCTTTCAACCAAAATTAAGAGAGCTACACAGAGAAGAGAGAAAGGGCGAGGGTTGTAAGCTGTTTCTTTGCTCCATACATACAACAACATACAACAACAACATACAACCAGAGCTTCGTGTAAGCTGTTTGTTTGGAGGGTGAAACAAAAAATGGCCATTTTTCACAGTCCCCATATCTTAGCTTTCACATTTGGCATTCTTGGTAATCATTAACCATTCTCATTTTTCATAATAATGAATATATTATTTAATTAATTAGTGGGTGTTGTGACATAACTTCAAAATTTTGCGTGCCAGGTAACATCCTTTCCTTCTTTGTGTACTTGGCTCCTTTGCCCACGTTCTACAGAATATGGCAAAAGAAGTCGACCGAGGGCTTCCATGCACTGCCATACCTAGTGGCTCTCTTCAGCTCCGCCCTTTGGCTCTATTATGCCATCCTCAAAACCAACACTTTTCTTCTCATCACCATCAACTCCTTTGGCTGCGTCCTCGAGTTTCTCTACTTCATCGTTTTCATTGCATTCGCCGTCAATCCAGTCAGGGTCCGTCCTCTTCCTCTTCTTCTTCTTCTTATTCTTAATATCTCTCACTATTTAATGCTTCCTTCTTTTCTTTTCCTTCAGATGCTGACCATCAGAATCTTTGCTGTCATGAACATGGGGCTGCTTGGATTCATCCTCCTTGCCATTCACTTCATTCCCAAACATTCAAACGCTGTCAAAGTAATGGGGTGGATTTGTGTTGCTGTTTCCATCTCTGTTTTTGCAGCCCCTTTAAGCATTTTGGTGAGCACTTATTTCATCTTCATTCCATTTTTATATAAATGATTGCACTTAAAACAGGAATTACTTGTGTTTGGCTGCAGAGACAAGTAATTAAAACCAAGAGCGTTGAGTTTTTGCCATTTTCACTGTCCTTCTTCCTCACATTGAGCGCCGTAATGTGGTTTGCTTATGGTGTTTTCTTGAAAGACATATGCATTGCTGTAAGTAACAATCTAATAAGCTATATACATATATTTGAGTTATAATTAGTTGAGGGAATGGGCGTGCATTAATAAATACTAATGTGGCACAGATTCCAAATGTGGTGGGCTTCATATTGGGGCTGCTTCAGATGCTGCTCTATGCACTTTACAGAAAGCGGAAAATAATGGAACAGAAGCTGCCAGAACAAGTCAAAACCATAGCAGTTGTTGCAGTGAAGCCCAACGGAAATGACGCTCAAATAAAGGATGTTATATAGATTTCAAGAAGAAGATGATGATTATGTTATGTTCTTCATACTTAAATTGAGTGATATTTCAGCAGCCAATGTTTCGGATTTAATGTGGTATAAAGTTTATTAAACAAAACCTGCTGCTTTCTGCTTTCTACTGCAGAGTTCATCAAAATTGAGTTTTGTACTGCAGAGTTCATCATACAGGACATGGGCAATCAAACATGCCAAGCCTCACGTCTCTCTTATGTACATTACATTCTCCTCCACCATGCTTGCCTTTACTTCTTCTTCTTCTTCTTCTTCTTCTTCCTTCTCATGTATAGGTTATCGGAATTCATAAAGGAGGAAAATTTTAACTGAACAGAGTTGAGAAAAAAAGTATTAACCAAGTCCGCAAGGATCAACCCAACCCCTACATCGATTGCTTTGCTGCTCACAATGACACTGAGTAGCAGCCACCATATGAGCAACGTTTTACAAGCTTCAATAACACCTCCCAACATTGGAACTTCTTCCTTCTTCCTCCACCAATCAAACGTAGGGAAGGAATGAGAAGTAGACGCGGTAACAGAGGAGATCATTCCTTCTGCATCTCTTCTTCTAATTGCTTTACTTATCCATTAGACCCATCAAAACTGCCTTGCGTGCTCTGTCGTCTTTTTTCTCGCCAATTCTCTCCCCACATCTTCGCCTCAGCGACCGCACGCTCTCTGTCTAAGTCCCTATTCAAAATCCTTGCAGTCTCCCTGGGGGAGTCGTCCTTCTCAGGACCATCCAATGTCCACCTTCGTCCAGATGTTCCCCCTTCTTCATTCTTTACCACCCCTCCACCTTTCTCGCCACTGTTATGTCTTTCGTCCCGATCACCAGAACCTCTCTGAGCAGCAGCAGTACCTGAAGGAGAACTTGGATCATAGGATTGATTTGCTAAATAAGACAGGGCAGTGACCACATCTCCAATCAGTGGACGGGCTGCAGCCTGTTCTTGGGTACACATGGATGCCACAGCTAAAGCCTGGTAGAGACCTCGCATGGGATACCGCCCCTGCAACTGTGGATCAGCCAGTTTTGAGAATCTTCTGCGATCGTTAAAAAACGGGCGTGCCTTCATTGTGTAAAAAAAGACCAACTATAATTAGCATGCAACAAAAATACTATCCAACATTATATAAAAATATGAGCATGTCTTACCCATGTGACGAGGTTCTGTTCACCTTGGGGTCGGGTGCTATCAATGGCTCTCCGTCCAGTAATCAACTCTAAGAAGACAACACCGAAACTATAAACGTCAGACTTGACGGTTAATTGTCCAGTCATGGCGTACTCAGGAGCACAGTAACCATAAGTCCCCATGACCCTGGTGGAAACATGAGATTTATCTCCAACAGGGCCAAGCTTGGCAAGGCCAAAATCAGAAAGCTTTGGATGGTATCCTTCCTCAAGTAATATATTGGAGGATTTGAAGTCTCTATAAATAACTGGAGGGTTTGCCTTGTCATGCAAGTACTCTAAACCTCGGGCTGCACCAGCAGCTATTTTCATTCTTGTGTTCCAATCTAGGGGTTCCTTATCAGGTGGAATTTCTGATTAAGAAGAAAAAAATTTATGATCAAGATACTAGGATAAAAATACTTGAAGCTTTTGTTTAGAAGTAAAATAACATTCTTCGTGGAGAAAGTTACAAGAAGTAAAAGATTCTCCCTAAATCCAGCAGAGTCCCATTCCAATTAATTACAGAAAGAGAGCTTTATAAGAAGATAAAAATTCAACAAAGAATAAAGCATGATTCCCAATGGGTAAACCCTAAGCTAAAAATATATATATATTAAGAACCATTTCTGTAGGTTCATCTTTTTGAAGGATAAGGAATGTAATTCCAATTCTCCCATTTTTTCTTTTCACCTTTCTCTTTTCTATCTACTTTTTTGCAGGTCTCACACAAAATTAGATTTGATTCGGATTCTAAACATAAGCAAGCAATGACATGATAGTCCTATACATTTAGCTTCTGATTCTAAAATAATATTAGAAATTTTATTAGCTTGCTGCTACAGCTTTTCTTTTCCATTGATTTGTATTCCGGTTCTTCCTTATGCCTATTTCTCTTATCAACTAAATGAAATTAATATGATCAGCATGTAACAACACTCCTCTTATGCATATTTCTAAGTGGCTACACAAAATAATCAAATGGGAAGAATGATATGACAGATTTACTACGTTTTATTCATAAACTAGACTAGCAAGTCATTACAACACACATCTCACAGATTATAAGACTTGTATAATTTCACATAATATGCACACAATTGTATTAAATTGCAATAACATTGATGATATAACCAAATAGCAGCCACTAAACTTCATTAAATACTGCATCTGAATATGAGTAGACAACATAAGAATGAATAAAATTGGAGATTTTAAAAATAAAAATTAAAAAAAAAAAAAAGTTCTTTTATTAAATCACATATCCACACATAAGATAATGTACTCGAGACGTGGACTTCCCTTCACCCCGCTTCCCAGAAACTTAATAACTTCCAAGAATGTCACAAGGGGTAAATTATGAACAATAAACAGAGAAATAGGTCGACAAGAAGTCCTCTTTTCTATGTGAATTCATTGAAAACAGTCCTTTGATCAGATAGAATGGTCTTTGCATAACAGCTTTAGGGCAATAGTAATCTAGCGAAAATTTGATAGAGGTTGGGAATACTAGAATTTAAAAGGTATCCTCAAAATGACGAGGTATGTTCTCTCTGAGAGCCAACAGCAGGCTACAAAAAATCATAAAAATTTGGTCTCAACCCTTTTCAAAGATTACGTTCTAGACTATATCCAATCTTAAACCAGCAAGAAAAGTGGAAAAATAGTGGCTCACAATCAACATCAGATCTACATTCAAAATCCATGCTAAATTGTAGGGCGATTTCTGAAATGATTCTTCATATATTGACTACTTCTTATTCACATGTGATTCATCCAAATGATAGGCTTTCAAGTCAGGGGAAAATGTTACCGTGAAGATGATCTTCCAATGATCCCAAAGGCATGAACTCATACACAAGAAGCCGTTGATCCCCATCAGCACAGTAACCAATCAGATTCACCAAATTTGGATGATGTAGAAGACTAAGCATGAGAACCTCCACTAGAAATTCTCTGTTGCCTTGAAGACCATTTCTATCCAACTGTTTAACAGCAACAATCTGCGGCAAGATATGCAAATAAGAAACTTCCATTGAAAGAGGAAGATTGCTCCAAAGTTAATTTTCATCCCTCCCAATTATCAAAGATCAAGGTTAAATGTGAGAGATCAAGATTAACTTTTCCATGTAACTAAAGCTGCCTGTACTTATTGGAAGATCAATCTATAATTTGGTAGATAATATCCCAAAGGAATTATTCTGTTCTCACTACACATCTATAAATCCCATGTTCATAAAATTTTTGTCAATAAATTCAATTAAAAATCTGGAGCATGGCAATCTTATAAATACGATGATTCATCTCGTTCATATCAATTTTTCCTTGGAAGTTAATTATGTGTAATAGCATCAGGGCATAAAATAGTACATATATAGTCCAATGAAACACTTGTACCTTCAATCTTATTATTTTAAAAAATAGTAATATCTTCAACTTGAATGCAAAAATATGAGAGGAAATGGCCCCTTTCTGGATAGGTGTCATGCAAGTCGAGAAGACTTAATTCATTCTTAACAATCTGATTCCCCCTTTCTGCTACTAGTAATAGATCAACTCCAATCTATTTTTCCAGCAGGAACTTCTAAGCTACTTTAATGAAACAATACCTTGATTTTAAGGACATTCTTACTTGCTAGCATAATACCAAGTTCTAGATGACTCATAATTCCTTCAAATTGGTAACAGATATCAATTTCATCCTCCTTACATTTCCTTAATGGATGATAGTATCTTCCAAATGTGAAGACTAATTCAATTTTAACATTCTCACGTCCCCTTTCCTTTCAAGTAAAAGATTAATTCCATGCATAAGATAATCCTAATTTACTTCTGGAAAAGAGCAAACAAGAACGTCCAAATCTAATATATAATCGAAATTTGTATACCCATGCCTGTAACAATATCAAATTGATGCCTTAAATATAGACACATAACCTGGCCTGTGCTTTCGAGCCGCCCTTTGTATACACGTCCAAATCCTCCTTCCCCAATAAAACACTCGGGTCTAAAGTTCTTTGTCGCAATAGCAAGCTCCCGGAAAGTGAATGTTTGAGCAGAAATGTTGACAAGAGGCGCATCCTTGGGAATCTGCTGTTCTCTTTTGGAACCTCCATTACTTTTGGATCTAAGTTTGTCTGTGCCTGCAAGCAAAACATACAATCATAGCAATTAAGTAACAGATCCATTTGAAGTATGCGGTCCTCCTATCCCATTCTAAAATTTAGGATCCGTCCTCCGTAAAAAGGGGGAAGATGTTTGAAGTAGTAAAACTATATTTGCAAAGCGGAAAGAATCTAATACTGCAAACAAATATTATCTATCATACAAACATGATTGATGCAGAGTACACAAATTTGGATGAACACAATCGCCAGATTTAGCGACTACTAAACAATTGATTGCGACTCTGATCCCTATAACAAATGTTTCGGTCAGACACATCATACTACAGAATTCACCATGATTCCTCCAATGAAAAAAACACAGGTCTATCAAATTTATGAAAATATACTGGGGTCCACTAAAAGTAGCTCCACATCAATTTTCTTTTTTCCCATTAAATCAAAACCTTTCATAGACTAACAAGAAGCAAGAAAATGAACAAAAATGAAGAATCGTGCACACTAGATCAAGAACACACAGAATTTTATTTACTAGAGACTACTCAGATCAAGAACCAAAGAGAAGAGAAAAACTAACCAGAAGGCAATTTCGCAATGTTCGGTGGAACCATTGGATGGTCTTGCTTACCATCATCGCTTTCCCTTTCAGGATTTAGCTTCTCCTCCTCCCTCGAATCGAAACAAGGAAAACAACCCATATCCTCAAATCAAAACCTCAATCCTCGAAATCCTTGTACTCCTCAAAAACACAATAACAAAGGGAAGAATTGATCTCAAACGCCGCCAGATTCGATCGAGGACTCACAATCCAATCCAATTACCACGAAAAACAAAGAAATCACATCAAGGGTCAGTCCAAATGAGTCCGTTCCTAAAAAATTTTAGTCCCCGAGAAGCTCCCTCCTCCCGATCGGGAAGGTGGAAAACGAAGAAGAAGAAGAAGAAGAGAGAGAGAAAGAGAAAGTAGAAGAATGTAAAGAGTGTAGAAATACCAATAAATGATGTTGAAGAGAGGAGGGCGAGGGTCGTTGGAGGGGGGGGGGGGGGGGGGGGAAAGCAAAGGTTTCGTGTGAGATAGATTAACTGGGTGTGTACAGTGAAAATGAAGAGCAGAGTTAGAAGAAGAGCCGGCTTTGCATTGAAGACTACTCGGCTTCCACACACGCCCCCTTGGATTACGGCAACCCCAATTATTGAATTAACAAAACAGACTAATAAAGAAGTGGAAAAGGGAAAAGGGGTGAAAAGGAAAATGAAAAGGAAAAGAAAGGAAAAGAAAATCACATCTCAAATTCACATACACTGTATCTCTCCCTCTACGAATAATTGAATAATGATCCAATGATGCATCATCCTTTCTGTGAATTGCTTTGCTGGGTGGTGTTCATGGGAGATGGAAAGAGTGTTGGGTTGAATTGAAGCAGTGAAGAAAAGAGAGGGGGAACTGGCGGATTCATTCCACATTCAACTGATGGAAAGCTTCATTTTTTGTCCCTCCATTGCCTTCATTATCTCCAATTTCTTCTCTGTTCGCGTACTTGTGACGCTGATTTCAATTCCACCAATCGAAACAATGTCCATCATCACCGCCATCGGATTCAAATCAGACGGTTTTGTATGTTGTTATCGGTTTTTTTCCCTCCCTGTTTTCTTAACCCCTTCTCTCAGCTTTTAGGTTAAATTATAGGTTTCCCCAACATACATTTGGCATTTGGGTTTCTTAAGAGAAAATCAAAAAGTAATTGAAATCTTCGGTATCATCCTCATTTGGAGTGAAAACAAGAACAACTTGCAATTGCAATTGCATACTTGATAGAGGCGATGAACTACTGATGGCCTTCATCAAATAGCTAAATTTTTGGACAATGTCATTTCAATCCTATCTTCAAATTAGCATCTTTGTTTTACTAGATTCTCGCTTCTTCATTTACCCCTTTTCTTCCTACTTTCTCAACTCTTTTTTCTTTCCCAATTGTTTTCTTATGTTTGATTTTCACAATTTGAGCATATTGCTCCTTGTTTATACCCAAGGTTTTTTGTTTCTTTCTTTTTCTCAAAATAATTTGAGCATAGAGCGTTTCGATAATTGTGTATTTATTTCAATCGCAATAAACTATAAAAATGTAATATTTTCATATTTCCTTCTTTATAATTATTAAGAATTTTTCTTCTTCGAAAAAAAAGTTAGGCTTTTCGGCATTAATAATCATTAATGTAAACAAAGTAATACTAGGTGTCTTAGATACTTCAAATGTTGACCATTTTGTCTCGCCGTTTAATTCAAGTCTAAAATTCGATTGACAAAAATCAATCATAAAGTCAAATATCATGTATCTATAAACACCTAAAATTTGTTATTTTATTATTGTTTTTAAAATTATTCAATAGCTTATATATACAATCAAGTTAAGTATTAAATTTGGACAAAGAAATTAGGTATAGTATCTCTGTTTTACATTAATCTTGTAATATAGAATGAAAATAAATCAGGAAAACACAAGCATGCCATGGTCATGTCCTTTTCTTTATGTATGAAAGCAATTATTATTATTTAAAAAAAAAAATACGCAAGTGCCGTGATATACGGTGGATTAAAAGTAAACAATGTCGGTCGTTTCTTTCTTCTTTTTTTTCGATCTATAATTATGCATTTACTTTTGTTTTACAAGAATAATATATTTGTGATTTTTTCAATTCTACATTTATTTTATTTTATTTATTTTATTTTGAAAATGGTGGTTGGTATTAGAGCAACCTAGCCTTTTCACCTTCGCTCATCCAATGATATAGTGCCATGTGTCAAGTCTTCCTTTTACTTCTTTTTTTCTTCTATATCTATTCATTTAATTTTGATTAACATTTCAAATAAACATATTTTTCTTATTTTTAATATTTTAATTGAAAATTTTGGTATTATGTATATGAAAAAGAAATAAAATGATACATATTATAAAATAATAAATAAATAAAGAGTTATTTTATGGCATGAAATGTTTCTCATGTTACTATTTTTAACTCTCAATTTTTAATTGATTGGTTGAAATAAATGGAATTATGTGGATGAGAAAAAAATAAAAAGATAAATAAAAATTGATTATCAAATTGTTGATAGCGTTTGGTTTTAAAATTTATTTTGCAGTTTTTAATTGATTAATGCAAAATAAATGGCATTCTACAAAAGAAATTCAAAATTAAAAAACTTGATAGTTTTATCCTTGAATGAAAAAAAAAACCGTAAAATATTTTTAAAAGGCTGGACGCAAGACACCATATGATTGGACCACGTGGCTGATCTGCAAAGTTTAGTCTTAGTATTATATGATTAAATTAGATTTAGTTATTAGAATTTGGCTATTAAAATAAAAATGGAAATAAACTAAGAAATTATTTATAAATATTAAGAATAAGTTGTTTTTGTGGAAAGAAGAAACAATAAATTTAATGATATGATATGTTAATGAGGTGAGAGAGATATATATAATAATAAAAAAAAAGGGTTGTTTTTAACTTGACTTTGCTGTTGTGGGCTGTTAATGGGTCCATCCCAGAATTAGAATCTCCGTGGGGCCCAAAATTAAGGCCCATGGATTGTTCTGGAAGGTAAAAACCTAGGTTCTAATAATATAGCCTTTTGGGAATGGAAGAACAAATAGTATTAAATTAGTTTTTTTTTATTGGCAACCCAGCCTACCAATTTGACCTGATTGGGGCTACTCCCTTTTACAGTTTACTATGTGTCATGTCATGTCATGTCTTCTTCTTCTTCTTCTTCTTCTTCTTCTTCTTCTTCTTCTTCTCCTCCTCCTCCTCCTCCTTCTTTCTTTTGGTTGGTTCCAAGTTGTATGTACTTCTGTTGTAATTAATCAAAAGGAAACAAAATATAGAAAAGAAGAAATTGGAGGGTGGGAATAGAAAAGAGGGGATGTTATAAGAAGTGGAGACATGGGAGACGCACGCAAAGCAAAGCAATGCAATGTATGAAAGCCAAAGTCTGCAACTCTGAAACTCATTTCTTTCTTTTTACATAAAAATGGAACCAACAGTCAAAGTAGTATGTATGTTTTGTTTTTGCATTCAAAAGTTTGCTTCTTCCCAGATGAGATGAGATGAGATGAGATGAGATTAGATGAGATGAGATTAGATGAGATGAGATTAGATGAGATGAGATTATATGAGATTAGATGAGAGGTCAAAGCGATAAACCCCATAAAGAAACAAAACCCCTCAATTATCAACTTCATGAGTTCAAAATGGGGGAGCAGAGCAGAGCGCACACATCCACACATGCTTAATATGACGCCCATGGAGGCCTTGCCCTAATTTATGCACCCTCCACCACAACATCATTGCTTCATACAAGAAACACTAGAGAAGGATGAAACAACAATTTCTCCTATTTTTTTGGGTTAATACTAATAGTGGATCAGGTAAAAGCAAAACATGCGCGTAAGGGGGTCGCCTCAGACATTTCTTCTTCTTCATCTTCCCATAAAAGTTGCTTCTTTTTTTTCTGAATGTACAAAAGAAGCCGACAACAAGGACAGACACAGCCGTCTATTAAAAATCTCCGAAATAAGGCATTGTCTCTCCTTTATTAAGGTGTAGAGTGTATGTATTGTGTAGCGTAGACAAGTTATTACTCCTCGTAGCCGCCTTCCATTCACAATTCTGACGCCCCGTTTTCCTGTTTTTATGTAAATACAAATGCTCTGTTTTTTTAGCATAGAAAGAGAAACAAAAGAAGAGAGAGTACAGACAGTAATCCTTTTGAAACCAAAACATTACAAAACATCTTCCTCCCACGCCTCGCGACAGCAGCAGACAAATTTATGTGTGTTTTTTTTTATAATAAATAAATTGGTTTAACTCACAAGACCATAAATTTACTATTGACTCCCACGAGTATAACTAATTCCTCTCTCCCCTATATAAACCCCACATTCCCTTATCCCCCAACCGCCACTACCAACAAACCATACTCACCAAACCAACCAAATTCCCCCAAAAAGATTACTCTTTTTTTGCTTTCAATCATCAGTCATCGCGAAAATGATGCATTACCAGGCAGAGCGCTCATGGGAGTACTACATGCCGGCGACGGCAGCGAGAGACCCAGTGGACCGGGTGGTCCGGCTGGCGGCGGGGAGCGCAGTGGTGATATTCAGCGTGAGCAGCTGCTGCATGTGCCACGCCCTGAAGCGGCTGCTGTGCGGAATGGGAGTGAGCTCAACGGTGTACGAGCTGGACCACGACCCCAGAGGAAAAGAAATTGAAAGGGCTTTGACGAGGCTCGTCGGAGCCGCCTCGCCGCCGGTGCCCGTCGTCTTTATTGGCGGGAAGCTGGTGGGGTCCATGGACAGAGTTATGGCTTCTCATATCAATGGCAGTTTGGTCCCTCTTCTCAAGGAAGCTGGGGCCTTGTGGCTTTAGATCTAACTTTATTCAACAGCAATGCCCTTTTTTTTTCTTTTCAATTTTTTGTTTTTTTGCTCTCTCTTTCTCCATATATGTTTAAAGTTTACCCAAGATTTTAGAGCTTTCTGCTGCCTAATGCATCTAAACTTTTCACAATCGCTCATCAAATTCTTCCTACCAAATTTCATTGAATGTGATATCGGTAAGATAAAGAGATTTAAGGATCAAAATGTGAAATGGATAACTGCTTAGCTTAGGGGAGTGAACACAAATTTCTACAAATTAGGAATAATATTTATAATGTTTGACTAAGATCTAAATATGTTGGATACAAATTAAGACTCGAAACAATAAACTAGTAGATGTAGCAGTGTCTATCTTCTATCTTTTTAGGTAACCATACACTTACACCTTCCAACCTTCATTGTGCTCTACATTTGTTCTAGGACCCATAACAATATCACTAAGAGTGTGATTAGAAGAAAATTAGAGACTAAAATGCATTTCTTAAGGATTAAGGAGTAATTCATCAGTTACTGATTTGATTCCCTACCAACATTTATCAAACTAAAATGGAATCAAAATAAAAAAAAGGAATAGAGTTAAATAGAGAGTGGACTAAAATTAGATTTAAACCAATGATGAACCTTCATTAAACCAAATCAAGACATGAAGGGATATATAAGACCAAATTATAGTTAAAACATACCCAAACTTATAGTTGAGCTTATCCAAGACCTGATGGGATAAGACCAGATTCTCTCAAAATCAAATAAATTATTCTTACTACTTTTCATGCCATTATTATTATTATTATTAACTTCAGAAAAAGAACAATATATATATATATATATATATATAGTAATTCATTGTCCATTGCAAACAAGATAAAAGCATGGAGAGGCAAAATAATGTTGTTTCTTCAATTATTTTTCTGTCCCTTTTTATTTTCATACTCTTTGGCTCTCTCTCCCTACATCAAGTAGTATAATCTGTCTACACAATCATAATTTATAGATCTAATCATTAGGTATAATTAACTCGTGCTGCTGTTCTCTCTTCTTCTTTTTTCTTCTTTTCAATATATACTATACTCGCTTTAAAATATATAGTATCAAATTAACGAAGAAAAGATATGTATAGTCGTAAATGTCATTGTCCTAACATAGCTTGATTCATACATATAAGCCTGAAAAACATACGACATCAAATCAATATATATAGTCGAAAAAGTGGTTGCCTAAGAGATTGTAGCCTGATTTATAGACATAAGCAATTGGGAAGCACATTTTTAATTCAAATCAATTGTTGTTTGGTAAGGAAGAATATTGGGAAAGTTAGTGGGTTTTCCAACATAGGGTTCAATTTTGGAGCAATTAGTGAGAATCGTTGGTTTCTATCATCTTCTTTGTCCATATATGTAAAACTTGTATATGTAAAAGTTGTTTCCTTATGGGGGTACATAGGGTTAAATTCAAAGGTAAAGGTGTGGAGACTCTAAAGTTGAAGTTTCAATAACTCATTCATTCATTCTTGTGGGTACAAGACAATAGATAGATAGAAGGTGGTACATAAATTCAAGCCCCTACAACAGTTTGCATTTACATATTACAGAAAGAAAGAAAGAAAGAAAGAAGAAAGAAGTGAACAGTTAAAATAATGGAATGAGCAGTAGTTGGAAAACATCCATCATTGTATCAGCCAGTAAAATAGTAACTTTCAACTGCTCACAAATAGGAATCACTTTTCAATATCCGTATATCATTCTATCTAACCCATTAAATACACAGCTTCCATACATCTACACATATAACTTACCTCATTCAACATTTCAATTCATATTGCATATTGCATTTAACATAAATCTCTAGTTACCGGTGCAGTAAGGTTGGGTGGGAGAAACTTTTTGGACCACCCCATAATTTTGGGTTTGTTGAGTTGATAACCCGAATGACTCGACTACGTGTCACTATCCAACCCAACCATCTATTTTCAGGTTGAATCATCAAGTTGTGTTCGGGTCATTTGATCATATGAACATCCCAATCCCAAAAGACTTAAAATTTAATTGAGATGAGAGGTCGTTCCATGATAACCCTCTCTTCCCTACGACCTCTAGGCTGCGTTCTCCCGTTTAGTTTAATATATTTTCCTAGTTTCTCATAAAAAGAAATAATAATGGTAAATCTTAAGTCCCTCGTTTTAACTCGAATTTGGTACATGTAGCCTAAAGATATAAGTTATTTGTTAATTATTACAAGCATTGATATTAAGATCTTCTTAGCTTCTTATACACGGATTTAGAATATTCAAATGGAATGGAGAAAAAAACAGAACAAAAAAAAAGATAATATATAGTAGTCTAGACGCCGTGGCGCCCATGCAAAAACTAGACGGTGTAGAAGGGTGGAGGATTAGGCTTACAAGAATCCTTTTCCTAATCAACCGGAGCTTTTATTTTATTCACGGCACTTCCTAATGAACTCTATGAAATTGGCTAACAAGGCTCCACATTTCTTCTTCTTCTTTTTTCACGGCCTTTCTTGGGTGCTAAAGACAATGGAAGTTCCATTTATTGGACAGTCGGTAGAAACAAGAAAGGCTTCTTCATAACATCTTTCCAGATCTAGGAAATCAAACACCCTTTTAATCAATCCCATTTATCTCCGAATCTGCCTAAAAAGACTTAAACTACAAACCCCTTTCATTTTACGCTTGCCCCCCACATTCAGCCAAAAACCTTCTTCACATGTCTTTGTTTGTAGTGAATACAATAATCATTTTCTCTTTTCTCATTACAGTTGGTCTAACACCAAGAACTCACGGGCACATTATATGCAAACAGTATATAGCAAACAAACTCTTCAAAATTTTAAGGGCTTACCCATTGATGCTCAACCTCCTCCCTCCTTGAGCCTTTCTTATGGATCCAACCATTTCTCTCCTCCTTTTTTTACTATCTTTCTTTGCTAACTTGTTTGGCCTTACAGCTGAAACCCCAACGTCCGTCACTCGAATCTCGGTAGTGGGTGCAGTTTATTGCGACACATGTTTGAGCAACAGTATCTCCAAACACAGCTACTTCTTGCCTGGTAAGAAAAATAGATTTCACAGTTGTTATAAAGTCAAGAATTTGAACTGCCTAGTATTATGTGTGTTAATAGACGCTATGTGGTGTGGTGGTCAGGTGTGGATGTCCATTTACAGTGCAAATTTAGAGCAGTTGCTCCCAAAATGGCCGAGCAAATGAGCTTCTCTGTCAACAGAACTACAGATAAATATGGAGTATATAGGTTGGAAATTCCATCTGTGGATGGAATCAATTGTGTGGATGGTATGACAATGCAGTCATTTTGCCAAGCAACCTTAATAGGAACCTCAACGGAAGTCTGCAATGTTCCAGGTTTAAGAACTGCATCCGAAGAGATATCGATTAAGTCTAAGCAAGATAATCTCTGTATATTCAGCTTAAATGCCTTGAGTTACAGGCCTCTTAAGAAGAATGCAAGCTTATGTGGAGATCAGAAAGACAAAAATCCAGATCCCTTGACCTCCTCAAAGTTTTTTCTCCCCTTCTTCCCTCCTTATTCATTCCCTTTCCCCTTTCCTCCTCTCCCACCATTCCCTTCCTTTCCTTTGCCTCCACTTCCTCCATTGCCCCCTGTTCCATATTTTCCTCTTCCTTCGTGTCCTAACCCGCCATCTTTACCATTTCCTTTCCCACCTTTGCCTCCTTTCTTTCCTTCACCTTCAAGTCCACCTCCGCCGCCTCCGTTCAGTCTTAGCGATCCAAGGACCTGGATACCATATGTTTCCCCATTTTCTCCTCCACCACCTCTGTCATCATCATCGCCACCGCCACCACCTCCATTCAGTCTCAGTGATCCAAGGACCTGGATACCATATGTTTCTCCTCCACCACCTCTGTCATCATCATCGCCACCGCCACCGCCTCCATTCAGTCTCAGTGATCCAAGGACCTGGATACCATATGTTTCTCCTCCACCACCTCTGCCATCGCCGCCACCTCCATTCAGTCTGAGTGATCCAAGGACCTGGATACCCCATGTCCCTCCATTTTCCCCTCCCCCACCTCCTGCTTTTGATCCCCGAGACCCAAGAACATGGATTCCCCATATCCCTCCATTTGCTACTCCCCCACCTCCTGCATTTGATCCTCGAGACCCCAGAACATGGATTCCCCATATTACTCCATTTTTCTCTCCCCCACCTCCTGCATTTGACCTTAGAGACCCCAGAACATGGATACCACATTTCCCCCCATCCCCTCCACAGGGCCTCCAAAATAAAAAACCCTAATGTTGTTCTTTGTCTTCCCTCCTATTTACCACTACAAACTTTGTTTGAATATGATACTGTTTGATGCGTGCTTATGTATTTTTCGGGTGCCCAGTCCATTCAGGCAAAACAACAAACACCTAGTGTGCCAATGATTTTTCTAGCAAAAACATTATAATTCATGTACAGAAAACAAGGGGGATGTGTCTGTTTATATTATGAATCAAGAAGCTGGATATTATCAATGTATTGTTTCATTAATCTTCAAATTTGCAAGAAAGCTTACATTCTCAAGTTCTTAGTGAATGATGCTAAAAGGAAAAAAAAAAAGAAAAAAAGATTTAGATCCTGGGTACCTTGCTTCGGGATTATACCACCGCATCGAAAGACCGCCAACGGAGAGAATGAGAGAAGGAATTGAATTGCCTTGAATACAGAGTGGCTTTTCTACCTAATTTGAGCGGTGACGGTGGGAGATGATATCATTCGGTGCCTGTTTTTCTTTTGTTCCCTCCTTTTTCCGATTCTTACACTTTTTTGATGCGATTATGAGAGGAAACCCAAAAGGTTGGGTTGAAAATAAAAAGGTTGGCCTTTTTGCCTCTTCCTCCATCTTCTGAATGCATCATCCATTCTGATTCTTACACTTTTCTGTGTCATGTCTTACAGTGCTGTTGAAGAATTACAAATACGATTTACAATTCCATTAACAGTATGCTTGTGTATTTTGGTGTTGTGCTGAAAATGTGGAATTGTCAATTCTACGTAATACTCTTTGCTTGTTACTTGTTAAGTTTGGATTTAATAGTTTTGTTGAGTTTATTTAAAAGATAAAAATAGGGTTGTTAAACTAATTTGTCTGTGATTAGTAAGTAAGTTTTAATTTGCAATATATGAAATATTACTTAAAAGAATCAAACTTATATATATTAAGTTAGGCAATTCTATTTTAAGAATACATAAAATGTACATCCAATTTTTTTGATACAAATTTAACTAATTGTTTTAAAGTGTTTATCAAAGTGTGAACTAGTATAGATGAATATTTGTATGTTAAAATAATTCATTTGATTGAAAAAAAATATGCAAATACTTCCAAATTCCAATCCTTTCCGCCGCCCATAAGACTTTTGATTTTGGAGCATTATCTTTAGTCAATCATACCAATATCCTGTCTCTACCAAAGAATTTATTATTTTCATACTTCTCAAGCAGTTTCAATTTTCCAATAAAAATATATTTAAAAAAAAAATACTAGCATAAGGACTTATTGATCTAAAACAACAAATAAATACAGCGACAGTTGGTTTAAATATATCTAAGAGAGTTGGGTGGTAAAAATTCTTTGGGCTGGTCACCCCACGACTCAACCTATCAAAGTCTCTATTTTTAAGCTAGTTGAATTTTATATTTAATTATTTTAAAAAATCTTTACCACTCACAACTAAATAATTTTAAATCGTGATTTTGGTTAGATAGTTCGAATTGATCAAATTCTTTAGTCATATGAACACCCATAATACTTGTATGCCAACGAGTATACTCTTTTATACTCAACCTTAGACCGACGCCGCTAATAAAATAAAACATAAGAGTTTAATAAAAACAAATATTATAAAATATTTGGACCCAATAAAATGGTGCTTGAAATGGACCAGAAAAAAAAGACGGAATTGAGGAAATTGGACCAGACTAATCTGTCTTATGGAAGAGGAGGTGAATTGGGTATAAAATTGAAGTAAATGGACAGTAATTATAAGCTTCAGTGGTGATTAATAATTAGTAATTTGCATATTATTAAAATGCAAATTTATAATGTGGTTTGACTAAGTCCTCTTACCCACTCAATAATTTACTCCACCATCATTCTCTTTTGACTCCAGTCCCATATTTCTTTTTCTTTAATTTTATTCCTTACTTTCTTTTTATCCTTTTATATCATACATTTTACATCACACATCATTGCAAAGTAGTTACATAATCAAATTATAAAGTATGGACTTGATTTATGCCATAAATATGAAACAAATGGTAGAATTTGTAACAATATAAATATCAAATGTTAAACAATCATGATTTATAAATTAACAAACAAAATAATTATAATAAATCTTACTTTGATTTTGGGCATTAGAGTTTGACCAAAATGTTTTCATAAATCAAAATTACTCGCAATAAATCTTTTTTGGTCTGTGGTCCAATACAATTAACCTGGACTTTTAATGCCACCTAAGGGACAAAAACAAAAAAATGAATCGAGTGTTATTTTGAATTTTTGGCCCATTTTAAATTTAATAATACAAGTTGACTTTTTCTATTTATATCATATTTATTGTTTATTTATATCTCATTGTTCTCATTTTTTAGAATTTTTTTTTTTTTTTTTTTTTTTTTATAAATTCCTTCCCTCTATATATTTTAGTATTTTCTTTTAAATTTGGACCGTGAAATTAAATGCTGACAGCGATGAAATATGTTGCTCTCTCAAAACTATGCAGATGGTCAATGGGAGTTCCAAATGAATTGTTGTTGGCGAGTTAACAATAAAAATAGTTAATGATCCTTAAGTAAATCATAATTATTCAACAAATAATAACAATATTTAGTAGCAATCTCTTGAATATAAAAATAAAAAATCTATATATATATATTGTTACATATAAAATTTAACCCCTCGAAATTGTTTAATTTGAACTTAATTTGTCAGCTTAGTCAACTCCTTAGTGCCATGTCATTCACTTACTACAATCGTAATTGGTTGGATTTTTACAAATTTGTAAAGGACTAAAATAAACACAATAATTGAATAAATCCAATACTAAATTTAATTATATTTTAAAGGAAGAAAACTGTCCCAAAATTCAAGAATAGTTAGTTTCTCCAAACCAACCTCCATCCTTATAAAATACAATAATAAACATTATAAATCTTTAATCATTTCCCGTTCTTTTTTCTTTTCATTTTTAAATCTTGCACTAAGAGACACAGCCGTTGACAAGTGAGTGATGTCACATAAAATAATATCAATAATTTAAATTTAAAATATAGAAAGAGAGAAAAATAGAAAAATATTGAAATTCCAGTTGGGGTTGGCTTTATATATAAACATCTTCTTCCTCCCTCCCCAACTCCACACAGACGCCATTTTCAATCGACCCAAGACGAAGACCAGAGAGATTCCTTTTTTTCTTTTCTTTTGGATTCTATTTTATTCTTCTTCATAATCTTCAAGAAATTTTCACAATCAACTTTGTTCCTTGTTCCTCTCCCAAATTCATCGAATTGATTTCTCGTTAATCACGATGAGTAACACAATGAGGCCTAGGGTTAAGATCCTGTTTTATCTGGTCTACGATCGAGGTTAAGATCCTGTTCGATTCATCTCACTAGATTACAATTCCGAGGATTTTCGTTTCTAAATTTCGCTTCTTCGTTCGTTCGTTCGTTCGTTCCATCCATGGATTTGAGTCGAGAGAAAGTGAAGAACAAGGGACTGATCTTGAAAACCTGGGAGCGCTGCAAGACGATCGGCCGAGGGGGAAGAAATTCACCGTCCTCCGCCGGAATAAAACGATTCTTAACGAGGAAGTCAAAATCGTGGCCTCGCCTGGAGCTCATCTCCGGCGGAGAAGACAAGGACGAAGACGAGGAGGAAGGGTGGCGGAGCTATGGCCGGAAGCGTAGAGTGGCGCCGGAAGGATGTTTCACGGTGTACGTTGGAGCGGAGAGGCAGAGATTTGTGATCCGAACAGAGTTTGCGAATCATCCTCTTTTCCGGTCGCTGTTGGAAGAGGCGGAGGCGGAATACGGGTACAACTGCCAGGCGCCGCTCTCGTTGCCGTGCGATGTAGAGAGTTTTTACAGAGTGCTGGTGGAGATGGACGACGGCGCCGCCGATCTCCGGCGTGGATGTGGATACCCTACTCCGAAGAGATTTGGATCTTACCATCTTCTCAGTCCCCGTTCTTCATCTCTCGTTGTAAATCAGTTCCACTTCTGATTCTCTATCTGTCCGTGGAAATTGAATGTGGTTTTGTGTATTTGGTGGGTTTAGATTTTAGGATATGCTTAGTTTTTGTTACTAAAGTGGTGGTTTTAAGTGAGTGTAAGGTTTGCCTTCCAAGAACCGAACCGAATCATTTTGACTTGAATGGATCGGTTTGTCGTTGAGTAAAATTGAATTACAATACATAATCTAGTTGTCGACATTTTAGAGTCAAATTGGTAGTATGGAAATAAATGGTAAATAAGAAAAAAGGAATGAATCCATACGATGATTAACTAACTAAATGTCATGCGAGGCAATTAGGGATTAGGAACCATATGGGGTTGAAGATTTATTTAGCCAAATGTATTGAGACATTATTTATACTAATTCTTTTTTAAACGCAATGGTTCAACCAGTCATCCCTGATTAACATTTAATAATTATTTATGTATATTTTGGAAAATGTAATTAAACAAAATAAACGGAATCTAGTGTAGATTGCGTGGCAACTTAGAAGTGGAGGTAGATGGGTAATATTTAATATAGCAATTTGTTATAAGAATATCATTGTTATTATTATTTTAGAAAGAAAGAGGTAAGAAATTCAGCAGACAACGAAATATATACATTTATTTTTACTAAATTTGACTTTGAATAACATTTATTTTGTTCGGGATAGACAATTCATGCACCTAATGAAATAAGAACAAATGGATACAACTCAATGACTTGTTTATCGTAATTTCTAAACTTTTTTAAAAGATCGCTTCCATTATTTTTTCCCATAGGTTGATTAACATCGAATATATGTATTACCACACAACAGAAGCTATAACCAAATCGCATAAAAAGGGTCTAAAATAGAATAAAGAGTATCCAGAAAAGATTAAAAAAAAAATATTGAAATTTCGGAACTGAAATCAAAATTTCCAAAACTATTATTATTATTGTAGGAAAAAATAAGATTTACAAAATAAATATTTTTCATATATACTATTATTATTGTAGTTAGACACGTAGAGCAATCGAGATATAAATTCATAAACCGCTTGCCAGATGCCTCCAAATTTGTTTATAATAATAATAATTTCATCATGCATGACGTGGCACCATGGTCCACAGGCTCTCAATTTCTCCACAATTTTTTCTAATTTCAATCTGAGGTAAAATACAAATATACCGCAAATTTTCTAGTTTTTTAACGCCACGTGTTAAATTGGGATGGAACAAAAATAGGGTTGAACTATATTTTTTACTTAACTCAACAATATATGTAGGTAAGTAAGAGTATGTTTTAATGTATCCATACTGACACTTGTACAGTTATGTATAGCTAACTTATTCCAGGAGGCCCGTCCAAGCTTTATCAAAAGGGCCGGACTAGCCCATTTATTCCACAAATGAACCAACCCTCGGCCCAGTGACCCAACTGATCGAAAAGAAAAAGAAAATCAAAATACGATTAAAAAAACGCATAATCGGTATTCACATAGATGTGGATCGAGCTTGAGCAAGGAAAAAAAGGAAAGATAATGATGATATATACAACAAAAATATAAACCGGTTTTAAAGACGATTAGAAAAATAAAAGAAGAGAAGAAATCACATTTACTTGGTTAGTTGATTTAGCTGTTCTGACCACCCAAACACAAACCCTCCTCACCCTCTTCATTCTATCTCTCTCTCTCTCTCTCTCTCTCTCTCTCTCTCACACACACACACACACACACACACACACACACACACACACACATATACACATACCTTCTCTCTCTCCCTCCCTCCTTCCTCTCTGCAACAGTTTCACCATTCTCCCAAACCCCTAGATTTTCTCATACGAACCTTCTCCTCTCTTCTCTTCTCTTCTCTTCAGCTTTTCTCTCTGCAAATCACTTCTTTCCCTCTCGTCTCCACAGCTCTAATCCTGCGCTTTCGATCTCCGGACTCTATTCATCTGCCCCCCATGGCCCATGGAAAGTTCGATCTCCCTGACGATCTTCTCTCCTCCCGGCCCTCCGATCACTCGTGGATGCCCAAAGGTACTCCCAATTTCTTCATATACATACATCTCTCTTTCTCTCTTCTATTCTCTTCTCTTTCTTCTCGTTTTTGTTTCTTTGATTTGATCCCACGTCTTCTTCGATTCAATTCCTTCCACTTAACGCGTGCTCTTCCTTTCTTGATCTCAGCCCTCCGTCTTTGCTTCCGGATTTCAGCATTTCTCTTCCAGTTCTTCAATTAGGGTTTTTAATGTTTTACTCTTCACCATTTTTCTTTTTTCAGATTTCTTTTTTTAGGGTTTTCAGATCGCGTCGCTTTCTTTCCTTGTTTTTCAATTTCAATTTTTACTGTTTTCTTTCATTCGTTATGCTCGTTCGCTGTTGGTCTCGGATTTCGTGCTCTCTCTTGTGTTTCTTTTTATCTGTTTTTGGTTCTGTGGTAATTGGATATGGGAGATTGGAATTTACATGTTCAACGAATCTGCTTTTTCTTTCCAAGTGTCGGCAGGTTTAATTTCATTGATACTTGTTATTTTACCATAGCTATACTAATCCTCTGGAGTTCGCTTGTTATTGTGTTGTAGTCTAAGTTCTTTATGTTAGGGGGTTGTAATCTTTACTGAAGGAATGACTATGGTAACTAATTATGGACTTTTTTTTTTTTTTTTTTTGCTTCTTGTGTATCTTTTCGTTCCTTGATCCACTTGTTGCGATCATTGTTTTTTTCCTCTCTCTTGTTTTCTCTTAAAGGTTTTGAGATGGCCGATTCTTGCAGTTTCTGTAGTTTTTTTTTTCGTGATTTAGCAAGACGTACTGCCGCTTTAGTGGCTCTTGCCTTTTATATTATGTTATGTTGTGTTAATTGCCTCATTCATGTTGCAATCACACGTTTCCTTATGATAGTGGAAGCTTCTGGAGGGAATGATGAGGAGAAGGTGCTCGCGGCCTTCCTTGATGAGTCAAAAGGTAGCTAGCCTTAAATAAATTTTCCGAGTTTTGATCATAAGTAACAATGCTAACATGGTCAAATGCTGCAGACTCAGTGGCTTCGGAGAACAGCATACCTTTGTCCCCTCAATGGCTATACGCCAGACCAAGTGAAACTAAGATGGTAATACTTTGACCTTTTTGGGCAGAATTTCATTTGTTCTCCTTTTTGTTGTTGGGAAAGTTTTATTGATAAGTTTTTATTTCCTGATTGTACCCTTTTTAGTCATTTATTTGACAATGTTTTTCTTGGAAAAGAAGTCTTTGGAAACATGTCTGTGCACGCAGAGTTTCAAAAGTAAGGAATTGGCCAGTCAGTTTGTATTATGTTCGTGTTCCCCTTTTGCTCCCACCCCAAAGAATTATTTTAAGGAATCTCTGTTATGTTCTTGTACAGATAAGAAAACCATCTTGCTTATGCTTATGATATGGTAGAGTTTCTTCAAATATATTGTGTTATATTCTCAATTTTGTATTTGAAGAACTCTAGTTTCTTTTGGGAAGATTCAAAGTCTCGTGCATTTTCGTTCTACAAAAAAAAAAGAAAAAAAAAAGCCATTGATGATGCACCCAGAATATGACAGCCTATGGGATTTCTTTAGAGTCATGTATAGAAATTGATTTTGAGTTAAAAAATATAACACAAAATAGTTATTTGGCACAATAGAATTTTAAAAGTCTCTAGAAACAAGCGGAAAAAGAAGGAGAGGTAATCGAAATACTATTTAGCTGTTTGCATTTGTTTTATTTGATGTTTTCTAAATCTAATATTGATCTATGGCTATCGTTGTTTTATCAGTATAGCTTTATTTAAACGTGTTGTATGCGTACAAGAAACAAATGTAACCACAATAACATATGGCATTTGTTTCTTAAAAGTTGGATGTATAAATCAGGAACTGTTTTTAAAAAATAAGTTTGCAAAACTATTCATATAAATTACTATAGTAATTCTATAAGCCTCTTAGCTTGCACAGACTATTTTTTGCATATGGGAATTGGAGCTACTGAGGTGTTTTCTCTACTCAACTTTGTTATTATTACCTTTGAGCTCCAATTTTGGATCAATAGGAATATTATTGAAATTCCTGTCTCCCGTGCTTTTAGCTGTTCTTAGAAGTTGCTCTTGGCGCAATTTTAATAGACATGAAAAAAAATGTTACGAGCCTGGTTAAGTTCTCTCTTGCTCTAGCCTTGAAAAGTAAGAAAAGATTGTAATATTGTTGTTTAGTTTTTCTACTAGCTTGTCGTTAGAATGGAAGTCTCTTTCTGGCATATTTTAAACTAGGGTTTTTCTAACTTTTAGTATGTCTTGGTTGGTTGATGCCTTAAAATTTTCAAAGTATAGTCGTTCTATTATTATATGTATTTGTAGAAAACCTAGCTAGCAAATAGACTTAAATTGAAATCCTATTTCAGCCTAATTTGATTTCGGTCACTCCCAGGTAATTGCAAGGTAAATTTGGATAGAGTGTGCATTAATTTTTTGCAGTAGATAAGCATTCTGTTCAATATGTAACAGGAAGTGCGTGCTCCAACACCAGTGTCCCTTGCTATCTCCACTGATCTCAATCAGAAGGAGGGTTGGCGCCCAGATGGGTCCGAGGACAAGAAGGATTGGAGGAAAAATACTTCTGAAAGTGAAAGTGGCCGCCGTTGGCGAGAGGAAGAGCGAGAAACTGGCTTACTTGGTGGTCGCCGCAGGAAAACTGAGCGCCGCATTGATAACATGTCAACTAAGGAGACAATAGAGGGTAGAGTCTTGCCTAATTCAGACAGATGGCATGATGGTCGTACGTCTGGGCATGATAGTCGCACTTCTGGTCATGATGGTCGGACTTCTGGACATGATGGTCGTGCTTCTGGGTATGATAGTCGTTCTTCTGGTCATGATGCACGACGCGACAACAAATGGACGGTGAGATGGGGACCAGATGACAAGGAAAAGGAAACACGGATGGACAAGCGATCAGATGCTGATAAGGAAGATGTTCGCAATGACAATCAATCAGTGAGTGGCAATCGCCCTGTTTCTGAGCGTGACTCTGATTCACGTGATAAATGGAGGCCTCGCCATAGGATGGAAAGCCATTCGGTTGGTTCAACTTCCTCTCGTGCTGCACCTGGTTTTTCACTTGAGAGAGGGCGGGGAGATGGGGGGTCTAATTTAGGATTTACAATTGGAAGAGGAAGGTCAAGTACTATTGGGAGATCAACTGGTTCCACTGGAGTTCCACCCTTGAATAAGATTGAAAATGTTCCTGGGAAACCAAGATATTCAACTCATGCCTTTTGCTACCCTAGGGGTAAGCTTCTTGACATATATAGGAGGCAGAAATCTGATCCATCGTTCTCAGCTCTGCCTAATGATATTGAAGAATTACAGCCTGTGACTCAACTTAGTCTTGTAGAACCATTAGCTTTTGTTTCTCCGGATGCTGAGGAGGAGGTAACAAATGATTTTTTTTTGAAATGTTGTTAGTAATTAGTATTCTGATCGTGACTTTATTGTTTATATCATGCAGACTACACTTGGTGACATATGGAAAGGAAAAATCACAAGTAGCGGGGTTGTATACAATTCACATAAGAAAGGGAAGATATCTGAATGTATTTTAGGTATTTGTTATTCAATAGCCATGACATCCGTCCACTTGTTAACTTCTTTATAAATTAAACTAGGAACTAATCTTTCTTGAAATCTAATCCAGGAGATGTAGACTCCATAGATGGAAATCAGACTGGGTTGGATTCTACTTCAGGATACGAGAATGTAGCAGGTATTGAGTTTCGTCTGCAAGTTTTGTTAACCGTGTACTTGTTTGTCTAAATCCTTCCCTACGTTTCCTTTATCTAGTTATTAAGGATAATCAATATACTTTTCCAAATGAATGTCTTTGCAGCAACTCCAAATGAAGATATTGCTAATGTGACTCATGAAGTTACATATGATGAAGCATGCCAAGATGCTAGTGACAGGGGCATTTGGAGTCATCCTTCAATGAGAGATGTCCTAGATGGTTAGACTTTGCACCCTAGATCTTTTTTTGCTGTCTTCTGATAACAAATATGATATTGCTTAGTGTTCATCTGTTACAATTTTTTCATTTCTAATTTCTATGAATTAGGACAATTTATCAGCCATAAGGAAGAGGAAAAAAGGTCTGGTGCAGCCGTTTCTATGTCCAACTATGGTGGATTGGCCCACACAGTATCTACAGTAGCCTCCCAACATGTGATGGAGATTGGTAGTGGACACCCTGGTACTCAATTAAATGTTGGTGTGAATGGGCGAGCAGATTCTGATCATATAAGGCCTCATAACTTTGATGAAATTGAGTTTCCCAATTCCTTTGATGTCAGATCCAAGCTTTCTGATGATCCTAGTTCTATTTTCTTTATTCCCTTCTCTGAGCAAAATCCAAATAAAAGTTCTGATGCGAAATCTGAGGAGTTGAGTTTGTTCTATCTTGACCCTCAAGGGGTTATGCAGGGGCCATTTATTGGGGCTGACATAATCTTGTGGTATGAACAAGGTTTCTTTGGGCTGGACCTGCCTGTTCGGTTGGCAGATGCCCCTGAATCCCCATTCTGTGAGCTGGGGGAGGTTATGCCACATTTGAAAGTTAGAGAGGGAAGTGTTGACTGTGCTGATACAAAATCTCTTTCAGGCCAGTCTGGTGCCTCAGGAGGAATAATGGAGACCAATTTATCTTCTAAGCATCCAGCTCTTGATATGAATGATGCATCCACAACCAATGAGGTTCATCGTTCTTTGGCTGAATTACATAGCCTCTCCAATCAACAAATTCCATCTGGAATGTCTGAGACTGAAGCACCATTTCAATTGCATTCCAAGGGTCAAAGCTTTCATGATGTTGTGGCTCAGAATGAAGGTTTGTTGAGTTCATTATGTTGTTGATTTGTTTTATTTGTACTAATGTGCTATTATTACTTTTTTACAATCTCCTCATAAGAATTTCTCTGTTATCCAGAAATTGTGTTTCCTGGAAGACCTGGAAACGACGGTTATCAATTTCCAAACTCTTCTGGTGTACTGCCTTTGGTGAATTCTATTAGCCAACCTTCTCTTTTGAATGAGTCAACTGATCGCAGTGTGCCTGTTCAGAATGAAAATAAGTTGCACCCTTTTGGATTGTTGTGGTCTGAGCTGGAAGGTACAAATATGAAACCAGTTGAGGCCACAAATTCGAAACATGCCAAGTCAGTTCACATGCCTTCAAGCATGGTAAGGACTGCACCAGTAGTTGGGAAGGGGGAAGCATCTCTCAATGCAGAGACCTGGCTTGATGTTTACAGAAGAAGTATGCATTCTGACCAGAGTCTATACCAGGATGCGAACGTTGCTCATTCCCTGCCACATATAGAACAAGAGTCTAATAGGTTTGATTTGGCTGATCAACTCATGTCGCATCAATATCATCAGGCACTTCAACAGCGGAATTTGTTGTCTCACTCTAATGAAGCTACCTTAGATCATCATATGCAACAGCAGAATCTTATTCACCAGCAGCAGCTGTTGGCTAATAGAAGTACACCGGATCTTGATCATTTCTTGAGCTTGCAGATGCAACAGCAACAGCAACGGTCGCTACAGTTACAGCACCAATTACAGCAGCAGCAGTTGCAGCAGCAGCAAAAGCTTTTGCAGGAACAACATCATTCTCAAGTCCAGCAGGCGCTGATTGAACAATTGTTGCATAGACAAATGCATGATTCAGGCCTTGTGCAGTCACATATTGATACAATTAGAGCCAATAATCCTCTTGATCAGGTGATCTTGGAGCAACGTCTTTTACATGAGTTACAGCAACAGTCTCATCATCAACAAAGATCTGTTGATCCATCTTTTGAGCAGCTTATTAAAGCGAAGTTTGGTCACTTGCCACCACAAAAAGAACAACAAAGAGATTTGTCTGAATTAATTTCTCGGGCTCAGCATGGACACATGCAACCATTGGATCATCAAATTCTCCAGCAGGAAATGCTACAATCGAGACAGTTGTCAGCATTAAGGCAGAGAGCCAATATGGAGGACAAGAGACATGTTGCTGGTCCTATCTGGCAAGAGGATGAGGCTGATCAGCAGTTTTTCAGAGGACATGCTGTCACACAACGTTTACCATCTTCAGGGTTTGAATTATACCAGCATCAACAGAGGCAAACTCATGTAGGGCCGCTGAATCACGTTGAGCGCAATCTTTCATTTCAAGATCGGTTAAGACTAGGTCTTTATGAGCCTGCTTCAGTTCCACTTGAAAGATCAATATCCTATCCTGATGTAGCTCAGGGGATGAATCTGGATGTTGTTAATGCTATGGCCCATGCTCGTGCTCTAGAATTACAAGAATCCAGTGCACACAATCCACCTGGTGGTCAACTGGGACAATATGCACCCAGTACCATTCCACAGAATCATCATCACTCTCTAGTCAGTAACCAATTTCATGTTTCACATTTTGATGGAACTGAAGGCAGCTGGCCTGAGGAAAATGATCGACTTGGAAATGATTGGATGGAGTCTCGCATTCAACAACTGCATATCAATGCTGAGCAACAGAAAAGGGAGTTGGAAGCTAAAATGATTTCTGAGGATCCAACTTTATGGATGTCAGACGGGCTTAATGATGAGAAGTCAAAGCAGTTATTAATGGAACTCCTCAATCAGAAATCTGTTCATCAACCTACAGAATCCTTGGATGTAGGAAGTGGACCATCTTTCAAGAGAGCATCATCTGGCCTCTATTCTGGATCAGGCTCTCTTGAACAGTCGTTCATTCTTCATTCAGCAGGCAAGGAAAGAGGTTTGAACAACACATCGTCAATGGGGTCTTATGGTTCTAATTCTTATGAACCACTGCAAGACGAGCATCCTGGCAGCTTGACAAGCAATGAGAAGGTCCCATACAGGTCGGATTCTGTCTCTGCTGTTAAGGGAGCATCAATTTTGGCTGGTCTTAAAGCCAATGGTGCAGTTAACCACTCTAGTTCTAGCATGGCTGGTAACCTTTCTATGAATAAAGATTTATTGGAGGTGGAGGGCAGGGCTCGAGGATTGAAAGGTGAGGGTTTGATGAAAACTCAAGCTTTTCAAATTCAAGAAAGCATGCTTGATCAAGTGGCATCTACTGATCGTGGGGAATTTTCAATAGATACTCATACCCTTAGTCGGCATTCTTCTCTTGGTTCTGCTGGTATATACTTTTCTCTCCTTTTTCTATTAACCTTTTCTTCTACCATTTTCTATTATGGAGATGCAATCTTTTGTGTTTTATCTTTTTGGAAATGTAGGCCTTCACAGTGAAAAGATTGCTAATACGTTTCCAGAAGAGATTGCTAAAGACCCGTAAGTTTATATTTCTAAGCAATTTTCTCAGTTCATTAGTAAGTGGATTCACAAGGGATTTTAATTTTATACAAACCCATTGGCCACTCCTTCACCGCAACTATATTCTTAGTCGTATAAATATGAATTTGTTATAAAACTATTTTATTCATCCATCTTTTGACAGGGTGCCCACTCACAATAAAGATAACACTTTGTTGAAACGCCCTCCTGTCTCACGCACTTCGGCATCCCAGGATGGATTGTCTGTCCTGATTTCCGATCCAGTTGTTAGAGGGAAGAACTTGGACGGTAAATATTAAGTGAAATCTTCTTGATTCATTTTGCATTTTAAAACAAAATAAAAGATCCATCCTAAAACTATGTCTGTTCAGGTGGAAGACTGGAGCCAACTGGTATATTGGTGAACCAAGAAAACATGGCAGCCGTGAAGAAAGAGATGCGTTTTCGGCGCTCTTCTTCTTGTAGCGACAGCGACGTGTCGGAGACTTCATTTATTGATATGCTGAAGAAGACAGCACTGCAAGAAGCCCATCCGACAACAGGGGGAGTTTCAGAGCCATCTGATGGAATGCAGGGAGGGAAAGGTGGGAAAAAGAAAGGGAAGAAGGGGAGACAAATAGACCCAGCTCTACTGGGTTTCAAAGTCACCAGCAACCGAATTATGATGGGAGAAATTCAACGCTTAGACGATTAGGCAAAATAGATAGAACAGAAATTGATTGTTTTTTTTTTTCCCCCTTTCTTGTGTGGTTCTTTCTCCAATCATTTTTGTTGAATGTGCAGTTGTCTGTTTTGTTCTTCGTTTAACCCTCTTGTAAGTTGTTGTATAGGTTTTCTAGAGGTCAGCGGTGAGCTGCGTAAAACCATTTGGCAGGTATATGTATTCCAATTCTTTTCTTTTCTCCCGCGGTTGTAAATGATCAAATTTGAGTTGGTCAGTACCAAACCTTTGTACAGGAACTTGGAAGAGAGTTGAAATATTTTCATTTTTTCTTTTTGCGTTCTTAAGAATTTAGGAACTTCTATCCCGTTCGACTGGTCCTCATTTGATATAATTAATGAGAATTGTCGCTTCTTTATTTAAATTTGGAAATTGAATTGTCGTAACTTTTGAATGTAAAATTAGCTTTCCATTCGGGCCCTCATTTTTTAGGGGTATTATATTTCTATAAACAGCGATGGAACAATTTTAAACCTTCAATTATAAAATTTAATAGACTAACAGCTAAATTGGGAAGTCTTGGCGTTAAATAATAAATAATAATATATTTGATTTTGAAACCACATTTTGTTAATAGTTTAAAAAATGGTAGCTAATGAACGGAGTAGAGTTTATTGCTCAACTAAAAGCGATTCACGGCATATAGAAAAAGATTCGAATTTTCACAATATTCTTCTTTTAACAGTCCTCGAACTCATCGCTGCCTACACTGGAGAAACTTTTTTCTTTTTCCTAATACCCAAAACACCCTTTTTGTTCGCTTTTTATACGGTGCTGTGAGCCTTATCAACGGAGCTTCTCTCCATTTCATTTTCCAGCACAAATCTTCATCCATGGCGGCTCCTTTTGCTACTACACCTCTGGTAAAGTTTCCTCTCTTTTCTTCCCTCCTCCTTTTCGCCAATGTCGATGTTCCAGTTCCCTACTCTTTGCTTCTACTCTTCCATTTTCACTTTCCGAATTCACCGTCCTCCGTTTGGTTTCAATTCAATTGATTTTCCTTTTTGCAGTCCAAGGTTGGTTTGCTTTCTTGTTCCAATACCGCCTCACAAACCAGAGCTTATGGTCCCCGTAATTCGGTTAACCTCCATAGGGTTCAATTGCCGTCGAATCTTTCGTCGGCGTCCAGCTTTCTCTGCGGCTCCTTGCATTTTCCTTCTCTGAGAACATCTTGGAACCCGTTGTCTTCGAGGACTGCTGTTCGCAGCTCCGTCCGAGCTAGTGCTGAGGTTAACTATATGCTATTTCCTCTAACTCTTTTTTAGATGAAATTAAACGAGGGGAGGAAAGTTATATTGATTTTCTCCCCAATTGTTTGCTATGCATTTGAAATGAAATCCAAGCTTCACTCAGATGATTGACAAGGGCATCAGTAGTGACCTTTGGTTAATGAAACATTGGTCCTCTTTTCTTTGATTTTAGGTCGTACCTCAAGCAAAAGTAACAAACAAGGTATATTTCGATGTGAGCATTGGTAATCCAGTAGGGAAGCTTGCTGGGAGGATTGTGATTGGATTGTTTGGGGACGATGTGCCCAAAACGGCAGAGAACTTCCGTGCTCTTTGCACAGGTATTATATATATAATGAGACTTTTAGTTGTTTACCTCTTTCAGCATCCGGAGGTAACCAACTTTACTAACTTTATTAGGAGAAAAGGGCTTTGGATACAAAGGTTCTGCATTTCATCGAGTAATCAAGGATTTCATGATACAAGGAGGTGACTTTGACAAGGGAAATGTGAGTGCCTTCTAAATGTCTGCTCATGTGTACTATTTATTATTTCGTTCACTGGGTTAAGATTTCTATTTTCTTTTGACACAGTACCACTAGAATTCATGTCTTGTTCTATATTTTTTATTTTCAAAAAAATGTTCTAAATAATTGCGCACTAAAATGTTCAATTGGTCTTTTGATAATTGTGTATCTACGAGGTAGGAGTAGTCCTATGGGTTGGATATGCACATAGAATCTCGATTTCCGTAACTAGCATATATTTCTTGTCAGATAGTGAGCTTATGATCGATTTTTGGTTTCTTTCTTGAAGCTTGTGTATGCTGTTTGGTGCAATGAAAGAAGTTAGACTAAAATTTTAGAATGAAGGGAAAATTTGAAAGAAGTATTTTCTATTGTTTCTATGCGCTTAATTGGATCTTGATGCTTACCAACTGTGTAAAACACCTCTATTTATAGGTGTTTGGGAAGGATTCTAGAGAGTTCTAAAACTAATGTCTTAGGTAATAGACATGGAGGAAAATACATATTCCTTTCACATTTGAAAAGATAGTTACAATAAGTCGAAAGGCTCTTTGGAAATTGGAAACTATTTAGCATATGCTAGCTTAACGTGGATTTGCCAAGGCATTTAACACCCCCAGGAAAAGAAGATGTATTGCCTGCATTAATTGTAGCCAGGTTATTATAAATACAACTCTTGAGATTTCTTTGATGTCTCCATTTTTTTTGGCTCATGATGCAGTGTCTCAAATAAATATGCCTGGAGAACACTATTGTTTTCTTAGAAATCATATGTTTGTTTTGTTATGTTTAAAAAAAATTTATGCAGTTTAAACTTCGAAGGATACTTTTTGAAGATACTATTTTTAGGGTGGTAGTTGTGGTCTGATTGTTAGGTTTTGTGAATATGGTAAGTTTCTCATGCCAGGAAAAGAAAAGGAAAAACATTGCCTTTGGACGTGATTATAATATGACGATGGGAAGGAAGTCATTGCATATGCCACTTTTGACATTCACGATAAAGAACCAAGCACCTGAGTTAATCTAAATTGGGAAACACAGATTCAATAATAACTTGTTATGCATGGTATCAATGGCATAGATTCAATAATAACTTGTTATGCATGGTATCAATGACATACGCTTGGATTGAAAAGCAGTAGATATTGTGAAGGACAAATTTCTTTGGATGATAGATTTGTTATTGGCATAAGACATGACATGAATCTTTTGATAAAAGGGAGAGAGACTATGAATTAAGATGTAACTACTTACACAATTAGTAAACTGAAAGAATTAAATAGATATTCTCTAAATGGTTTTACTACAGTCAATGTTGAATTTATTATCTGACAGCAACAGCAGGGCCTTAATATATCTTTTCCTAGTTTTCCAACATATCAAGGCATTTATTTAAATTGGACGTTTTTTTTTTTTTTTTGTATGATTACTAACCAGATCTTGCACTTTCAGGGAACTGGGGGTAAGAGCATATATGGTCGTACATTTAAAGATGAAAACTTCAAATGTAAGTTAAATTCTGTACCTCATGTTTCAGTTGCTGCTTTCGGCTGTATCTGTAAAAAACTACCAACTTTTTAACCAAAGAAAGCCTGATTTTTTGTCTTGTTAGTTTTGTGTGGTGTCTAAGGTTTCAATTTGGCCAATTTAGTCCCTTAGTTTTGAAAAAAATAAGGTTTAGGTGGTCTCTGTTCTCATTTGCTACATTAATTAGGTACCAAATTGACCCAATTGAAACCTTAGGGACCAAAGCACGTATTCTTACAAAACTGGGGAATAGAAAAGTAATTTTTCCTCAATTATTTATTTTGAGTCTGTCATCATTTTATTTGATTCAATCATAAATTTCAGGTCATTTCCATTAAAAGTGAACTTTACTTCCTAAACTAATCATTTGCTTATTCTTATTGCATATGAATAGTGCATTTGATATTGCAAAACACACTTGAACCTTAACCTTGGTTCTTTTAATCTTTGCCTTAGACGATGGACAGCAGTTCTGCTAAACATTATACTGTTATAAAGACAACAACTTCCTCCTTCCTTGATACTTTTTCCGTTGGAATATCACCAGTTCTTAATGTCTATGTGTATTTTGTTCTATATGTTCTACACACACACACTCACACACACACATTTGTTTATCGTTATTAAGAACTGAGCTTTCATTTATTGAAAAGGCTATATTCTCTGTGTTCTAATGTCCCCTTTACTAAACTCTGGAACTTATTCTGCTTGCAGTGAGTCATACTGGTCCAGGAGTTGTCAGCATGGCGAATGCAGGTCCAAATACTAACGGAAGTCAGTTTTTCATATGCACTGTCAAGGTACTGTGCGTGCAAACCTCTACCTTGATATTCTGATAGGCAGCTAGCATATAAAATTATAATTCCTAGTTGAGTTCTTGGACTTGGCAATGATCTCTTTGAGGGAAAAATCAGACAAATTTTTTTATACCCTTATTCTAATATGCTTTCCTGACTAGATGCTTATTAGCTACAGTTTTGGAAAAATTGCTCGATTGATTTTCATTTGCATTACTGGAAGTAACCCTGTTCATTTTTTCCCCCTACTTTCTTTGTTGAGAATATAGTATTACAAATGTGGAATAGAGATTTAAACATTCCGTCTTCAGAAAAAAATTATGAATACCTTCACCGCTGAACTATGTTTAGATTGGCATGCTCTTTTTGCTCGGTGATAGTATTTTAGTGAAGTACCTGGATTTACTATCTGTTGATGTGTTTGGACACAATATCTGTGTGTTGGATATTACAGGTTGTGTGCAGCTGTGTAGGAATTAGATTTTCTCACTTAAGGCATTTAGTTGAGATGTGTTGCTTTTGGTTCTACACGTCCTTCTATACTGTCTCAATGGCTTTCTGGTTGCAAATCCATTGCATCCGTACTAATTTGGTTGCGTTTTTTACCATGTGAAATTGCTTTTTCCTTGTGCGCTATTTGGTTTGCCAAAGTTCTAATTTAATTTTTCGTCTATTGGTTGAATGTTAGACGCCATGGCTGGACCAGAGGCATGTGGTTTTTGGGCAAGTCCTGGAAGGGTTCGACATTGTTAAGCAGATTGAGGCACAAGAAACAGACCGTGGAGACCGTCCATTGAAGAAGGTCGTCATCAGTGACTGCGGGGAGCTTCCAGTGGCCTAATTTCACCACATCCAGTTAGAAAATCCTATCTTGTTCTTCCTTAGGATTAGCTACTCTTAATTGAAATGGCCTTCCGCTGAGTGTGCTTGTAAAATGTATTGTTGAAGAAATTGAGCTGTGGAAGCGGGATTTTATTTGAAATTAGATGCTTTTTGTGACAGGAATTATGCAAGGATATCGTCCAAGAGGCTGCCTTTTTTTGGGAGAGAAATAAAGAGGTTGCCTAAAAAACTATGTCGTTTAAGAATCTGTGTTTTTCTTTTAATTTCGAGTAGATTTTATTTGGTTTTGACATTGTATAACAGATGATGCTTTCCATTTGTAGTTTGTATGTGTCGATTGAACAACTTTAATTGGTGTAAAAAGGAAAGTTCTAAGATCGACAAAGACATAAGTGAAACATTAAAGTTCAAAAGGTTTTGCATAAATAAACCACCTAATTAAATATGATTTTATTTTATTTTATTTTAAATATTTGGCCTTTGAAAAACCAGAGGGTCCCACGAAAGATTGAATGGCTGAGCAGAGAGCAGCATATAGTGGTAAAAGGGAAGGTGAAATCCCAAAAGAGGACCCCCTACCCCTCTGTCTGTGTGTGTGTGAATGTTTAAGATTCCGTCGGTGCATTCATTCGACATGTCGTTATTAAACAATCATTGTCAATTTCAAATTTATTATTCTCAACACCATAATAAATCCCAATTATCAACATTAATGTTTGGTTGGGATTTATTAATGTCAACATAACATAACGTAACTTAACTATGTTAGAGGGTGTTTGGCCATTTTAGAAGTGGAAAATCCATATTAATAAAAACTAAGGGTTGTTGTTTCTTCTTTAGAAAGTGTATATTTACAACATATTTAGAGCAAAGGATGGAATTGTAAATTCATATACATGATGAATACCACTGTACAAGTTGAAATTGAAGTTGCTAAGATCAACAAAAGGATTGACCTAAACTGTGGTGTAATCCTGAGCTCTTTCTAAGGCCTTTCATTCACAACGACAAGATTTCTATCATCCACTAATAAACCAATCTCCTCAGGAACATGACTTTATCAATCCCAAGTTATAAAGAACCCTCTCTGATCTCGATCGAAATAGATTACCGAGCGAAAACCTACCGCTTTCTGGGGATGGAGCTTTCGTGCTGAATTCGTCGTCTTTCACACACAGTATAGTGAGCCCAATCTCTTTTCGAACCGCTTCGACCATCTCACTCTTGACTGAATTCCCAGATCCATCTGTTACGTAGAACACATTGACAGCTTGAGAACCTCGGGTAGTAACTTCAGCTCGAGTGACTGAAAGACCATTTTCTCTAAAGATCCGAGTCACATCGGAAAGGAGCCCAACCCTGTCATCACTGCAAAGTTCCAGTCTTATACCCTGAGTATTTAGGAGAGCAAAATCACATAAGACATGAATCCAGAATACAAGTTTATGGCAAGAAATGTAAATAGATATCGCTTTTCACCTCGGATGTTCGCCTTCGAATGGCAGCCTCTAAGCAATGGATTACTCTTTGCCTCTCTGCTTCAGAACTGATAGGGCTTCCATCCACATGCCTAATATAGTACTCCTGCTTAACAAATGCATAGCCAGATTAGTTTCGTTGGACAACTTTATGCAACCAAATTGCATCAAATGCATTACGAAACAGAACTTGCCTGAGAAGCCTCTGGTCCTTCAGCAATGACAGTAGCATGGTACACTACATACTGCATATCAGTCAGTGTACAAACTGTATCAAACAACAACTTGGGACGGTCAGGAGACCTCAAGTTCACGACTGTATATCCCTTATCAGCACAGTTCTCGACAGTCACGAGGGGTTTTCTCCGATCACTTGTCGAGCCACAATCCAAATCATCTCGGTCGTAGTCCCGGTCTGCATACATCATTTGGTGCAGCCTCCTTTCCTTGTGAGTAGAACCCACAGAAACAGCAGTATTGGCACTGCGCTTATCTCGATCCCCTTTTAAGACAAAGAGTAGAAGCTGCTTTATCTTACCAAGCCGGTCCGGGTCATCGATTGGAAACCCAGTAGCCTCATCCGTGATGTATACAACGGATGCCATTCTTGAATTATGAGTCCAAACTTCTGCAGCTACCACATTGCATTTGAGGTCTGTTAGAACAGCAAAAACCTCTGAGAGCAATCCAGGCCTATCTCTTCCAGTCAATTCAATGGTTGTATGTTCCTCGGCAGCTTGAACACCGACCGATCTCCTCAAAGACCGGAAGCTCCGAGCCCTAGGCCCAAGTGACTGCAGCAAAAAATCCATCCATAAACACAAACATAACACCTTATACAACCATAGGACAAGCAAATTTCTCAAATCAACCAACATACACACTGTCAAATATTCATTACAAATTCTTACTAATGAGGCTTGATTGAGCACACATTATGTTCCTTTTTCACATAAGAGTTCCAAAGCTTTTCTCAAACCTTCTGGGTCTCTTGAATGAGAAGTTAGCCAAAATCAACACATTCAGCAACAAGCATACCATATTTGATGCAAAGCAAAAGTGGGAATTCTGATGTAGTGGAAAGCGAGAGGAGGAGAGAGTAGAATCACACAAAATTCGTATGAAAAGCTAATCTAGAATCAGAACCCTCTTCCCAGTTCCCATATTTCCTTATAATTACAGAGGAAGCATTTGAAATGGAGTTTTAAGCTGAAGAAAAACTGTACGGATGAGTGAAAGAGGGCATTGAAATTCACCTGTTGAATGCGCTCAGCAACATCATTTTCAGAGAGCTTCTTCCCACGTTGATCCGTTACATGAAACACTAAAGAAAAAAGATGGAGAAAAAAAATAGTGAATAATTGTTCACAAAATCGGAGACCCTTTGTTTCTATTCCCTTCGTTTTCAATGGAAAATCCAGTTTCAGGGCAAAAAAAAAAAGAAAAAGAAATCAAATATTCGCTCACCATCCATGAACCATTCGCCATCAGAAGAAATATAAGCTCGTCTGATTATGAGATTCAAATCGTTGAGAACCTGAACCACTTCCAGCAAACTCCCTCGCTTATTCGCACTGTCAACCTGAAAATTTCAGCGTTGAAATCGGAATAGGAGCCAAGACCCATGTTCAAATGAAAGAGGAATTGAAGTTGGGAAAAAAAAAAACCTTAATGAGAGTGGCTTTTGTGCTGGAATCATTGTCAATGGTGACCCTGGAAAACGAAACCCAATGGAGAGAAGAAACAGAGGAAAGAAAGGCATGGTGAAAATCGAAAATGAAGAAGAGAAGCAGAAAAAAGAAAGAAAAACAGACCTGGGTGGATTCATACGATTGACAAGCTTCTCGAACTCGTCGTCGAGAGGGAGAGAAAGGGACCAACAATCCATAAGAAGAAGAGAAGGAGAAGAGGAGGAGGAGGAAGAGAGGAATGGGTAAAAAGCGGGGGGGGGGGAGTACTGGAAAAGCCTGCGGGAGAAAGGATTTGGGGAGTAAGTTTATTTTTCTTTTTTCTTTTTTTTTTCTTTTTTAGGGAAAAAGGAAAATGGCGTCTCCCAGTTTGTATGAGATGATACCCTTTCCAATTCTCATTTCTATTTCTTTCTTTACCTTTGTGTGTGGTGTGTGGTGTGTGGTGTGTGGTGTGTGGTGTGTGGTGTGTGGTGTGTGGTGTGTGGTGTGTGGTGTGTGGTGTGTGGTGTGTGGTGTGTGGTGTGTGGTGTGTGGTGTGTGGTGTGTGGTGTGTGGTGTGTGGTGTGTGGTGTGTGGGTTCAAACTCTCTAATTCAACCCTATAATCTAACGTTAAATACCCAACTTTAATGTCTTAACATGCTTCCATTCAAACTATTTATTTTATTATTTAAACCCCACTTGATTCATTTTGTTTTTCAAAAAAGTTGTCAATTATTCCATAATTGCGACTATACAAAAACATACTCCCACGAAATTGTATATCCATGTAATGCTACTCCAAATTATCCTTTATTGTAATATCTATCGCTCTATTTTCAAAAAATTTCAACTTCCAATCTTCGATAGCATGAAAATTTGAAAATTTAAGACAAAAACAAGGTAAAAGATTGTTCTGAAAAAAAAGAAAAAAATAAAGAGTTAGATTCTATGAAATAAGATATTTACTTTCAAAATATCAACTGTTGCTAATAGATATTCCAAAAAGAGGTTAACAGGAAGGGTATCTTGTTAAAAGAATAATTTAACAAAAGAAAAACCACATGGGACTTTTAATGTACGGCCAGCATTGTCTTGTGGTGGGACCCTCACCCACTTCTGCTACTTCCCATTTTGGTCCACTTTATTTTTCTTCTTCATTTATAAAAAAAAATTTTAATTAATTATTATTTTCATTTTCATTTTCCTTCAAATATGGCGATGGTTCACGAGATTGGGAAGTGTAGTATGAAGTCAAAAATTTTGGACATGTGTTGTCTCTATTTATGTAACATTACCCGACAACTTTGTATTTTTTTTTTTTTTTTTGTATTTCTATCCGTAATTAAGTTCACATGTTAAATTTACGTCGACTTTTCAACATCATTCTATACAAATCTGACATATAAACTATTTGTTTTTTGAGATGCTTTTAAGAATAGCGTTAGCATTCATTTATTCCCTCTTATCCTCGCTTAGAAATTGTGTTTTTATTACTCAATTGAGTTAGATTTGGTGGAAGATATTTTATTTTTTGAAGGGTAAATGTGTGTAATTAAAATGAGTGTGGTTAGATAAATATATAATATTAAATAGATATAATTAGAAATGTATATATATGTTAATTTCGAAGAAGAATATTGAGATGATATTGGAATGTTGGTTGACCACTTGTAGAATACATCCAACCCCTCTGTGTTTCTCCAAGTTTTTCATCCTTTCGTTTTTGTATGATGCTTGTGATAAGATTCCCTCTTCCGGATCCTTTTTTTTCTTTTCTTTTCTTTTCTTTTTCCAAGCTCATTTTTAAGTTTTAAATTTTCCCTACTTTTATTAAAATTGAAATTTAATTTTTGGAAAGAATGAAAGTAATAACAATAAATTTGAGGGTATATTTGGTACCTCGTGTTTTTTTTCTAGGTTTTGATGTTTGGATGTTACCTTACTTTGGTTAATTTTTTTTTATTTACTTTCTTTCCATCTCTACCTTCATTATTCTATTTAATGTTTCATCCAATGCAATTTCGATCTTTATTTAATTTGATATTGATTATGTGGAAATTTTGTAATGGAGGATAAAATAAAATAAAAAATTGAAAGAACCAAACTATAGGAGAAGCTTGATTATTTATTTATTTATTTATTTATTTATTTATAATGTAGTATACAAAAGCTTGTAAAGTTAACAAAAGGACGAGGGTCAACTGAAATGGAGGACCAGGGGAAAACAAGATATTCCTTTTTTTAAAAAAACTGTTTAAAATAGAAAAAAGTTATTTAAAAATGCGCGCGCGCGCGTGTGTGTGTTCCGGTGCAGGTGGCTTTGTAGGTGTATCCGAGTCAGCCCCACGTATTCATTTGCGTGTTTGAACACATCCACTCATTTTAAATGGAAATCGACGTGAGAATCCATCACTCAAATATACATCACCATTATTTTGTTTATTAGAAATATATATATATACCAAAACAAAATTATAGAGTTTCTAAATATTAAAATTTATTAGGTTCTTATGGATAAGGGATAAAAATATATAGGCAACGTGGCAAGATAGGATTGGGAAGAGGAAGGATGGTATTATTCCTACGTGAAATTTTGCGTCGCAGGTAACATCTTTACGTGCTTATTGTACAGCATTTTTCATTTACATTATACTCGAACATTTTCCCTTTTTATTTTTATTTGATTCATGGCGTGGGTCCCACGTAGTATGTGCCAAAAACCTGTACCAATTTTGAAAAATAAATAAGGAGAGTAAAAAAAAAAGAAAAAAAAAGTGAAGTGTAATGAATGAGAGGTTGGAAGGGGGTGGGGGAAGGCACATTGGCACATGGGGTGGGGAGCAGCATGCCATTCACCCATTAGTCTCTGCTCACGCTATTCTTTTCCACACCAGATTCACATGCCACTTTCTTTCTTCTTCTTCTTTCCTTTTCAAATAATTTCATATTTATGATTAACCATAATTTATCATCTTCGTATCAATTTTCTAATTTTATTTTTTATTCTTTATATGTATTCTCTATACTTGAAAAACAATTTAAACAATAAACTTTTGAAGTGGGTCCATTAGATTTATGTTAAATAATAATATACAGAAAGAAGAAATATTTCGTTTTTGATTATTTAGGAAAAAATAAACAAGCCAAAATGATTGATTCTGAAAGGCGTTGATGGAGCGGTCCGATCCGAAGAGTTCCAATCTTTTGTTGTGGTCCAATAATCAACTACATTTTGGACCACTCCCACGTATCCGAATCTCAAATCAGGCCCACTTTGATTGTGATTTGGTGCATCCACTTCCACTTCCACTTCCACTTCCACTTCCACTTCCAACAAGTTTTCCTTCACACCTCCTTGGTTCGATCTCCGCTCGATACTTTAAAAAGTCCGATATCCAGATATCGATGGGTAGTTAACCATATAGATTTAAATAAATAGCGATGAGTTGGAATACGTTTGTGTATTACCCAGCTCATTGAAATTTAAGCTGTAGAATTATATGAAATACATAAAAGCTTTGCTATTTCATCTTATAAACTGTACTCAATCTTAATAAACTTGATGAGATTGTAATTATAAATTTGATGAGATTGTAAAATAATAGTTTATATTGAACCAACATGTTTTATATATAAAATCCAAATGTCGTTTATAAAAAAAGAAAAGAAAGGGAAAGGGTAGAAAGGTGTTGAGTGGATTTAACCAACATGTTTGGGCTTTGTGGGTTTGGGCTTTGTGGGTTTGGGCTTTGTGGGTTTGGGCTTCTTTTGTTAAGGAATCAAAAATAGGAAATTTTCATCATCTTATTATATCATTACTCAATTCACATTTATTTTTAATATAACATAAATAAATAAATAAATAAAAGTAATGGAGGTTGATGGAATTCGCATTTCCTTTCCATCAATATACACCACAATTTTGCAATATTATCTTCACATAAATTACTAATATTACAATCATTTTTATTTTCTACAAATTATTTATATTAAGTTATTTATGGAAGAAAGGAAGTGAGATGAATCTTGCAATGAATGAAAGCACTCCTCCTCAGAACTCCCCACCTGCATGTTACCAATATCACACTCTATCATCAAAACCAATGGGGATTTTCTTTCCAAACATTTATTTCCATTTTAAATTCAAATTCAGATTCAGATTCAAATTCAAATTCAAATTCAACTTCAAATTCAACTTCAAATTACCACTTTCCTCAATTTTAGTTATATACATACCTATACTATACTTTCACTACATGTTGTTTTGGAAGAAAAAACACCGAGTCCCAAAATATGGAAAAATTTACCTTAATTTGATCAACCAAAACACACTGCAAATATGAACCAATCTTCAATCTTCCTCCTCTTCGCTTTGCCTTCTCTTTCCTTCCACTACGCAGTCCTTCCACTGCTCTTTCAATTATCATCTCGATTCTTCAGAGTTCTCTTTATCAGGAGCTTGGTCCTGCTCCAATGGCGCCGCAGAGGGGTCCCGACTCTGCCCTATTTGGTGATACATTTGTGAATACGAAGCCGGGTTCAACATCCCTCTTAGATTATTCCCCTCCTGCGAAAGCCCTAGCTCCAGCCCCGGTATTTGCTGCTGCTGCGGCTGCTGATTCCCGATTATCGTCGGGAAATTCACGGATCCCAAATTCATCCCCTGAAATTCGAATCCATGGAACCCGAATTTGGGCATAATCGAACCCGGATTCTCGCTGACGAACCCCGGCCCGATTCCGCCTAGGGACGGCCAGAATCCGGGCGTACCCATGTGAGATCTGTTCAAATTGGCCCCCATCATCGCCCAATTCAGTCTTGGGACGGCGTCAATTTTGGGGGTCAGGGTGGCGGAGACAGAGACGGAGGTGTCGGGGTCGGAGAGGGAGACGCCGGCGGCATGGAGGGCAGAGGCAGGGATGGTACCGGAGCCAGTGGCGGCGATGATGGAGGGCTCAGCTTGCTGGAGGAGCCACTGGATGGTTTCGCCATCGGTCTTATGGCCTAATTCGCGGGTCAATTGGAAGACGCGGGCGGCGCAGAGGGCAGGCATGCGGATCCTACGGCCACGGCCATCGACTTTCTTGTGGCGGTCTTTATTGGAAGTACGCTTAGGAGCCAATTGTTGTTGGTGCTTCTTGTTTTGATCTTTGTTTAGGTTTGCAATTATGATATCCGAGGATGGTGGTGTTGGAGCGGGTGATGATGGTGGTGCTGCTGCTGCTGGTGATGGCTTCTTCTTGTTGTGCTCTGCCATGTCTGCTAATGGGTGTGGGGATGGGGGGGGGGGGGGGGGGGGGGGGGAGGGGACCCAACAAAGGTGGGTTCCTCTGTGTGGACTAATGGGGTTTATGAGAGGATCAGATTTTGAGAGCAGAAAGAGAGAGAAAGAGAAAAAAAAAGAAAAAAAGAAAAGGAAAGAAGATGGGTCCTCCTCCATGATTGAGTTCTCGTTGTTGTTGGAACCTTACACTTGGGGTCAGCTCACCCTTTTAGTCTTCGCCTTGGCTGCCTCACCCCTCTAATACTCCTTACTTTTTATTGATTGCCTAAATTTCATTTCCCCTTTAGAATTTGGAATCAATCATTGAATTATGATTTTAACCAAATTCCAAATTCCAAATTCCAAATTCCTTGAGCAAGCCAAGTGTTTGGTAATTTTTGAAAGCGCCACTCATTTTGTGCCACTAATTAATGTTGTTGTTGATTGAATTAGTGGTAAATAATTAGTTGAAGACGAGGAGGGTGTAGTAGTATTCAACCTTACAGTCAACTCAAAGGGTAAGCCGTGTTGGGGATTTTTCTTTATATTAAGTGTTCAATAAAATGAATTACATGATAGAACAAGAAAACACATTATCATCACTGAAGGTTTGATTAGGGTAAATATGATGCAGAGAGTACTGCGGAGGATATTTAAACACAAAGTTGTCTTTCTCTTGCTTTCCATCCTTATCCTTGTTGTTGTTGTTGTTGTTGTTCCCCGGTTTGTGTGCTGATTTTTCTTCCTTCTCTTGCTTCTTATTCACCACCTCCACGTTCTTCTTCATTTTCTTTTTAATGGCTTCCACCAGCTTTGGAGGATCCACTATTCCCCTCACCGTCACTTTGGAACTCTCTCTATCTGCTTCCACGGTCATTACTCCTGCATTCATCACTCGTATATTTTAATTAATATCATGAATCAAACAAGAAATAAAGAAGAAGAAGAAGAAGAAGAAGAAAACAATCTGACCCTCCATTCTTCCAATGCTTTGCTTGATGTCATTTACACAGCCTTCACAATGCATCCTCATTTTGAGCTCCACGGTCTTCACCTGTATTTTTAAGACGAAGACGAAGACGAAGAGCAATGAGATGAGATGAGATGAGATTATATGAAGGAAGAAATAAAAAAGAGTTACCTCTTCCTTCTTAGGAGCTTCAGGTTTGTTTTGGTTCTGGTTGGGGGTGTCGGGGAGGGGCTTGGGAGAAATAAGTTGCACATTTTTGGAGTAGTTTCTCCTAAGGTGTTCCAATATTTTGTTAGGGTTAAGCTGTTTTCCCTTTATTACCACTTTTGCATTCCCCACATCCGCCCTCACTTCCTCCACTCCTGTAATTCGTGTACCCCAAAATACTTTTATTTCCTCATCACTAATATATTTTATAACTTAATTACTTCCTTACTGACTTACCATCACAAGCTCTCAAGTATTTAGACACCTTGCTTTTGCAGGATTCACAATGCATATAAACTTTCAGCACCACTTCTGTTATCTTTTTCCCCTCTTTCTTCTCTTCTTCTTGCTTTTTATTCCCATTCTGACTCCCACCCTTCAAATTTCATTCATTTGATCGATTACAAAGTAATAAATAAAAGTAATAAACTAAAAGTAATTGTTCATTATTTTCCTTTTCTTCCATACCTTTCCCATCTCTTTCAGATTGATTGATTGAATTCCAATGTTGAAAGTACAAGTGTGATGAGAGGCTACTGTTCCTGCCCTATATATAATTTTCTTACATGCATATTTATTATTCATTATTTTCCTCTAAACTTGATAATAATTTTATTATTAATTTTTACCATCTTTAATATTGCATTTCTTTTCTTTCAGTTTTATAAAATCAGGCCTATAAGGTAAACTTGTTGGCCTTCGGTTATTACATTTATTAAAATAAATTAAATTAATGGCTGACTCTCTGGATATCATCCTAATTCTTCACAACATTTTGCAGCCTTTTATTTCCCCTTTTTCTCTCAACGTTTTATAGCTTCAATTAACTGGCATAGATTAATTGTGACAAAAATGTCAGCTCAAATTTATAAGGATAAAAATTGAAGTTAAGACAATAATGAATGAATTAATTAATCAATACAAATGATGAATTTCCCTTTTTTAAAAAAAGCATCCTTCATTTCTATAAAAAAGAATTAAACAGCTCATTAATGTCAATCATTAAAATATTTTACTAATTATTAGATGCTCGATTAGCATAATAAAAACAATTTATTTCATTATTCTTTTTGTCTCTCAATTCTCATCTACTTCTTTCATCTCGTCGGCCCCTCCGGTAGGTGCAGCTTCTATTTGTTCTTCCCCGTCGCCGCTACCTCCTCCGGCGGCGTGTTGTTCTTCGATAACGGTGACAATTTTATCGACTCCTCTTCGGATGTGGGCCACAAGCTTTTGCACTTCAAAAACTCCCTGTACTCTTATCAGCTCAGGGTTCTCCTCCTCAACCTCTACGCTTTCAACCCCTTTTTCACATCCAAAATATATGTATTATAAGTTTAAACCTTAGTTTCAATACATATATATTTCTCATTTTACTCCAAATCTACTTTATTCATTCTAATTTTAATGAGCATACCTTTCATTTTTTGGACACATTTCTTCATTTGGTATGTACAACCCTCACAGTGAACTGTATATACTAGGACCACACACACCTCCTAAAACAATTAATTCTTTTTAAAATATTAACATGGAAAATAAAACGCTTAAAAATTATTTTTAGAACTTAACCTTTGCTTGAAATTCAACGGGCTTTCTGTTTTTGCGTGTAAACTTCAATTTCTTCAAAACCCCCATTTTTCTGCTCTTCTCCCTTTCTCTCCACAATAACATGATATCTCTCTTTTCTTTTCCTAATTTCATTTATATACTAATCCTACTTAATTAAGGCAATTAAGCCTCCAAATATAAAATATCATCAACATTTAAGCTTTCCTTTAAAACCAACAACAAGCATGCATGTTTCTTTCACCCTTCCCAACAAAAGTAAAAGCTAGCTTTAAAAAAACGTCATCATTTTATTTGCATTCACTATTTAATCTTAGATTTTTTAGTCACTCCAAATATTTATCTTTTAAAAATTTTAAATATAGAGTAGGATTGAAAGTCATTTATACATGGCCCACGTGTTAAATTTGTATTGGTAAGATCGATACAAGTGTACACGTCGCTCAATACAAGACGAGTAGAAGATGACACGTTCCATGCACAGCCCTGACACTTATACAACACCTGTCATCCAACTCAACCATTGCGCACACGTTTCTTGCTCTCTGTTCCCCACGTGGCTACCACCTCACCGCTATCTCTCTCTCCTCCTTCTAACTCGCACCCACATCCTTCTGCTTCTTGACCCCTTCATCTCTGCCTCTCCTCATAATACCTCTCTCTCTCTCTAAAATCAATCTGATACTCTGTTCTTTCATCTTCTTACTCGAAAGTAAATCGTAGTGGAAAAATCTAGAATTGAATTTGATGTCGGGTGTAACTCTGGCGGTGGCTCCACGAACAGACCCAAATGACGCGGTGGCGCCGCAGCAGAAGGCGCCAAGGCGGCAACAACAAGAGCAGAACACGGTTGTTGGAGGGGTGATGGGATCTCTCCGCGTCATTGAACTCCAACTTGTTGCTTTCATAATGGTGTTCTCGGCGAGCGGGCTTGTCCCGATTCTCGACCTTGTTTTCCCTGCGTTCACGTCCGCCTACCTCCTCTTGCTGGCACGGTTTGCATTCCCGTCTCACGGCCATGCGTCGGGAGCGTCGCAGGAGATCTTTCAGGCAATGTTAAATGTTTCGTACACCAAAGAAGTTGGGAGTATAGTTTGATTGATGTATTGATGTTGAGAACTGTGGTATGTTGTTTCAGGGGAGCAAGTTGTTTAGAATGTACGTGGTGGTGGGGACCACGATAGGGCTGTTCCTGCCATTGGCGTATGTGTTGGGTGGGTTTGCGAGGAGTGACGAGCATGCAGTTCGGTCCGCGACTCCGCACTTGTTTTTGTTGTCGTTTCAGATTCTGACGGAGAATGTGATAAGTGGGTTGTCGTTGTTTTCGCCGCCGGTGAGAGCATTGGTGCCGGTACTGTACACGGTGAGGAGGATTTTCGTGATCATGGATTGGATGAAAGACGTATGGCTCAACAAGACGTTGCCGGGCAATGCACCGATCAACGTATTTTTCTTCTTCTTCTTCTTCTTCTTCTTCTTCTTCTTCTTCTTTATTCCTACATTATTAATTAGAATGGGGGTTTATTTTTATAAAAATGGCAGGACATAGCATGGTTTTGGTTCGGAAGGACATTGGCGGTGGCTAATTTTGCGTATTTCTGCATAAATCTATTTGGATTTTTAATCCCGAGATTCATTCCGAGGGCATTCGAAAGGTATTTTAAGGACCGAGATGACGAGACTCATGCCAAAATCCAAGAAGATAACCTCTCTTCCACTCCCCCTAGATCTCACCCCTCCGATAAGAAGACCGATTGATTTTCTTTTTCTTTTTCCTTTTCCTTTTTTCCCCCTCTTATTTTCATCTTTTTGCTACAGTGTCCTTTTTACTACAATGGCCTTTTTACTACAATGTCCTTTTTACAACGTTATACGTCTCTCTCTCCCCCTCCCTTTTGTTGGTCTGCTTTTGCTCTATAATTTACTATGATCCCAAAAAATAGTAATAGTAATAATAACAATAATAATAATAATAATGTTAGATCAATTAATTTTCGAAACATATACATTCAAGAAAGTGATGTATAAATTCTCCGGATTCCACTGTTTCGTAATTATCCGTCTCTGAATATATTTCAAAATTGATATATTTAATGAACAAGATTGGTTAGCCCTTAAATTAGTAATATTAACATATAATGAAGATTGGGAACATAACTCGCGCCCAAGCTAAAAATTGGTATTCGTCTCGTTTTGGTATACAAAAGCACCTCCAAAACTATAAATTAGGCTTTTAAATTCAGTAATTTCTTGCAGATATAATGTTAAAAATTGAAGTACGTTGAAGTAAAAGAAGATGATCCTCAGATTCGGACGCGTGTTCTGGTGGTTTTGGTCGGTTCTTATCCAGATGTGGTCCGAAACACTATTATGCCCCTAAAAACACAGTAATATATGTGTACGGACCCCTTCGTCGTGGGCTCACTTTTCTATAATATTAAAATGTTCTGAAAGCTGGGGGCCGGTCAATACGTACTCGACCTCACGCTCTTGAATAGGTCCCACTTCTTTTATTACATTTTTACGCATTTTTAGAAAAACAAAATATTAATAATAATTGTGGTTGCGCTTTAAATTTCTTAATACTATTTTTATTCTGCACCGTTTTAAATTAATTTGAAATCACTCAGCATCTCTCTCAAAAGTTCAACGGGACCGTGAATATAATCTAATTTCATGTTACTTCTCTGTTTCAATTCTCAATTTTTTTAATTTTTCAAAAGGAGAAACGCAAGCGTATTTTATGGGTTATTGTCCATGGGAATAAATTTTAGAGACTATTTTAGATTTATTCACCTCCTACAATTTGGTGCTTCATTTTTAATTGTTCTCGCATATTCATGTTATAATCATTATGACATTATTTGGGCTCTAGCTAAACCGTCCAAAGTTGTGAAGGGTTAAGGATAAGGTAGCAAACTCTTAACCGCTCTCGTGTAGCAACATGATCACAACATCCGGTATCACAATTCACTAAAGCATTATGTGGGCTCCAATCCACGATTAATGATAAGCTACCAAATTCTCAACCACCCCACATAGGTACACAATTATGTCATTTTCTGTCGGGATCACTAAAATACCAAGTAGGTCTCATGTTGAGGGTCTAAGGTTAGTGATGACCTAGCAAACCTCTAATCGTGCTCCGATAGACACATAATCATTTTATAAATTCTAAACCATAAATAGGGGGTAATAAATTGCATAACTAAATCACCTATTAGGAAATAAAATGTTAGTGTATATATATATAATGAAATTGAAATATAAACAAAAAATAAAAATAATAATAACTGCACGTCTCAATTATATATGTAATGCAATATACTGTTTTTATTGTTCTATTGTTTTTGCAATTCTCTGATTATTTATATAATCGAATAATTCTTTTATTTATTCCTTTAAATAATATGATATTGTTATGCAACTAAAAATATATATATGTACGAGAGAAAGATCACGATGTTTTCTTGTTTTTAACTATTTATTTATGTGGATTTAAATTGAATTACAATACTCTAAAATAATAATATTTGTCAAAAAGAAAGTGGCACAGTGAAAGTTGGTTTAGTTTATTCAAAAGAATTAAAACTCCTCCAAATCCCAATTTGCTAAACACGCGGTCGCGAGGGTGCATAAGTAAATTACAAGGTTGATATTAGAATTTATAAATTGGCAGTCCCCTCTATATTTAACCAAACATTTGTACTGTTATGGCCTAAGATTTTCAAAATGCTTTTATTATTCTGCTTTTAAAATTTGATTCATTTTAATTTACTTTTAAAAAGTAAAGCATATTTATCAAAATTTGAACATAAGCTTTAACACTATATATGAATTCTTGATTGAATTTGAGTGAATACTAATACACTGTTTTGAAACAAATGTGAGAGTGGGGATATTTTTGGCATGGTTTAATCTCAAAATTGTAATAAATGGAAGGATAAAAGAGAAAAAGAAAACCAAATCTGTAAATCAAGTTAGAGAGTATGTACGTATGTATGGTAAGAAACAGTGAGGAGGACCTCTCCCTCTCTCACTCATATTCTCTCTCTCTCTCCTCTGCCTTAGTTAAATTCAAATGGGAAGGAACAAAACAGAAAACCCTTTTCTCTCTCCTCTCCTTTCTCTCTCCTCTCTCTCTATAAGCCCACCATTGTGAAGAAGCTTAAAACGCATAAGCCACAAATACGAATACCCATTTCGTCATCCTCCAAGAACCCTCCACACAAGAAAGAAAAGCAGCCTCCATGAAAATAAAGAACAAAGGCAAAGTCCATCCATCTCCATCTTCTTCTTCTTCTTCTTCTTCTTCTTCCGATGCCGACTTTTTTGATGTCTTCAACTATCTTCCACTCGCCATATTGCCTCTCATCTCTGTTCTCACCGTTGACGATCGAGAGGTTTTGGCCTTCATGATGAGGAGATCCATGGAAACCTCATCGCCCTCGTCTTTCGTTTCTGGAAATAAATTTTCCAAGAGAGTAACAAAGAAATCCACTGCTCCAAGCGCCAGTTCTGGTAGCGCGTGTCTTCACTCGCCCCCGTCTTTTAGTTGCTTTGATTGTTACATGAATTACTGGGACCGGTGGAACTCGTCGCCGAACGGGGAGCTGATTCATCAGGCCATTGAGGCTTTTGAAGAGCAATTGGCTAACGGGGAAAAATCCTGCAAGAACGTCAAAGGGAAGAAGAGGGAAAAAATCGGCCGTCAGTCGTCGGACAAGCCTGTGAATGTTGTTGCCCCGCCACTGCCGCCGTTGCCGGAAGTTCTTCCTCAGATTGATGAGGGGTCTTCTGCGGCTCCGACGACGTCTGGAAGTGACGATGTGGGAGCAGTGGAGGGAAGGGGAGAGCCATTGCGGACTGAGGATGAGACGGCGGTGATGATTGTTCCGTCGCCGCCAGCGAGCAACCACAAGGGTTTGGCCCGGAAGGTATGGCCGGACGTATTAGGGTTATTCAATTCTCGTTTATGGAGTCTTTGGGGTCCACATTAGAAATTCAGAAAATAAAAAAGAGAGGATATTTCGATATTTTTCCACTTTTTTTTATTCGTTTTTTTTGGACCCAAGATGAGAGTAAATTCAAAAACAAGAAAAAGAAAAAAAAGAGAAAAGAGTAGCTGTTATTTTGCAATGGAATATATAGAGAGTATTGTCCCATCTTTCATAAACCCTTTTTTTTTTTTTATAGTTTAAGATGTGAGATTTGAACTTCCAAACTTCTTGTTAAGAACGAGGCATTGTGAGAACCAGTTTCTAAGTTGAGGGTGAGAGGCCCTTCAAGAAATTATGTTTCTAAGTTGAGGGTGAGCGGCCCTTCAAGAAATTATGTTTCTAAGTTGAGGGTGAGAGGCCCTTCAAGAAATTATGTTTCTAAGTTGAGGGTGACAGGCCCTTCAAGAAATTATGTTTCTAAGTTGAGGGTGACAGGCCCTTCAAGAAATTATGTTTCTTAGTTGAGGGTGACAGGCCCTTCAAGAAATTATGTTTCTAAGTTGAGGGTGACAGGCCCTTCAAGAAATTATGTTTCTAAGTTGAGGGTGACAGGCCCTTCAAGAAATTATGTTTCTAAGTTGAGGGTGACAGGCCCTTCAAGAAATTATGTTTCTTAGTTGAGGGTGACAGGCCCTTCAAGAAATTATGAACTTATAGTGGAGAAAAGAAACAGAAAATCAAACACCACGAGTAGAATTTATGAGTTCATTAATCGGAATGTTACATTTTCTTTTAAAAAAGGTGTGTCCACTGGCATTGCGCCACATGCTGAATAATGTTTATAAAACCTAGGTAGGCAGTGCCATATCCATTATCCAATTTCAAAATGAAAGGAAAAGAGTGGATGTGGGGAGACGCTTGGAACATCAAAACTCCTCCTCCTGGGCCTACAACAATTTTCTTTTCATATATGAGTTTGTCTGCATTTTTAACATATGCAGTTCTTAATTTGTAGCAAATACCCAAACAAAAAAGGAAACAATTTAAATGCCCCCTCTTCCTTCTGCCCTCTTCAGCTTGAGAATGGTGTTATATGCCGCATCCTTTTTGCGATCACCGTCTTTCAACCGTTTCTGTAAACAACTTATGTCCTTTTCTACCTTCTCTACCTTTTTCTTTACCTTCTTCATTTTGGCATTTACTTTTATCTGATTTTCCGCTACCTCATCCCAATCCTTGCTCACAGCCTGCAACTATATTCATTTCCACAACTATTAATTACAACATCTCCTACTTTAATAATCTCCCCTACCTTTTCTCTGCCTCTTACTTACTTCTACTCCAACGGATTCTTGTGAACCCAAGGACTTCCACACTTTTCCGTTCACCACACCATCGCCAATACCTTTCTCCCTTCCAATCTTCTGTTGTTGTATGTCTTTCAGAATGCCTTTATCACGAGCAACATCGTCTGTGGATTTCTCACAATCCCCATACTTGTTGCGCATTTGCTCTTTTAGGCATTCAATCTGTTTGCATAAACCCCAAAACTTAAACAGATATGATGACTCATCCAACTATACTAAATCACAGGCTTTGACCAAAACTATAACTAAATGTTCAAGATTAATGCTTGAATATTCAATCTTACACTGTCGTCCCACCATCCTTCCCTTCTATTGCATTCATCTCCCTTAATAGCTTTCTCTCATCGCCCATGTTTTTACGGTTATGTCCCATCAAGAAACACAGTTTCTGCTCACACATCAGTAAATATACATGTACATGCCATAATTAATATTAAGAACAACAACAAACTCCAACAAGTCTCACAATGAAGAACACAACTAGTTTAGAGTTCAATAGGCCATACTTGCTTATCGACTTCCCCTCCCGACAAGCACGACTTATTCGATTTATCCTTTTATGCATTGTTTGCAAAACTCAGTTTGTCTAGTGATAGATGCAGCACACCCAATCTGTCTCTTTCCCAATCTGGAGTGAGTCCATAGTTATCATAGTAATTTATCGCGCTCAATTTCGCCCTCAAGTCATCGCTATCCATCTACAAGCCAAAACTTATTAACATTAATCATCACCACCTAATCAAGGAAAACTGACTTATCCACTCAAAGAAAATTCTAACTCTCCATTTATTGAAAGTTAGCATGACTAAAATGTTCAACAAAGAAGGACTTGGGTTTCTTTTCACATACCACTCTTTTCCTCATCTTCTGGGCTAACAGAACTTGATCTTCATTTATCCTTTCAATAGTTTCTTCAGCCTTCTTGATCATGGCATCTATATTCGGGCTCTTAACTGGCCAGACTTCGACAAAGTAAGATTGTCGAACTCGAACAGGTATTTCATCAACCACTTGGGGTTCATGACAAGCAGCTTCCGGTCCATCCTCCACCACATCCTTCTCTCTATCATCGATTTGTCCTCCGTCCATGGCGCTGTTCCAGTACAAGAAAGCCTTCCAACAAAGCAAAAAACCCATTCAAAAACACTAAAAGGAATTGCACCCAGTCCTAAACTTAGGATCAGATTGGTAGTGCTTCGTAACTAAAGAAAATTCAAATTACAGAAGAAAAACGGAGAAGAAATTTCATACCTGGAAATCAAAACAATTGGTGCTTCAAATGGTTGCTGTGGAAGGGAGAAGACGGTAGCTTTAATAATGGGATTATGTGAAACCACCCTCCTTTTGACTGTATGAAGTTAATCTGATAGTTCCGTCCTAAGCACTTGTTCCTCACGCCAAGTTTGTCTGTAAATATTTGTGAATAGAATGAGTCAACTGTTTGTGGGTTTACAATGGACATGGATATTTGGTCATGGTCAACGGTCAACATCAGCTATCTAAATTTAGTTTCTAAACTTCATAATTTTTTTATGATTCGCAGATCTTCGAAATTGAAGGTTTAAGTTCCATTAGATATGGGATTCAAATGAACCAAAGAAACTTCAAGCATGTTTACAGACAACAAAAAAACACATTGCATTACAGGTTTAAGAGGAAAGAAGTTCAAAAGGATCTTCAGCATCTTTCATCAACCATTTCAATCTAGTTTTAGAAAGCGATTCCGGTATAATAAGTTTACGAGTATCCTCAACCAATTCTAATTTCTGGTTGCCGATCATCCTCCCATCCATGCAAAGCTCTCGACTACATAGGGACGGCACCACTCTCTTTTTGTAATCCTTTCTGAACTCCGGCCAATTATTCCACATTTGCATAAACTTTTCAACCTGACGGGGGGGAAAAAAACAAGTTTTCATAAGCTCTTAAACTCCTAATTTAAAGCAAATTCTTCAACTGCTACTACATTTAACCTGTCCTTGACATAGTTCTTCAAGTGCTGCACTGTCTTTCTTTTTAGCAAGTTCTTCAACCTTCTTCATGAGGGATCGATATTGGTAGTGGGAGGCATTCTTAACCCATAAAATACCACAAACAATGCATCAGTGCAACAGTCTATGTGTGAGTGATCAATTATGATGCATATAATAAATATACCTCTTCTCCATATTGTTTCTTCAATTTAAGAATAGTGTCATATGCCTCCTCCTTTCTGCGGTTGGTATATATCAAGTGTTTCTGTAGAGACCTTATATCCTTTTCCACCTTCTCTACTTCTTTCTTTGTCTTCTTAATTTTGGACCTTACTCTTGCCTGCCTTTTCCTACATTCATCTGAACAGTCATAGATTTCCTGCAACTTTTGTTGTACAAAGAACATGGGATCAAATTTTGCTATAAATTATACAGTTCAATCAATCAAAGTTCTGTGTTTTCTTGTTTCCTCTTACTTCTTCTTGAATGGCCTTTTTTAAATGCGAGGAGGTCCACATCTCTCCCTTCACCGGAGCATCACCAATAGCTTCCTTCCTCTCAAGCGCACGAGCAATTTGAACATCAATTTGCGCATGCCACAGACTGCTTAACAACGGCATAATCTGTTTGTATAACTCAGAAAATTAAGAAAGATGATAATTCATCAATTCCTAAACATAATATTCTAAATGCTTAATGCTGAATATTACAGAAGAATCGACTTCATCTGCTGTCAAATCACCATCCATCTCTTGTCTTGTATTAACCTCCCCTAGCAGCTTTCTCTCATCAGCCATATTTTTACACCCATGACGCATCAAGAAAGATAATTTCTGGTAGATAATAGATTGCATAAGACGAAAAAATCGAGAAAGTCTAAATAGTTGAATGAAATACATAAGAGAAAAGTTTAGAGTTGATCATACTTGCTTATCAACCTTCCCTCCTGACAAGCACGAGTTATTTGGTTTCCCTTTAAATGCTTTGTTTGCAGAAGTCAGTTTGTGTAATGATAGATGGAGGAGATTCATTCTGTGTCTGTAGTATTCTAGGCTGTATTCATCCCAATTTTCATAGTATCGTTGGTTCTCCAACTTGGTGATCACCCGAGCACGGTCCATCTCCAAACAAAATTTATGATATTCAGTGTGTGTAACACATCGATATCACTTCATCAAGGAAAACTGATTTGTCTAATAAATGAAGATTTTAATCCTCCATTGTTATACATCGAAAAGCTCATATGAATCATGATCCAGCGCCATGCCAGGAGAGTCCACTAAACTGTTATGATGTTTTCAATATGTGAATTAGAAACAAATAAGGACTATAATTCTTTTCCACATACCTGTCTGTCCCTTATCTTCTGGGCGACAAGAATTTGGTCTTGATTCATCTTTGTAATCGTCTCTTCAGCCTTGATCATGGCATCTATGTTTGAATTTTCAAGTGCCAAAACTTTGGCAAAATAAAATTGTCGAACTCCACCGGGCATTTCATCAAACATTTGGTGTTCATCAACTACCTCCTCATCACCAGCAACTTCTGGTCCTTCCTCTACCACCTTGTTCTCTCTAAAGTTGCAATCTCCTTCTCCCATGGCGATGTGCTTTGCCTATCGCAAAAACAACGCCCAACAGAGCAAATACCATTCAGAAACACTAAAAGAAAATACACCCATTTCTAAACTTAGCATCACATTCTTGTTCTTCAGGGTATAAACTAGAACTATTCACATTATTGTTGCAATATAAAAGCTTCAATGATAAGTGCAGAAAACTCAAATTACAGAAGAAAAACAGAGCGAGGAAGAGACAGAACGGGTTTGATACCAAAAAAATCAAAACAATGGGTGGTTCGAAATCGAGCTGCGAGTGGGTGAAGATGGTAGCCGGATTATACGACACAACAATCTTTCGATTGGCTGTATGTAAAGGGAGCCGATTGCTCTGCACCGAGCACCTGCTCCCCACGCCAAGTTTGAATGTAAATGAAAGTCAACTGCAACTCTGCAAGTGGGTTTAGATATAAAATGGAGGTTTGGCAATTTGGGCTGCGTTCCCATCACCGGAGAGACGTGCAATTCAAGACACGAATTGCAAAAATGGTTCAAGAAGTTCATGGCTAAATTAAAAAGACAAACAACTTGACTGCTGGTTGAGATAAACATTTCAAATTTGGGGGCCGAAAGAAAGAATCTATCATAATAATGTCCAAAGCTAGTTTATGATCTAAGTCAAGCGGTTGAGATTAATTAATAAATGGAGAACTCAATTAGAATTTTTGGAGAATTTGAAGCATACTTTAATAAGCCTTTTCATGAGGATGGGATATGTTGCTTTAGAAGCTAAATTTAGATAGATAAATGAGAATCTTGTCTCTCATCATCATGTTGGTGATCGGGTAGCGGCATGATAGTATAGAGAGTTTGAGATGAATACTAAATTGCCAAAATTTGAGTTGGACGTGTTATTAAGTGAGTCGAACAATCGAACAATGATATGATTATTCGGTAAGTCTATCATAATGTGACTGTCTCATAATAATTAGTGAGTCTATCACAATGTGACTGTCTCATAATAATTAGTGAGTATATCATAATAACGAATTCAATAGTTTATATGTCCTCTAATAACCATTAGATATAAACTCGATAAATTGATACATGTGGATTATTGTATAAAATGCGTGAAAACTCACCAATTTGGTAAAATTAACTAGTCTTGGCTGGATCATGGGTAAATTTTTCTTTTCACCTTTGTATCGTAAGAATTCAAACATCCGATATCCTTACCACTAAGATCACCGCTGGAAAGTTATAATAGTTTCACAGCTACATTCGACTACAAATTTTATTTCACAGATCCTACGTCCTTAAAGTTCCAAAAGGATGATTTCATAATATTTCATGATATTGAGCTCTAGAGTGATAGGAAGGCTGAATTAGAGTTGAAAGAAGAAAGCAATTAGAATAGTATGAGCATCCAAGTGTGAGGTGCAAAGTGAGTGTAAGGTCTCAATCTGTATCCACCACCGCCCAAACAACAGAGGCAGCAAAGTTCTTCAATAATACCCAACCAGCCTCGCAGTCAAGATAGAAAAACTGATCAAAAGTAGGGTTCAATCCAGAAATGAAAGTTAAAACGCATTTAGACAAACAGAGTAATGTTCATTGCGTAACCACATCACAGTGAGGCCTATCTATAACTATATCTATATGCTTTGCTTTTACATAATGAACGAGGGCTGTTGCATTTAGACATGGAGATTTATAACACAACATGTTCAGCGCACACATTTACATCCCATTGGAAGGCCTTTTAGGGTATTGGTCAAAAGGAAAAGTTCAAGAGAAGGATAAATATGTGGCGCACTTTGTCTACCACATACTTGTTTTCCCTCATGTCACTCATATAACACATTCGGATTTTAGTTTCATGTTTGGTTCCTAAAAACCAAAGTAGACACAAAAGTTTAGTAGGCCCAATAAAATGCCTCATTTTTTCGTTTTCGTATTCTAACCTTTGAAAGCCTTGATAGAAACATACCAGAAGGCACAAGGTTTGAATATAAAATCTCTTCATACAGTGAATTTTGTGTAACGGGTTAGTAGTATGAACACGTCTTATCATGGATCAATGGATCTACCAATCATTTTAGTTGGATTTGACAAGCTTCGGTAAAAAACTTGAAAAGCTTGCAAGTTCATGGAGCATGGCCCCCCTTGCACCTTTCCCACGCTGTCACTACATCTAATGCAAATCTAATCAACTTAAGATTCAAATATCAATCTACCAGGTTCAAAACTAAAAAACAAATAGACCAACCCAACTTATCAGCTCGAAATTTACCAATGATTTGACATAAAATCTGAAGCCTTTGTTCCTAAATCTTCCGCCTGAAGTTACAAGACACAGTAAAGTAACATTATAATCAGTGCTCGCATTTTCATATTGGGAGCATACCCGGGACAGACTTGAGGCAAATCAGATCTTTTTCATGCTCAAGGAAATGACTTGAGAAGGCTTCAAATATGTGATGACAGAACTGAAATCATATCAATTTCTTTCCTAGGAATACTATTTTCTCTCGTGTAAAAGCTCAGAATAAGACTGAGAGGATCAGGACATTTACAAATTATTGTTACAGTTAAAAGAGGATAAACTGCTTCCTTTTCTTCTTGTTACCCTATCTCACCAGGTTACCATGTCTTTAGCCGAAGGATACTACTGATATCCACAATAAATATGAACAACAAACAAGAAGTAGCTGATATCCACAAGGGTAAAATTTATGTCCTATAGCAGAATGTTTCAGAAACGTGGAGCTGTAAAAGGCTGGATCTAAAAGCACATAGGACCCAGGCATATTGTTTGCTTTTTATATTTTCTTCTCCAAGAAATATTCTGACATGACGCTAGAGATCATGTTATGAAGCCTAAAAGACTACTTATCACCTATTTGTTGCAGGGAAACAAGCACATATATCAGATGTTATAAATTAAAACTCTCTCCATACAATTGTAACACAATTTGAGGTTAGCAACAAGGATGCTAGAATCATGGTCATCTGCCACTAAAGATCTTCTACTACTAAATGAATGATCCAATATGGCATCACATATGAAAATAAGATATTGAAGAGTTTTGTAACACAATGTATAGTCTCTTCTACCTTTCCAGGTCAAATAATGCAAGTGTGCCCCTGATCAGAAACCATCTATTTATTTGTGAATTATCTTTGCTCCTATTTTGGTCCAACACAAGATTCTCTACAGACCCCACCAGTCATTTTGGGGTTTGCCCACCAAATCATAGTGAAGTTGTTACAATTATAAGGATGGAAACTATCATTTTCCCACGGAGGCATATGCAAAACATGTTGTGTGGATAGCACAACTATGTACAAAACATGACTAAATTAAGGTACTTAAAGCTGATTAATTATAACTAAAACAGAATGTTTAATAACATCAAGAATAAGAAATTAAGGTTGGGAGAAAGTGGATACCACCACCACCACCCAAAGTACCAAAAAATCAAAACCAGTCACATTCATCTGATAGAATGATCAGCTTCCATAAGGGTGTCCCAGGACCCACTAACCATTTGGCCACTTGAATGGATAGCAAAACCCAACCAATTCTTTTGTAACCATCCCTATGTTTCCTTTACCCACATCATCTCAGACTATTGGAGGTATGCAGGAAGAGTCTGACGCTCTGTTGATAAATAAGCAGTGAGCTAAACTATGGAAAAACACCTTTTTTTCCCTCGTCATCCCTCTAAAGTGAACACATCAAAACTCAGTTTTCTGAAGCACAACCAGAAAGATGAAGGTATACTTAATTCTGCATCAATCCTTGTAGAGTGTTTCTGTCTAAATACTAAATGATTTTGTGGTTTCTCCTCAGTTACTTGGTTGGATGCACCGTAAACTTCGGCAGAATGGTGGTGAACCGTTCAAAGATTATGCCATTGGTAAATACCTTCAACTAGTATTCGTCTGTGACATTGACCCTGCATTGTATAGCAGATGATTTTGACTTGAAATTTCATACCAATAGCATATATTTCAAAATCCAAGTCATACTAAGTATATATGTTTAATCAATCTAGTGCATTGGATTGAGAACATATACTCAACCAGAAATTACAAATAAAACCATGAAATCATTGTTGATATGCTGAAAGTACGTAGGTCATTCTTGTAATTGTTGTTTTTAGGCCAACAATCGGTTGATGATCAGCAATACATCTCAAAGTCAAGCATTAAACCTTTCAAGCAAGCCCAGCGAGAACAGCAGCTTCGAAAATCTTTCGCTGGTCTGGAATCTGAAGTAGGAGATGAAGACTACGAAGATGAATCATCTCATCAATTGTCTGAGATCTTCCATGGATTTCTTGCAATTGGAACTCTAGGATGTGATCAAGTCATCAATGACCCAATGACACCAAAGTTTTCAATTTCCGTTGAGAATATAACGGAAAAAGAAACTGAAGTGACTGAAAATGAACTAAAGCTTATCAATGATGAGTTGGAAAAGGTTCTAGGAGCTGAAACTAAGGATGAGGGATACAATGATTCCTCTGGGAGAAACAGTCACGTGAGCATGGGAAGGAGCAGCCATGGTAGCACAATTACCCTAAGTGGCAAGCCAATGGATGGCCTGGAAAGCAACATGAGTGGAAGCATCATCTGCCCACTTCAAGGATATCTTTTTGGGTCAGCAATTGAATTGTCAGAGACTACAGCAGTTGCTAAAAAGGAAAACAGGACTTCCCTTGGCGAGCTGTTTCAGAGAAGCAAAATTGCAGAGGAGAATGCAGGTCCAAAATTTGACAAGGAAGACAAGCGAGCTGAAGAGGATATTGACAAATCTACCATGCACCTCATGAAAAAGAAACTGAAGAAACGAATGCTGTCTGCTTCTTCCCGGAGCTCTGCAGCAGCTGTTGAAGGACTCAATGATTCTGCTTCAGCAGAAACAAAACTGCATAAGGTACGCCAAACTATGACTTAAACTTAACCCTTGCTTCCCCAATGTTATTGAAGAATATATATATATATATATCAGACAGATCCAAACTAGAACATATGACATGACATGTTGCTTGCAGATCTTTCACATGTTCCACAGAAAAGTTCACCCTGAAACCTCAGCAATCATACACAAGTCTGATAAACCCCAAAAGGTTCAGAAAAAGAAGAAAGCAATCCATAACCATGATGGTTGCTGCAACAATGGAGAGCAGACATCTGATGAGGATATCATGATATATCCTCAGAGAACACTGTCAAAACCAAGCTTTCGACGCATCAAGAATCAATACCCACCACATTATGGACTGAACAGTTCTGATCCAAATGACAACAAGGAACGCTGGATTAATTCAGACGAAGACTGTAAGTTAATAAACTCATCAACATCCACCTAGATGTCCTGTTAGTTTTCATAAACACTAATATCAGCACCCACAAGCTACAAATTAATGCTTAAATTGTAGTCCTGAGTTAGTATGTATGCTCAGCTTTCACAAGACGGATGAATAGGAGCTAATCCTTGTTTAATTGACTTTGGCTATGTTCATCATAGATCTAGTGCTGGAGCTTTGAGAGGGAGGCAGAAGAAGCATGTTCCTTGTTCTTCAGTATCCGACTGTGTTGCAGTATTGTGTACTCATATTGGTAATTATTGATGATAGTGTGCAAGTTACTACAGTCTGAACAGCGTTTGGGTGTGAAAATAAGTAGAGGATCTCCCTCTTCAAACACTTCTGTATGTTGTGTGAAATGTATTGTTATCCCTACAACACTTTATGATCATATTTTCTTGCATATTCCACAAAAAGCACCTCCTAATTGCATCTCTGTTTCCTTTTTCTAACGCTTTTCACAACCCTCTGCTTTTTAATTAGGCAGACTTCTAAAACTCTATTTACCTGACATGAAAAAATATATATTTGTCTTCGCAAAAAACAGTCGATGTTTTTATCTCGAATATTAAAACAAAGAAAACTAGAAAAGCTGTCAAACAAGTAGTCTATTCGTTTACTTTCTAAAAACCAAAAATTTAACAAAAAACGAGCGTCCAAGAAACGGGATTAACGAAAACAAAATTAAACAAAAAATTACCCAATAATTCTTACCAAGAAAACTCAAGTTCTTGCTGGTTATAGTTCAAATCATAGATCTGGACCTACAACATTACAGGTAAAATGGAATTGGGATGATTTGAAGTAGTGGTGGGTCACAATCAAGAGGCTAACGAACCTCCAAGAAAAGGGGTTAAAGAAAACAAGCCTTAGGGCACTACCAGTACCACCCAACTTTTGTTGCCGCCGTTGGTTGGCTAGGAAGCATGCCATCAATGATCAGCGACCGCTGGAACAAATCATCGTTGCTAAAAGCTGGACCGAGTGCATCGTCTTAATTAAATATCTTATTCAAAATTTCAAAAATTTATTTAATGTACTCAAATTAGACTGCAAGCTACATCATGAATATAGTTACTCAAAATCCAATAAAACTATAAAGCAAGTAAATGATGGTTGAAATTCTAAATCATTTCTTCAGTTCATTTTTTTTTTTTTTTTTTTTTTAAAGTATCTTCTCTTCTCTTCTCTTTGGAAAGAAGCCAGGATATCTTCATTTATGTACGTGAAAAAACAATCCGGGAAAAACATGGCAGTGATATTTACTAGTGTGAGAAGTTAGATGAGTTGTTCAATGCCAGTTTTTCCGAGGCGACCATCTAAACCAAAGACAGATACCGGAATGAAGGAAATGCGGTATCAAATTTGGCAGGGAAGAAATTCAATAGCCATAAAAGATAAATTTTAGTTCTTGTTCACCCCACTCTACAGAGTACAACGTTACATTAAAAGTATTGTTGGACTTCACCTAGCACATAAACTATGTTGGAGCCAGAAGTACCAGTGATCAATTCACGTACTTTTGTATATCACACAGCCACGCCTAACGTGACTTAATCCGCTGTGTTTATCTGGTTTTCCTGGTCAAAATTTTGAGCCAACTTAACTACTTCCTCCTTTCCTTTGCCCGTTTTCGTGAATGTCGCCCTTTTATTTTCCACTTATCGTTGCCAGCAGATCGATTCTGCTCTTCGATTTCTTGTACTTTGCGTTTCCTGCAAGGGGTTTTTGAAAGGATATCAGCACAACAAAATGCTTGAAAGTGCACCAGAATTACTCTCTAGCATGAAACAAAAGAGTCATTGAAATTATGGGGCGAATCAATGGAAGAACTGGTTAAGAAAGAGGGCATGACAAAGATCAAACCTGTACTGCGTAAGGGCCTGGTCAGATAGCAGTTCGTCTGCAAGCGTTGCTTTCCTTTCCTTCTTTGTTAATCTACCCAAAAAGAAGTCCAAAGAGGACTCAACCACAGTTCCCACCTGATGAATACTTAAAACATTACATAAGTCTAAAGTAAATATTAACACTAAAATTTTACTTTTGCCCGTCTTTAAACTAGTAAATACTTGTGAAATTAAAAGCTTGCCTGGAAATATTTGGGAAGTGTTTTTGATTTTGAGTCACCCTTCTTGTAGTGTCTCTTTGGATCAATGACACTCCTCAGCTATAATCATCAAGAGAAATTGAGATGCATAAGTCAATCAAACAGATATTTTCAGAGGGAATAGATGATAAATAAACACGTAAATAGATATATGGACCATTGAAATCAATAACACATGTAAAAATAAATAATTATCCCATCAGTTGAATGTCTATGTTTTTCTTCCACAGACTCAAGATTACAAATGCAATGGTGAAAAAAAAGAAGGGAAAAAAAAAAAAAAAACTCTACCCACGCTAGCCCATACGCACTCCAATGTCCAATATCAGGTTTAAGAGCCCCACAATGCCAAGGTTCAACATGGTATAGTTTCAAGAACTAATGAACTGTGTACTGGAATATGTGTTTCATGTGGCATCAAAATGTACTATTATTTCTCTACATGATCCTAACAAATCAAATATGTAGAAACATGACATTCTAATTGGTCGTTACATGCATCATAGCAATCATATATATTAATTGTCATAGCTCTAGAAGAACATTGATTCTTGAAGGTTTGGAACCCAAAATATTTATAGAACGCACACATGATATACCCATCTCGCAACTGCAGAGCTCTTTAGCATGATTTCAATTCTTGATACATGGTCAAAGTTACCAGCTTGCTATATGTGGAACAGAAAACGAATAAGAGTAAAATGGATAAAACATCGGATACAGTCTCACCTTCAACAAGCGCAAATCTTTTTCCACTTCAGGGGTCACGGTTTGTGCTGGCATGTCAAACCTAGTTACAATAATAAGCTTATAAGTATCAGAATTTAGAACATCAACTACTATGGTTAGTAAGCCGATAGTATCTAGCAAGGCACAACCAATGATTTTAAAAATCATATTAATCAGCATTCGAATGAAATTGGATCCATATTTCTTTCAGGGATCAATAGTAAAACTGCTGAAATTTCAAGAAAAGAGCATATACCAGCTCCTCCCAGCCGTGTCACTGACTTGCTTCCTCAGTAAATTATTCAACTTTTTTGGGTTGTTTGGTGGAACAAACAGCCCATTTACAAGCTCTGAATTGATTTTCCAAACAAGGCTATTTTCCGCTTGACTGTGAGATTTGTCACAAGCCTTGGTTTTGATCCCCGATGAGGAGGCTGGTATCTTTGGCTCCCAAGAGAGGCCAATGATAGGCTTTATTTCTGACATCTACGACAAATTTAAAAAGGCAAAACAAAATCAATCAGTTCCGGGTCAGGTTGGGTTTTCGTTTTACGGGCAATCAGATTTTTATTTTCACTAATTCTGCCACGCACGACTTCCACTGCGAACGGTGGGACGGCGGCTAACACGACGGCAACACGGCAACACCACCAAAACGACCTCCAAGCGAACAAAACACGACTTAATCCGCCTTGCGCGGTGCGAGATTGTGAGATTGAGGAAGATTGGCAGAGGAAGATTGGCAGAGGGAAGAGAGAGTGAGGGTTTGGGACAAAATCGGACGCCCGAAAACCCTTATTTTTCTGAATCCAAACCGGACGCGCGAAGGTTAAACACTTATTTTTGTCAATCCTAAACTAGATTTCATACTTTATCTAAAATATATTAACCATCAAAAGTTTTTAATATTAGACTATTATAAAAACTTCAAATAATATTTACCCACCTATAAACTTGAAATGAAAAATAAATATAAATGCTTAAAAAATAAAAGAGAGGGAAAAATAATTAATTCTCAATTAGCACAATTTGATTTTTCGAGGGTTCACAAATTTCCTTCTTAGCTAATAGGGTTGTTACGTTCCGACTTGCAAGAGCTCGTCGATTACTTGGCTGAAATTTTGCCACCGCCCGATGCTCTTCGTCGTCCACCCGCCACAATCCGCCGTGACTCCACTGTCCGAGCTTCGGTTTTCACGAACGTTCTGATGCTTTGCTACTACTGAGCCGTGTAGCCGCCACTGCAGCACCACTCTCATTCACACATCCTGCCACTGCCATGGCGATTCCTTTTGGGAAGATCACCATTCTCGTTGGAGCTGGTTCACACACAGTAAACTTAGTATTTTATTTTTTCTACTTATTGAATGTGCTACTCTGTAATTTATTACTTGCTTGATGGTGGTTCGGGGTAGGGGCGTTTGATGAATAAAAATTATCAGGTCGATACATGGTCTGTTTGTGTGGATTGATCGTGGCGTTTGGTTTTTTTCTGTGCCAGAACCTTAGCATTGAGGTTATGAGTTAGCTTGAGAATCTTCCAACATGATCGACGTATATTATTGCGGAATTGGTGCTTGTTTTATTTTCCGATGTCAAATATTCGACAGTGTGATTTTTTTTTACCCTTGTACGAGTGGAAGCACTGTCTTTGAGTTTAGCATCGGTGTCTTACTTTATTTTATAGTTGAAGTTAATGTGTGTTGTAGTCGTGTCTGTATACCACGAATTGCCAAGGAAATACGAGCTTGAGTTTCAGAAGGTGAAAGCATAGCGAGTGAAGACGTCTTGAATTTCTGTTGTACTTGCCCTAAATCATGCATTTTGCCATTTGGCGGTTAAATTGTATTGTTTACAATGCTAGTTCGCCAGTTTTTACCGGAGTTCTGGAGAAAATTAGTGCAAATCACGCATGGTCTATTCTTTCAGGTATTGTTGGCTCTGTTCTGGCAAAAGAAGGATACCTACCATATGTATCGGATTTTGTCTCAGGTGCCTTTAAGGTAATCTTCTGTATGAAACTGAAGCAGAGCAGGTAATACAGAGAAAAAATAAAATAGTGGAAAACTGTAGAATCCTCTCCAACACCTTAGAAACCGAACTAGTGCTTTATCCTTGAGTAAACAAATCTTTAACACATTTTGTCCAAATCTGATTAATTTGATGTACATACTAACCAAATATTTTACAAAAGCTGTACTTAAAGACGAACATAACTCATCCAGGGGCAAGGAAACCTTCTGAACTGAGACTTGGATGTGGAAATTCAATTGGAATTAGTATCTGGTCGAAACATGGTTTCAAGACACTGACTGCTAGCTAGAGCTCTTTTTTGCAAGCTCATTGTGTTTTGTTTTGGGAGATTGATTATTTTCCCTCTGTATAAATGTACATCTATTGAAATGCTTTCACGTATATCTATTCTCCTTTGGTAGAATGTGTTTTTGTTTTTGTTCTGCATTAGTCTCATTTAGATTTGATAAATGCATTGGCATGTCGACCTTGAGTGAGAAATTAAGTTGCTGAAACTTGTATTAATGATTCAACTGCTACCCACTTCACTAGGGTTTTTTTAGGGTCTTACATTTTATTTAGTTCTGTTATTGTTTTTGTTTGTTTGTTTGTTTTTTTTTTGAAAATATTATAAATAGCGGTTGGTTGATTTGTAGATGTAAACTTTCCAACCAATCAACAGCCAATTTTCTAATATTGTAAAACCAAAACGACTGGACGTAAGTTTGGTCGATTTTTTGGATTTTTACTTTCAGTTATACTCGAACAAAATAATTTTACATGCCTTTAAGAAATTGTTTTCAGCTCAAAACCATGCGTTATTATTTGTTATTGGCTTCCATTTTTTAACCGAAGGACACGACATGCTTTGTAACCAAAGTAGACGTTGAATCCAGTTATGGCTTATTGAAGGGTTATCGAGAACTATGTTGTTCTTGACTAGAGGTTAATTGAGAAATAATTTAAATTATTAGATTAACACAATCTAGCAGCTTAAATTTTAGGATCAATAATGATGGGATGGGTTTTTCCTCCTATTTATCTTGGTTAACTTAATGCTTGGTGATTGCATATTGATGTTTTTTTTGGTTCTTGACCTTTGTCTGTATTATCTATGAAATCGACCTTCTTAAATTGCAGAAGAATATTTTTGTTTTTTCATCGGTCCACATACCTCTTGTCCAGCCACTACACTTCACCTTAACATTTCCTAATTGTTTGTCATTCCCGTCAATTTTTGTGGTCTAAATTGTTTTGTTGTCTCTATTTATAGATTGCTCTAAAGCGTATCCGACGTGATGACTCTAGCACTTCAAAAAGCAAACCACGTAATGACTCTTTAATGGCTCAGGTGTGTATTGAACTTGTCTATCTTGAACAAAATGATTTAATTGTTACTTGTTTTGAACAATTGCTACTAGCTGTGGTTCTCAATGAAGGACTGTTCTCTCTCTTATCTTATCATTAGCTGTGATTTAGACTAGGATTTGTAATTTGGATTTGACACTTGATGATCCCTACATTTCCCTGCATCCCCTGTGACATGGCTATGTTATCTACTTGTCTTGAAATGCTTCTAAGATTGAAGACTATCTCCACAGGCCAACACGGATCCTTTGCTAGGCCCCTACATTTCCCTGCATCCCCTGTGACATGACTATGTTATCTACTTGTCTTGAAATGCTTCTAAGATTGAAGACTATCCCCACAGGCCAACACGGATCCTTTCAAAGTGTTTTATTCTCACTCACATGTTTCTTAGGAAAATTCTTAGGAGGCCATCCAACCTAGAATTGCTCCAAGCAAAGTACGCTTAACTTTGGAGGTCTTATGATTGAGCCACCAAGAAAGAAAGGTGCATCTTATTGATAATAAGTAGTAACTTTCAATTCTTTTGAGTTTTTCTCCACTATCATATCTTTAGAATCGCTAGCACTGAAATGTGGTCTCGGTTTATTTGTGTACCTCTCCTTTACTCAGGTATCACCATCACCCACCCACTAGTCTTCCAAGAAACACACATTTGAGCCCTCCCTAATAAAGCATTTAACAAACAAGGAAAAAGACAAGAAGCCAAAGGCAATCACTTTCTATAGATTTTTATTAGGCCCTATGACAATACCATTTGCAACCCAGTCGAAAGGGTGCGGACCATAACTTTGCACCACAAAGTGTCGAGCTCCATGAAAAATTGCCACGACTATTTCTCTAGTAGAGGCTCGTTATGTAATCTCAAACTCGCAAACCCTAGGTCACCCAATTCTACCGGCTTCACCACAACTTCCACTTAACCAAATGTGACCTGCCCCCCACATCCACCCCTTCCCACAAGAATTTCCTTTTCACTCTTTCAATACTATTGCACACATAGATTGGCATCCTAAAGAGAGATAATAAATTACTGGAAAAAAGGTCTTTCTCCCAAAAGACAACCATTTATGAATCTCATCCAACATCAGATACCAAAACATTTGGCTTCTTGGATTACCTCCCAATGAAAACCCAACATATGAGGACAAAAGTTAACCCACCTCTTACCCTACCAAAGAAAAAAAGTTTTTAAGGAAAAAAATGGAACTTAATTTTCTCCTATTAATCTTGAGCCTTGAAGTCACTTCAAAAAAATGATAGAAACCATTGAGATTCGCATGTTTCCTACAAACCATATTCACTTTGTTTATACTTGGAAGGTTTTTATATTGGCTTAAAAAGGCTTTAGCACAAAGACAGACCTACGGCAGTATGATAGATTCATTGTCATACCTCCTCACCCAAAGAGAGTACAAATAAATTTAAGGGAGGCTGAGACACTCCCATGTTGTTCTCTACAGTTTTAGATGTCCATCTATGTGATTGGAAACTGGTTTGTTTGATTGGGGTGGCTCTAGTGGGATAGTTACTTTCCTCAGTAGAGTCTGTTTAGGTTGTTGGTAAGTCAACAACTAAAAGGCTGCATTTGCGAGAAACCAAATGGTTTACTTTTATTACTTTTTCATTCTTTTTCTGTAGTTTTAAGGTTGACAACTTTTTGTTTTATGTAACTTCAATAGATAGTCTTGAAATAATCTTACTTTATTTTGTGTTAATGTGCCGAAGAAGTCACGATTAAGATCCTCCTTTTACAATAATTTTTGCTGTTGTTGTAACTTGTCAACTTGAATACGTTTTTCCATGACAATTTCATTTGCAAGTCACCATATTATGTTCGTATTATTGTTTTTATTTGTAGAATGGCAGTGGTTAATTGCAAGTAACACATTTACAGGTAAAAAGCTTGCGTGAGGAACTGGAAATGTTAGCATCAAATCGTCAGATGACAATTGTGACTACTGGCGGGAGAGGTATTGATGAAATTTCTATCTTTTTTTCTTTAGATCGATATTTATGAAGATGGCTTCTTGGTTCTTTCATCAAGTGATTTTTGTTCACTTCAAATTCTTGTTTAAAGTTACTTTTTTGTAAATAATATACAAGGAACAACTGAATTCCATCTTTTCAAATTAGAAATTTCCCTTGAAGCATTTCCTTTTTGTTTAATGATAACATCAGTTTATGCGATCTATGCCAACTGGAATCCTTCTTTGGATATCTTGGGGTTGGGCTTGTATATATTTTTGTCCATTTAGAAGATTTTGGTTTTTTCATTTTGGGATGAGTGGCATTTGCTTCCTTCTCATTACTTGAAGAAAGTTTGAGTTTTCTATTAGAAAGTCTTCATTCTATTTCAATATGGCAAGAGAATACTAACCTAATTTGTACATGGTGATGGCATTCTGTTACTTCTCTCAGATTTGTTTTCCATGCTTCTAATTTAATGTAAGACATGTTTTCAGAAAATCTTAGCCCGTTCATTATCTATGTTATTTACTTTATTATGTAATTGCTGATGCATCTATGTAATAAATAATAATGTTCATTTTTCTCAATAACTTTCATTACGAAATAATACTAATAATAATGAGTGCTTTATGTGTATATTTAATCTATGTGGTTGTTTTGTAACGTTATTCCAAAGTTCAATCAGTGGCTTTTGATTCACAATGAGATTTTTGCGTCGGCAATTGCATTTTAATTTTTGTATTCTATATTTCTTCTCTTTAAACATTCCTTGACTTCTCTTATCTTGATATATTATTGTCTCTTAATCTTTGTATTTTTTGTACGCAGGGGGTAGGAAATATGGTGTAATCATTCTTGTAGTTGTAGTAGGATATGGGATCGTTTGGATGAAGGTAATTGTGTGATTCGTTTGGGGCAAATTATGCTGTGATATTCTTATAAAAAATTTGTCCTGTGATAACATGTTGTAATACTTCCAAACTCAAAAGTTTAAACTGGATTAACCTTTTTAATACATTTATTTATAACACCAAGTCTGTCAATATTTTTTATAAGACAAACAATGGAAAATTTTAGTGGTAGTATAGACTAGCCTACGAGTTCATCTCTCTTGATTCTATGCCAAAGCATTTGGACGTGCCATGTTGCAATTTCCAATTGTTTGCCTCTTTAGAACCTTCTGTCATATCACACTACTCCTTTGTTTCCAGGGATGGAAACTTCCTGATATGATGTTTGCTACAAAGCGTAGTCTATCTGATGCTTGCAGTTCCGTTGCTAGGCAGCTCGAGAATGTTTACTCATCCATTGCGGTAATATCTTCTGTCTGAGTGTACTATTTGTCCATAACAGCATTTGGTACTTAATTTTTGAGCTTGCAAGATTTTTTGAAATCTCATTTAAATTATGAACTCAAATCATTGTATGTGGATCAGATTTTATTATAAACATTTTGATTTTTTCCATTGAATCAATGACTTTGTGACTTCTCCTGCTATGTGATTGTCCAGGCTACAAAACGGAATTTATCTTCAAAAATGGACCACGTTGACAAAAGTTTGGACGAGTCTTTGGATCTCACTGCTGATACACAAGAACAGGTACTGTTTTTCTAAAGAGAGACGGGTTGAAGATCATTGACTGAACTGCATATTTTCATTTTGGCCATAAAGGTTTCAGAACTACGAGGTAGATCAGATACTTTTGGCAGGGATATTAAATCCGTTCATCATGCAGTCCAGACTTTGGTAACTGCTTCTCGATGATATAACTTTTACCTTTTATTATTCTTTCTTTGTAATTTATCTCAGAACTTTAAATTAATAACTGACCTGTTCTCTTGTATGCTCTAGGAAAATAAACTATGGAGTTTTGAAGAAAAGCAGGTGAACCTTCCTTTTTATATAGTTTTCATTGGAGTGTTGAAATAATTCAATTTACCATAACCCATCAAGTTAAGCTTTTGGATTGATCGGTAATTTAACATGGTATTAGTTTAGAAGATTCTGACTTCGAACCTCCCCTTCCTATCCAATTTGATTTGCACTTGTTGGGTCTTTTATAAATTTTCAAGCCCACAAGTGAGGGACAGTGTTGGAATGTTAATATAATTAAATTTACTATAACCCGTCCGCTTAAGTTTCTGGGTTTATGGGTGATTTAGCATTTTCATTACAATATTTCGTTTGATGTTTATATCGTTTTACTGCAGTTTCCAGCACATATAAACGCCTAGACAATTGGTGGTGGTGTTTAATAACGATTGTTTTGGCCTTTGATTCTATGCTTAGGAACTAACGAATGAAGGTGTTAAGAGGTTGTGTAATTATGCTTGGAACATGGAGAATCGCAGGACTGCGGAACGTACTCAGGCATGCATCAAAACCCTTGGTCTTTCTCTCTCCTTTTTCTTTTTAATAATTAATTTTGGGGGAGGGGACCTTCTTACGTTGTTTCTTGTATTTCTTGTCAGGCAAATAAAATTTTCACTGTAAATTTTGCAATAATCACACACCTTTGAACCATGAAGATCAGATTAATGGAGCAAGACAAACACACTTTAGAAAATAATTAACCTAATCTTTATGGTTGTTCAGATCATGGACCATGGTTCGATCATTAGTCATTGTCCGGAAAATTTACACTTGCACCATTGATATCTGGAAATGTGAATCTTAAGAGTACATAGATTCACACACCTTTCCATATAACTGTGATTTTTGCAGGCAATTCCTTCTAGTTCCTCCAGGCAAGCTCCTGAACTCCTCCCTCTAACAACTCCTTCACCAAAGGTAAATTATGAGCATTTATCTGTTTGATAATGCTTTCACAGAAACTATATCAGAATGGTGATAGATAGGCTTAGAGAGCACAACTTAATTGTTGCATTCTCTCACTATTTACTTTTCTCTGTTTTATCAGCAGAATCGGTCGTTGCTGGTTGGTTTTTCACCAGAGCCGCCGTCTCCTTCCGAGTGTAATGCTTCTTCTAACCAGGTTAGTTAATTTTACTCTTGAATAGATGATGTTTTTGCATTTCTTTGAAAAAGAGAGAGAAAACGGCAAGATTTTGGAAATGAATTAGTTCCATGGGGCATGGTGCTGCAGGCCCAAGTTATTAAAGTCATAAGTCTCTTGATCCCCAAAAATGATTAGGATAGGCAATTTCCTACGAAATCAGTCAAAGTGCAAGTGTAATTGTGCGTAAGCTATATGGGTATTTTTAAAAAGGTTAAATTATCAAAGATTCCCCTGAACTTGGGTTGGTTTCAATTATACCCTCGAGTCTTTTAACAGTTGAAGTTTGTTCCAAAACAAACTGTGTAAGCTTTTGTCATTAAATTCCTTGACGATAAAGTTTGTATCTGTTTATGTAAACAAATCAAAATACTTCATGGAAAAAAAATAAAGACACCTAACACGTCTATGAACCATACCTAGTGTCGTCTTCCTCCTCTCAACCGCACACCTCCAATTTTTTTTTATTTTGGTTATGATTTTTTTGCTAACCTTAACCCCCCAATTTACTTTCCATATGTATTTAGATTTGTTCACCTAAACAACACGTAAGCAAACACAAACTTTTTCGTCCATGCAAAAGCCTTTGAGTGGTTTTTTTTAAAGGAAAAAAACTTCTAACTTAAAAGAGTTAAAAAATGAAATTTTTTCAAAATTTGGGGTTATTACTGAAACCAATCCCATAGTTTAAGGGTATTGTTTATAATTTAACCTTTAAAAAGTTACACCAATTTTCTTATTTGCAAATTTGTGATAGCTTTTACGTGCTTCTAATTTGAATTGCTCAAGCTTTTCCTCATGATTTATTGAACAGAGAGCACACTATTGAGCTTGGCTTATGTCATAAATAATACAGTCTTAACTTATCAAAACAGTCACACTTACGCTATGATTCAATCTCAGGTTCATCCTCAACGGCGATCCCCCCAAAATAATGTCTCAGACCCCGGCTTGATGATGGTTGCATATATTCTGAATTTGTTTCATTGCACCAATACAATCAACTGTACAATTCTAACATTTATTGGTATGCTTGGCAGGTAGAAGGAAACACCAATTTGAACGCGCCGTCAAGCATCAGCCTCGATACAATGTCAAATGGAACTGGTACATCCAATTCCACCAAAAGCGAGGCCGGGAATTCCGGTCTTTCTGGACTTGGCTTTCTTACCAGAACGAGAAGTGCAATGACTGCAGTATTCCGGCAGTCTCGCCCAAGTGTTCAATCTTGAGGAACCCTTATTTTTGTAGAATTATCTATCGACACTACCGGCCGCCGGTACTCTGAGGACTTGTTATATAGCTAAAGCTGGCAGTGCCCAACCCCGGTGAAGAAGATATCGTATAGTTTCTGGTGGGTACGGAATTTTGTAGTTATTATTATAAAGCTCCTTTTCTTATTCTTCTTATTTTTGTTCTAGGTATCAGTGTGGTTATTCTATTTTTTTGTTGCGATAATAACCTGTTATTAAATATGTTATCCTTTTTTTTTTTGTGGGGTTCTTCGCTTGATCTTAGTTTTGGTCCTTAGAATTTTGATTTTCATCCTTCGGCCTTTTCCCTCAATTTCTTGACCCGTCGAGATGTTTTGAACCAGAACAATGACCTTACTTGAACAAGATCTATTCTATAGGTCGTACAACTGAGCTCTTATGGGATTTGGAACCACAACATGAAATTTTCATTATCTACCAATTCATATTATGCCGTTTCTGCTTGGACATGCTATATTAGACAAAATTCTCAGAACAATCGTTAGAAACCCATTTGATAAGAATTTTATCTATTAGTTTTATGTTCTTTAATATATAAATGTTCTTTTTATAAACTAACTTTTTATTTGTTTTTGCTTCACATATATTATTGAAATATTAAGTTCACAAAATAGAAGAGAAGGGATGATAGATAATATGGAGAGATGTTTCACGGTACAAGTGACCACAAAGAGAGGTAACATACTATTCCTTATAATATAATAGAGGTGCGTATACCAACATGCATGGCTTTCAATCTCGACCTTAAGTAAGAGTAAGAAAAAAAGAAGAGAAGAAAAGAAAAGGAAAAAGAAGAGAATCGGAGCAAGTGAGATGTGACAAATGAAGAGTGAGGGAGAGAACAGTGTGCATTAAGTTTGGTACAGTAAAGGGATGTTGTGTTTGTGGAATGGCATATTATGTGCGTAATCATGAAGCGTAGTGTTTATAAATTGACCCAAAATGTTTGGGAATGCCATTTGTTCGTAGAAAGCACCTCACAAATACTTATCCATTAAAGAGAAAAAAGAACATTTAATGAAAAAAGTTTGTAAAGTCTTCCTTTTGCACAAACCGGGTGAAGCTTAGGAGTGGTGGGATCCACCATCCCTTTTGGTTTCTTCTCCCCCATTCATTCATTCATTCATTCATTCATTCATTCACCCTCTTTATCAAATTATGGCCTTTAAGTTTCCCTCTTTGTATTAACTTCTTATGATGACAGCTTCAAAAGTTGTTCATACTTTTTTTAGTAACTTGATAACTATTTTTGCTTCCTTTTTACGTTATCTTCTTTTTTTTCTTACATGAAAAATATTATTATTTTTTTATAATAAAAAATTAATCTCTAAAGATTATATTAAAGATTTTTAAAATATAGTATATTAAAATGGTATTTAATAATAATAATAAAATAAAGTGGCGGTAGGGAAATTTGGAAGTTCAGATTATTAGATACAATTTGGTGTCCACATTTTTCCTTTTTTTCTCATATACGCAATAAAAACGTGTGGTTAAGCTACATTTGTGTCCATCTTTGCAATTAGGGCTACCAACCACTATTTATTTATTAATTATTATTTTTTTAAATCCAGTTGTATCAATTCCTCAATCTCAACAACAAATATCTAGCAGAGTTAAGAACAAAGAGAGGTAGGTTTGTCTTAAATTACTTGAATTCAATAAAGTACCAATTTAATTACTCATTTAAAACTAAAATTCTATTCCATAGAATTCAAAATAAAAAATAAAATTCATTTCTTAAAAAAAAAAATTAATTAAGTGAAGGAATGACAAAAAAAAATGTTATAAAAATTGATGGAATAATCACATGGTTCCCTCCCTTTTCCAAATCCCACCATTCCTTTCAGTCGCTCTCTCTCTCTCTCTCTCTCTCTCCCTCCCCCCCCCCCCCCCCCCCCCCCATCATTCCTCCTCCTAAGCCTAAGCTCGTAAAACCGAACACACTCTGTCCCTTTCTTTGCCACTCGTTTCTGTGTGTTTCTTTTTTTTTTTCCTATTGTTTTTTCCTTCTCTCCCACCACAATGCCTTGGAGTTGGGCCTGAAGAGGAAAGCTGAAGGCTTCCAAAATTCCCATTTCCCATTTCCCCACTATCCCTTTCTTCCCCCTTCCCTTTATCATCCATCATCCAAGTACATTATCCACTCTTCCCACTTTTCCATTCCAATTTATCTTTTTTGTTCATTTTCTACAATTCTTCAAACTCCTTCTACAGATTCAACCTCCCTGCCCATGTCCATATCCGATTTTCTTTTGCTCTTACCCGCCACTTCTCATTCTTCACTTTCTTCATCTCTTCCTATTTTCTCTCCTCTTTAACCTTTCTCAGCTTCCCCAGATGAAGATGCAGCTTGACTTGTGAATTTCTACCAGGTACCCATCATTTTAAACTTCCAATCCCTTCCTATTTTTTGTTTCTTTCTATACCAAGATTCAATTTATGGGTATTGCAACCTTCACTTGTGGAGACCAGAAATTGACATTACTTTATCATTTCATGGGGTGAAAAAAGTGGGTTTCAGACACTTATATGTTTGCTGTAGTGGACGATTTTGATCTTGATGATAGTGAGCTACTTTTTCCGAAATTTGACAATAGATCTTAAAGGAAAGTGAATGAAGTGGATATTTCCTGTAGATGGTCAATATTCCTTGTCTTTTGGAACTTAAAATTTTATCTAGTTCAGGAAACTTTGGGAGTGCTGATTGTATTACTTGTGTGCAGTAGTTTTGAAGGGAAGTACTATAACGCTTTGCTTGTTTGTATTGTATTTGCTTATGCCTTAAATTGCATCTTCTTATCCCTGCTGAACTCGTTCTGTTCATCGTTCCTGGTCTGGTTCCTTTCTATTCTGATCTAATCTTATTAGCAGTGCTCTGAAGAGTGTATAGTTGAACTGGGAAGGATCCTGATCTAAGAAATTTTCTGTTGGAAATGAGTTAAAGCACCTTGAGAATCAGTCTTGTTTGCATTTAAAAAAACAAGCAAATCGCTACCATAGAAGGAAACTGAGAGTGTGTTGGAGTAGAGGAAGTTGCTTGATGTATTTGAGACTCAGGGGCATTGGTAATATGGGCGATGGTTCTATGGATGACATGAAAGGAACTAGAGTTTCTTTGATCGAGTCATCGGCTTCGAGATTAATGAAGAGGTCACGTGCCCCTGGAAGCGGACCCCAAGTCCCTTCCTGTATGGTTGATGGTTGTAGCTCAGACCTTAGCAAATGCAGGGACTATCATCGTCGCCATAAAGTATGTGAGCTCCATTCTAAAACACCAAAAGTAACCATTTGCGGTCAGGAACAACGGTTCTGTCAGCAGTGTAGCAGGTGAGTTTAAATGTTTAGAACATCAACATGTGTAATTTGCTTCATTAATTCTGCCTTGGGTTAATTTTCATGATTTTCTTGTCGGATTGAAATAATTTGCGTTAGGCAGATAGGATATACTTTTAAACTTGTTGCTTTTCATCTTGTACTTGGAAACTTATCCATATTTTTCATTTTTAAGCATTTTCTGGAATTTATGTCGAACTTTCTAAACTTGAGGTTTTGCATTATGCCCCTAATGAAGAGTGTTATTGAGCTTATGATATGTAGTACTGCTTGATACAATTTTGGTAATACGGTGTATCAATGAAAGACATTTTCTCAAATTGTTGTCACATACTACATCTATGTGCTTTCCACCATACAAACTTCATAACATTCCATATTTTAAAATGTGCTAATGTTTTTGCTTTTTACCAGATGGTTGAATCAGTGTTGGATGCAAATATTTGTGAGATACTTACATTTTGTGTTTCTTTTACTTCTTATCTTTGTATGGTTGGTTCCCTTAACATGTGCTTGTAGATTCCATTCTTTGGTGGAGTTTGATGATCGAAAACGAAGCTGTAGGAAGCGTCTCGATGGGCACAACCGACGTCGAAGAAAGCCTCAACCAGCGACTATGACACTAAATGCAGGAAGATTTCTCTATGGCAACCAAGGTTTGTATTATTAGTTTAGGCTTGGTTTCCCTGGTCCGATCCAATTGAATTCTTTTCCATGCTTCCAAGAATTCCATGACTGTTCCCAATGTTTACATTGTTGTTTCGTTGTCGAATGATGAACCAGTGCGAAGTACATACGACTTCTTTGTGCAGGTCCAAGATTCTTACCATTTGGTAATCAATTACTGTCTGCCAGCAATGATGTGAGCTCTTCTTGGATTGGAATGATCAAACCCGAGAGCAATGCCCCTCTTTGCAGCGGCAACTCACAGTTTGACTTTGGTGACAGAAGAAAATGTATGTTGCCTGGATCGTTGGCTTCTGATTACAAAGAAAAACAATTAGCAATCTCTTGCATCCCTATAGGATTGCTTCCAAAATCATCTGATGCTCGCCCATTTCTCGATGTTGAATCCAGCAACGGAGGGAATGTTCAGAAAGTGCTCGGAAACGGATCAGATCAGTTCTTCAACTCTGGCTGTGCTCTCTCTCTTCTGTCAACACCAGTTGAGCCTGGGGAGATTAATCTAAGCTCCATGAGCCAATCCAACCTGATCACCCCAGCCCATTTCATCCACAGTGACGGTCTTGGCTGGGAGAGTGACCCCATTAATTCTGGTTTGGTCTCGGACGGTAGCAGCCATGCCAACATCCGGTGCTACTCGACGTTCCAGGATGGTCTTGCTGGATCATCTGTAGATTTATTCAGGTATTGAAACATGAAAGTTGGGTCATTGTTGTAGGTTCTGAGATAGATTTATGCAATATGCGTATTCTCTTCAGGATTTAACTCAGCCACTGTTAACCTTCCAATCTCTGCTTGCTTCTTCTGTTCTGTGAGTTTTAAGGAATGCTTTTGTGTTGTGTGTGAAATGTCTGTTTCAATGTTTTTACTTTGTGAGACTTGAGATTTCGAATATTAATTTTGTGCCTCTTTTTAGTTCCTCTTCTCTTGGAATAGTCAAAATAGTTGATTTTGCTTATGGATCGTATGATGTTGACTAAAATTTATATATAATAGTTGATTTGGTGATTGCTTGAAAATATTTTGTATTTGATATGTCCTCTCCTATAATAAAAAAAGAAGGCTTTCATCTTCACCAAATATGTGAGTAGGTAGGTTCACATTTCATTCCATACATAAATTTAACCAAAATCCAGACAATGCATTATCAAATGGCCCACTATGATTGATGACAAAGTGAATAGGCTCCAAAGTGGGGTCTGGGTACTCAAATTCAATATGCCTAAGATAAGCCTATTCCATGTTATTTGCCTCTATCTCTCTTTCATTCTTAAAGCTTTAACTCAATAATACCCATTCTTTCTATCTCTCTTTCATTCTTAAAGCTTTTAACTCAATAATACCCATTCTTACTTCCTATTCCTATTTTTATGTTGATGTTTGTGCGCACATGGAAATGGAAATGAGATTACTCATAGAAATTGTATTTTACATTACGTTTTTTACTATGTGTATATACATATCTAATCCAAGAAGAGGTTACTTATTCGGTATTCTTAATACTCATTCTTTAAAAAAAAAAAAAAAATTGTTTTAGATGAAGACAAGAATATAATAGGGGTAAGACGAAGAAGGTTGTTGGCTTGTCATCATGAGTCTAGTATCTTTAAGAATATTTGCCTTAGCTTTCTTTCCTTACATTTATGAGTTTCTAGTAGGACTTAGTTTACTTGTTTTCTAAACAAACCTTTCCCTTTTAAAATTTCGAAAATCTTGTTTTTAAATAACAGTAATTGATTTGATATATTGTTTGGAATTGAGAAATGGAAAATTTATAGAACCTATAAGTTATAAAATTGAGCCATTTGTAGATGGAAGGGTTGGGCAATGGGCACTATACATACACCACATTCATGGGCGCAGCTGCCAAAGTACTATGAGTTTGGACCACCTCTCAGGGGTGCGTTAAAAAGACATTGCTTTCATTCACCATCTGCCATCTCACCTGCGCTTCATGTCTTATTTATTGGTCCCCCAAACCCTAAATTCTCATTAATGTTCTCTTTTTTTAACTTTTAAAATGGGTTTAATAAAGAAAATTGAAAGAAAAGGAAACTGGGTCCAAGAAATTGTAGTTAGAAAAATAGAGTTGAAAAAAGAAAGTAGATAAAATTAAAATAGTGAGTGATTAATTATTGTTGGATATAAAGTTTGTTAAGTGGAGTTGAAAATTAAATTGTAACTACCAAATTTGAGGTAGGGGCCTAAATTAGAATTGAAGTACTATAAGGTCCCAATATATCCTTACTTGAAACAATCAAAATACATTAATATTTTCCTCTCGTGTTAACCCCAGCAGCAACCCTATTAAACTGTTTAAGAGAGAGAGAGAGAAAAATTAATTTAAACCAAATGGCTCAATGAGGGCATTGAATCTTGGTTTAAGATTTTAGAGCTACTTCCAATCCAAAATACCCACCTCCTTAAATAATTTGGCTTGGAGGTTCAAAATTTTTAGTTTCATTGTGAAAGTTGGAATCCATTGAATTCAATATTTAGTTCCATGTTAACCAAAGCATTCCTCCTGAAGTAACATAAATTCAATATGTTTGTAAAATTAGGGTTCATCAAACTTGGAAGGGTGTGGTGAGTTTGTTAAGCAATTAGATTCTCCATTTTAGAGCATACAAAGGGAAGGGAAGAACATGTGTTTGTATTTGGAGGAGAATGCCGGAGACATTTCACCCAATTTCATGTCTCTCTCGCTAATCTAAAATTTGGTAAACACAGGTACCAATACCGTTTAAACTAGGAAACCCCACTTTGAAGGTGTTTTAGCATAGGTCTAGAGGAGAAGGGTAGTTTGGTAAACTTGACATGAATTCTTTTTGTCTTTGTTTTTTTTTTTCATCTTCTTAAGGTTAGGTCACATGATTAACCGAGGGTTGGGATATGGTGAGATGGGTAACAGCCTTCGCCCACTTCAAAGATCGACACGTGTCATTTTTATTCATTTTCCTCATTTCTCACTCTCCTGTCCCCTCTCATTCTAATCAACGCCGTCCAATCAAATCTCTTCATCAATCTAGAAATATGAGTAGGACATAGATGTATTTTTGAAAGGAATGAGTGTATTTGAGGGAATGAGGCAACCCTACATAACATGAGATGAGATGAGATGGGATGAGATAACGGGAGCAATGCAAGGACGCCCCCTTGTAGACCCGCCCGCACGATATAAGTCCCAACCCCGAGCATTAAAAAAGAAAAAGAAAAAGAAAAAGAAAAAGAAAAGGATGGGGGTTTTAAGTTGTTAGTTTTGTTTGTGAGAGAGGAGGTTGATGAATTGGTGAAAGATGTGGAGAATATAAATGGAAAGGCACATAGGATAGGTTAAGCAGGTTAAGCAGGTTAAGCAGGTTAAGCAGGTTAAGCAGGTTAAGCAGGTTAAGCAGGTTAAGCAGGTTAAGCAGGTTAAGCAGGTTAAGCAGGTTAAGCAGGTTAAGCAGGTTAAGCAGGTTAAGAGGAAAGAAGGAAAGATTTGAGAGGAAAGAAGGAAAGATTTGAGAGAAAGAGAGGAAAAAAGATGGGAAGAGGGAGAGTAGAGCTGAAGAGAATAGAAAACAAGATCAACAGGCAAGTCACCTTCGCTAAACGAAGAAATGGGGTTTTGAAGAAAGCTTATGAGCTCTCCGTTCTCTGCGATGCCGAAGTGGCTCTCATCATCTTCTCCAATAGAGGAAAACTCTACGAGTTTTGCAGTAGTTCAAGGTATGTCGTCACTTTAAAACAACAACAAACTTAACCTCAACCTCTATCATTCTATTTTGTTTTGTTTTTTTTTTACCAGTTTCACCCAACCATTCCTCAGATCTGCTCCTTCTCTTCTATTTCTATATTTTTCCCTTTTTCTGTTTCTCATCTTTCTTTTTAACCCTTTCCATGCTAACTTCTTTTCTTTTTCCTTTTAAAAATTAACATTAATTTTTTTTTTTTTAAAAAGAAGGGATTTTTGAAATTAGGGTTTTGTTCTCAACCCCTTTTCTTTGCTTCTCCTTCTTTCTTTCTCTGAGGGGGCGATGGATGGATGGATGGATTTAAAGCTGAAGCTCACGCTTTCTTATACTTACATTTTTTGCTATTCTTTCTTTCTCCCTCTAATTTAGGGTTTGGTTTCCTTTCTTTTTCTCCCTTGATGGGATTTTTGTTTTGTTTTTTTGCCTCCCATTCTATTTGTGAACCCAAACCAGAGTTAATCATAACTAGGTTTCCTGAGGATTTGTATTTTTCATTTTCCAGTCTTTCAAAATTATGGTAGTTTACCTTTTTCTTTTTTTTTTGGGGAAAAAAATAATTAGAATCTTATTTATATGTCAGAACCCAGAAATGGATTTATGCAATTAACCATCTTTGTTTTTTGTATTTTGAAGCTCACAGATGGTTTTCACCTTTACCCAAACTAGTTTATTTGTTCTAATAATAACTACTCATTTTTGTTGGGTTAGATTATAGAAAATGGCTCTCAAAGTGAATTAATTGTTTTTTTTATTTATAAATAGTTTATTGAGGAAATTAATATTAACCATTTGATTATTGTGTGAAATCCAGCATGCTGAAAACATTAGAGAGATACCAGAAATGCAACTATGGAGCACCAGAGCCTAATGTGTCCACAAGAGAGGCCTTGGTACTCACTCTTATTTTTGTTTCAGTTATCCATTTACATTTAATTATTTGATGTTTTCAATTTGTAATTTAAAAAATATGTCCACAAGAGAGGGTTAATCGAAAGTGAAAATGAGTATATGGATGGGTTAAATATAGGAAGTGAGCAGCCAGCAGGAGTATTTGAAGCTTAAAGCTCGCTACGAAGCTCTGCAACGATCCCAAAGGCAGTATAATAACCCCACCATTCTATATTCCTTTTACTTTCCGTCTTTACTCATACGTAAATGGTAATTGAATTAAGCAGGAACCTTTTGGGAGAAGACCTTGGCCCATTAAGTAGCAAAGAACTTGAATCCCTTGAAAGGCAACTTGATATGTCACTCAAGCACATAAGGTCAACAAGGGTAATTCTTCTACTTCAAACTTCAAACTTCAAACCTTTTTTCTTTTACAATTCCTTCTCCATTCATCCTTTTCAATCCTTTTTCAATCGTTTTCAGACTCAGTACATGTTAGATCAACTCACTGATCTTCAACGTAAGGTATTTCTATTCTATTTCCATCCTTCAACTTTCCTTATTCTTTCATGTTTCTTAACCAATTTAAATTCATTATCTTCAACTTTTTCACTTTCAGGAGCATCTTCTTAACGACGCAAACACGACTCTGAAACAAAGGGTATATAAAAACAAAGCTATCTTTTTAAATTTTTTTTTTAGAAAAAAAGAAAGAAAAATGTTGGTGGCTTTGTAATTGGTCTAAAAGTTTTGGATTGCAGTTAGTAGAAGGGTATCAAGTAAATGCACTCCAATTGAACCAAAGTGGTGATGATATGATGTATGGAAGACACCAAGCTCACCCTCCACCCGATGCCTTCTTCCATCTTTTAGATGCCGAACCCACCTTACAAATTGGGTAAATTGACAACTCTGAACTTAAGCTTATGTACTCTATATTTCAATTTCTAACACTAAATAGTTTCATGAGATTCAAGAATTTCAATAAAAGATTTGAAAGATTAAGCTGCAAAGCACAAGGGCAAGAATTATTAAATTGATATATAAAATGCTTAATTTGCTTTGCAGGTATCACCCAGATCCACTAACAGTGGTCACCGCTGGGCCAAGCATGAATAATTTCCTCCCAGGGTGGTTGCCTTGAGAAACAAGAAGATGGGAGTTCTTCCATTCAAAAAATTTTAAAAAAAAAAAAAGGAAAAAAAAACATTTTTCAATGCTTGAAACTTATATATCTAATTAATATAAACTCTGCACTTTAGTCTTTGTAAGCCAATTGTGTGTATGTTATGCCACATTCCTTTCTCTTACACCTCCAAGACTCCGCTTTTCCAATGTAATTTCATTGTTTTCTTGTTTGTCATAAAGTTGTAAGTTTGTGTGTATTTTGATTCTCACATGCTAAAATGTTTCTAATTCTGATTCTAGTTCAGTTCAAATAACATGGATTTAGTTTATGTAGCATGCATTTTAAACAAACTATAACGATTCAATACTTACTTGTATTATTAAAGGTGTCATTCATATTAATTAATTGAGATGTGCCTCACTTAGCATCTATGATCTTCTCTTACTCAAACACAATGTTAGGGAGACGTTGACATAGCTAAATTTAGGGTATGTCTTTAATATCAATTTTTAAGAACTAATCCTCCATAATCGTATAGTCTGGTAGGTAAGATTTAAAAACAAACCACACAATATTTAAATGATGAAAACAAAAACAAATTTTTTTTATTAAACTAAAGTAATGTTTGAAAATTTATTACAAAATTGGGGACAAGATGGGAAACAAAACAATCAACAGCCGACACTCTAGGACAACACTCCTGTAACTGTGCAACTACCGAACCCTCCCCACCTCCACTAGTGAATCAACCGTCACCTGAAAAATTAAAGATAATATATGACGACTACAAAAATACTCGGTAAATAATCTAATTTTAGGCTCTAACTACGTCTATGTTATGTTTTGTAACTATCTGAGTTTGTAGGAAGATATTGATTTTCTTCTTCAGGAACAAGCTCGATTCCATAACATCGTCCTTGTAACGGTCAAGAAGTTGTTAAAGCAATTTTCATAGCATGTCACAAACCCAATCTAAGTTCTGTGATTATATTATTATATTATTAATATTACTATATTATTATGTGAACGCTGGTGTGTCGGTAAAGAAGATGCTGAAGACATCATCACAGAGGCGGCGACGTAACGAGGTTGAAGAAGCGGTCAAGCATTCGGTCCGTTTTGGTTCGCGCAGTCGTTAGATTCAGCCGACCTAGCGTTCGATCCAACGCAACCAAAATCTTCTGCCCAAGTACACACCGCCCAGCCCAACACCTAAGTAGCCCATAACCCAGAAGCCTACGAACCTAGTCTAGATCTGTTCGGCCCACGACCCAGCCAAGGAACCTGGTGTTTATTTATTGAATTGATTAGATTAAGTTGTAACAGTTATATTCTATTAAGTCCGTAATCTGATTTATAAGTTTATCACAACTAAATCTAGATAAACTTTGAATTAATTACAATGTACAAGAATTAGGTTTGGGTAGAATTAATAAGAAGGGAGGATGGATGACACAAATATAAAGAGGGATGAACACATACAAATAAAAAAGAGAGAAATAGAAAGAAGCAATGTTAAGGAAGAATTTTTTCGATGCTCACTCAAAAGTGTGGGAAAAAGATTGGTGATGGATAGAAACCATTAAAAAAAGGCACAAACAATTTAAAGATGGAAGAATGAACGAAGAGGAGTAAGAAGGCGTTGAAAAAGAGAGGAAAAATAAGGAAGTATTAGGATATAGAATAAAACAAAGAAGAGAGAAGAAGTAGAAGTAGATTTTTGTTTTAATAGTTTAAAGGTATTAATGAAATGTTATGAAACTTTTTTTACCAAGTTTATGGAAGGGATATTTTATATAATTTAATATATATATATATATATTAAAAAAGAAAAAAAGAAAAAAAGAAAAAAGTAAGACAAGAGTTTATTTTATTATTGCCAAATGTAATCACCATCTCTTCCGTCTTGGGTGTTGCTCCCCGCACGAAGTGACACGTAAACTAGAAAAAGAAGCCACGTAAGGGTCCTTGGGCTTACGACTTTCCATTTTTTGGCACTTCAATTTTCACCCAAAAGTAAAAAAAATATTAAAAAAAACTACCAGAAAACGCCTCCAAAATATGCGGTATAAATTGAGTCGTACAATATACTATTTATTTTTTAAATATTTAATTTTTAAAAAGGCGCACAATGCGTGAGGGCTTCCCAGCCACAACTATTCTGACACACTTCACCAAAACTCGACACGTGCCAGCACCAAAACGCTCCTCTTTTATATTTTCTTTTTCCTTTTCTTTTTATTCCCCCTCCGTCCCTTCCTGTTGTTAGTCTCTACAGTGAGTGCTCGAAGCGAGGGAAAAAAGGAAAGAAAAGAAAAGGAAGAAAAAAAAAAAAGAAAAAAGAAAACAGACCAAAAAAGGCGGGCCTAAGTTCTGTGATTCGTTTGGATGAAGATAAAAGGAGGGTGAAGAGAAGAGAAAGAGGAACTAGGGTTGACTGTGGAGACACGAGAGAAATGGGACGGAAGAAGATCGAGGTGAAGCGAATCGAAGATAGGTGTAATCGCCATGTGACTTTCTGCAAGAGAAGAGCTGGATTGATAAAGAAGGCCCGAGAGCTCTCTGTTCTGTGCGACGTTGAAGTCGGACTTGTCATCTTCACCAACCGCGGCCGCCTCTATGAGTTTTGCAGCGGAAACAGGTACGCTTTTGATCTTCGTTGTTTTTCTTGTTTTTCGATTATTTGATCTCCGATTGTGTTTTTTCATATCGATTATGGTAGTGCAAGCTGAAGCTGAATGCCTTTTGAACGAACTTGAACTATTGCCTTCTGTTTTCTTTATGCTTGCTATTTGAAGTGATTTATGCCATCGGAAAATCTGTGATAGTCTTAGCGCGTTTTCTTCGTGAACTCTGCTTTCTGTCATATCGACGAAGAAAATGCAATTCTTCGTTTTTCTGTTTGATTTCTGAAAGAGATCTTCTTAGGAAAATCGATGGAGTTCAGTGTTCCGGTGCTTTGTCCGATCTGATTTCTCCTCGAATCTTTCTTTTCTAATCCCATCGTCCCTGGATTCTTTCTCCCGAGTATTTCCTTCCTGATATCGGCCAAGAAAAGCAGGCCTGTTTGATCTATGAGAGATTTTCTCGGATAATTATTGAAACTTAGTTTTCCGACGCTGTGTCGCTCTCTGATTTCTTCCTGAATGTTTCTCTCGTCTGTCCCTGGTTTCGTCTCAGGATTTACGTGCTGTCTGCAGCATATGTGATTGCATAAACTTGTAATTCTGTACATAAAGAAATATTTTAAAGCCATATAACTACAAACATGCCACTCAATAGCTTTTTTTTTTAACATATCATATATACTTTTAAATGATTTCGTTGGTCCTAATATTATTATATTATCCTTTTATCACTGAATAATTTAGTCAAAATTCTAAATCCGTTTTAGTATTATCTTTTAGATGTCAACATCAAACTAGGATGAGGATTACAGATGAGAAAATAAGACAAAAAAAAAAAAAAAAACAAATAACTTAGAATAATGACAAGAAGTTTTCATTGCATTTTTTCCTGAATTAAATATTCTGAGACTCGGATATTTAAGTGTGGCTTTAAATATATAATGTACTTTAAATTACTGCAATATAGGTAGTCCAACTTAATAGAGATTATGTTTATTTTTTCATAAAAATAAAAAATTGATGTTTTCTATATAGCATATTTAATCAATTGTGAATAGTGTTTTATCAATTTCAAGTAACCTTTATATTTATTATTATTATTATTATTATTATTATTATTATTTTGTGATCATCATGGTTTTCTTAATAGTCTGTCGACAACTTGACATCCACGTTTTTTTAAATTAACGATCATTACGAAAAATTGCTATATAGGTCTCCTAATTTGTTACTAATTCCTTGTTATCGTTTTTAGTTTTTAAATGATCGCTTGATTTCTTACTATTTTTCAATCATGATTTTCATTGTTTTTAAGTAAATATTTGAATTATTAGCCCAATCTAAAAATTAAAAAAAAAAAACTTAATTTTAAAAATTTCAAGAACAAAGAAAAATAGTTATTGAACAACCCAAATTATTTATATTTAAGTACATTAAATTAGTTTAATATGATCATGGAGTTACACTTCTGTGTTTTGACCCGAAATATATATGAGGCTATTTGGTAACCAAGTTTGAAAAGGAAAATTATTTCAGTTTTAGATTCACGATTTCGTTTCTAAAATAGTTTTCAGCAGTTGGGATTGATTAACTTATTGGTTAAGTGTGAGATCAACACACTTGAGAAGAAAACATAAAAACAATACATATTTTTGTGGATTTTTTTTTATTACTGAGGACTTTGAAATTATACCGTTGTCAAATTTGGCATTTCAATTAATATCTTATATTAACACTTTTCAATTTAATCCCTGGGTTTAGTTTATTGATAGAATTGGTTTATGCTGAATTTACGTGTCAATGGTGAACTAGCAGTTTTCAATGTTAGTTATTCTGAAAATACTAAATGTATTGCGAGCATATTAGATTGATAACTATTTCAGCTTTCATCTTTTGTTTTTTTAAATTAAGTTTATATAGACTGTTTTCATTTATAAGGTTCTTTGTAACCCAACACATTTTTACAAATGTTTTCAATATCCAAATCAATTTTGAAACTGAAAGAACAAAAGTTTTTGTTTTTATAATTTGACTGTGAATCTAATTGTTTCTTTAGAAGAAGTAAGACTATAGTAAATAAATTGTGAGGAAATAACTACGGTTTTTAAAAATAGAAAATAAAAAATGAAATAGACCTTATATTTTAACAATTTAATTTAATTATTCCGCTGTAGATGATAAAATTGATTTATGCTAAGCCTATATGACTTTGTACATGGTGCATTAATGAAAATTTATGAGAGGAAAAAAAGTTATGCAAGAGAAGGAAGCTAAGATATTTGTAGCAATCTTGAGTTTTTTTTTTTTTTTTTTTTTTTTAAGTATTTCTTGGTTTGGGAAAATGCATTAATAAAGATACCAATAAAAATAATAATCCAAGTTTTTTTTTTTTTTTTTTTTTGAAAAAGCATTACTTTGAAAAGGCACATTTCCGGGAACTTCACCCAATTGATGTGTAATGCATTTGAACCAATTCTTTTTATTTTCCCTTTTAACAAAATATTAGGTTATCCAACAAACATTCATTCGGTTTTGATGATGAAGTGTGAGATATAATATTTAGAGAATATATCTTCGATATTATATCTTGGACTTGATATTCTTCCATTTATGATTTGATTTAGAGTATATTTTATTTTATTCTCAATATTTAATTAGTTTATATTTTTCTTATTCGTAAGTACTAGTTGCAGTGGTAGCTTGTATCCTATTTAAAGATGATGAATATCAATGAGAATATACACCTTCGATTCCAATTATATTTCTATTTCTCATTCTTAACATGATATTAGAGCACCGATCTTGATATTCCTAATATTAGAGCACCGATCTTGATATTCTTAATATCAGAGCACCGATCTTGATATTCTTAATATCAGAGCACCGATCTTGATATTCTTAATATCAGAGCACCGATCTTGATATTCCTAATATCAGAGCACCGATCTTGGTATTCATAATACCCCTTGGACTCGGGGGTATTAAACCTAAAGTCAAACCCTAACTCAATCAGTGAAGCCTTTACAGTCGTCGATCATCCAATATAAAAAATACATTATAAGCATCTTCAAATTTCTCACCAAGCTCAAAGGTGGCATATTCAAGATGTTCGTATTTTCTTTCACAACCTCTCAAGTGATCTAGAGCATCGATCTTGGTGTTATTATCCAACTTCAAAACTTCGGATGTTTATTTAACACATCCTTATTATATTCATCACTCTGATCAGCTTATTATATTCATCACCCTGATCAGCCAGGATATTCACTCGTTCCAATCAAATTAAATGGAACAAATTACATATCCTGGCATAAATCATTTATGCATGGACCAAGAAGTGATTAGGGAGGATATTCACTTGTTCCAATCAAATTAAATGGGACAAGTTACCAATCCTCGAGTCAATCATTGTGGTCTATTTCTGAGTTTTGCATCTTACTCGGAAATTCAATAATTTCTTGAAAGTCTAAAAATGCAAACCAAAGGCGGTCTATTTTTTTACGGATATTTTCACTACAAAAATGTTATTGACCTAGACTCTTCTCAAAAACAAGTTGAGTGTTATTGACCTACATTCTACTTTCACTTTCACTATTGGGAAGACAAAAGTGTTGACCTACACTCTACTTTCACTGTTGGGAAGACAAAAGTGTTGACCTACACTCTACTTTCACTATTGGGAAGACAAAAGTGTTGACCTACACTGTCTTCTCAAAGACAACTCGGGTGTTATTGACCTACACTCTCTATTTTCACTACTGAGAAGACAAAAGTGTTATTGACCTACACTCTCTATTTTCACTACTGAGATAACAAAAGTGTTATTGACCTACACTCTCTATTTTCACTACTGAGAAGACAAAAGTGTTATTGACCTACACTCTCTTCTCAAAAGACAAGTTGAATGTTATTGACCTACATTCTACTTAAGACAACTCGGGTGTTATTGACCTACACTCTCTATTTTCACTACTGAGATAACAGAAGTGTTATTGACCTTCTCAAAACAACTCGGGTGTTATTGACCTACACTTGTAAAGACAAGTTGGATGATCACTCTCCAACTTGAGGGGAGTGTTGAAATATAATATTTGGAGAATATATTTAGTTATGGAATATATCTTCGATATTATATCTTGATATTCTTCCCTTTATGATTTGATCTTGATATTCTTCCCTTTATGATTTGATTTATAGATTTGATTTATAGTATATTTTATTTTATTATCAATATTTAATTAGTTTATATTTTCCTTATCTATAAGTATTAGTTCGTAGCTTGTATCCTATTTAAAGATTATTATCAATGAGAATACACACCTTCGATTCCAATTATATTTCTCTTTCTCATTCTTAACATGAAGAAGGCCCTAGTTGTTTACGCTTTTCTTGGTTCCTTGGTAGTTCTCTCTCTCCCCCCTCTAACCAGCAACTTCTTACATGCATCCATTTACTCTGCCCCTTACTTGATGAAATTAGGAGGGTTCACCGAATTCAACAATCTAAAACTTTTGAAATTTATGGATTGAGTTAGAATAACTATCTAAAACTTTTGAAACTTATGGATTGAGTTAGAATAACTTTTGTGTTAGTCTAAAGCATTCCTTTAAATTGATCCGATCGGAGCCAGAAACACTCTACCTGATAGTTGCTAGTTTGGCTAGGAAGTTTGGATCTTTCATTTTAGATGCGTTCGTTTTGGATATATATTGAATACTTTGATACTTACTTCACAGATTTAAAGCATATATGAAACTCTTTATAAATGCACCCTGTCAAATGCTTTGTACACTTTTGAGTATGTCTAGAACAATGATTGAACATTTTGATCTTTTATTTATTTATTCATTCATACGCCTTCGTAAAAATAACAAATTTTTATCTAGATTTATTTTTTAAGCGTGCATTGTTACCTTAGATTTTTTTTTATTAGAGTTTAATTTTTTTAATGGTAAGTCGGCTTCAAAATATTAGGACATTATATAACTAGCTTCTTTAACCTCTTGAAACATTGCGTGTCATTATTTCATCATAAATTAAAATCCAATTGTGTACATATAAATCGTTGAAATAAATAAAAGTAATCATATCCAGTTTTAAAGAACTAAATATTTCAAAGATATATCCTTGTGTTGGAAAGGTCACATTCAAGTCACGGGTTTTTAAGCCATTCCTAATCTAGCGTTTTCTCCGTGTTTTGTAAATGTATCCCTGCTTTCTTCTTCTTTCTTTCTTTTTAGGTAGCCAAGAGTAGTCTTTCTTAGGATGCAATGATGAGGATTTGGTTCTCTTTTTGTTTAGAGCTGGGAACTCTTTTTTAATAGATTAGATCATTTATTTTGAATACGTTTAGTGTGTATATATACACACATAAAGCTAAAATTATCTTGAATAGTCTAAGTAATCAAAGAGCCATTAAGATGCCGATATAATGGACTTGGAACTGAAGTTATAAATTTATTTCTATTTCTGTATCATAGGGTTGGAAAGTTAGACGGTGAATAGAAGTTAGTTCAACTTTTTGGAGCTAGGTTAATTTTGTGATCAAATTAGCCCTATCTATGTACCCTAAAGTTCAGGATGTATGTACCCTAAAGTTCAGGATGTAGAAGATTGCCAAAGCTATTGGTCAAGTACACCCTAATTTTAAATCAAAGAGGCTAAATTGGTCGTATTTCCTTTTGCCTCATTGTTATATTTCGTTATGAGTAATGATATTGGTTAATATTTTGAAACATAAAACACATTTTACCCCTATACATAAGATAGGTTTCTTTGGATCTTGACAATAAATTATAAAATTCTTTGGTTTCGAATGCTGGATTAGAGAGTTAAGAGCTTCCTTTCTGAAGCAATCTAGAAAGATAATTTCTGCTTTTACCTAAGATAAAATATAGTGAAGGAAACTCCTCGACTCTCTTTTAGACATCTAAATATAAGTTATTATGATATTTAGACATCTAAATGTAAGTTATTATGATATAGTTGACAGATAACCTATGCATTCCATCATCAAATTTATAGGCCACATGCTATTTTCCCCTCTCTTGGAAATGTCCATCAACTCTGGCTGGTGTTTAGGGGATTTGACTTTAGGGAAAAGTAGTTTTTAGATGAGGAGAGTTTGTGTGGAAAGTCTCCAGGTTTTAATACCGTGGTTTGAGCTTAAATGACTTAAGTTGTTGTAATTATCAATTAGGCCTTATTCTTTTATATTGGAGTCTTTTTCTGTTAGAATTTGGCAGTTTTTTATGCTATTCTTTCATGTTTCTCAATAAAGTTCAATTTTTTGTTAAATTAAAAAAAAAAAAAAAAAAAAAAAAAACATATACACACACGTGGTACACCCTCCTTACACAAATACCCATATGAGTGATTAGAAGTTTAAAAAAAGCATTTATTTTGGCAGAAAATTCAAAACTGTAAATTACTTACATTAGCTACTGAGCACCACTTACTCCGACATACGTGACAGAAAGTCATCACCTTATAGGCATTCCATAATCAGGTTTATAAGGCTTTCAGTATTAGGTTTGGTAGCGCATTTAGGAGTCTGTCTGATTTTGTGAAATTATGCTCAAGCTTCCTTTATATTATTTGGATTTCCGTAAAGAACTTCCTCCTTTGCTGAATCGTACATTTGAAGGTTGCTTTCTTTTAAGAGATCTCTTCCTTGCAACATACAGTTCTATATGTATAATAGCAGTTGAAGTTCACACGATATGAAAAGACCCAAAAGAGTGAGTACTCAGGGTAATAATTGCAGACTTTGGCATATTTGGAATGTCGAAAATACCCTCTAGTTGTAGGCCTAGAGGATAGACTTGAGAATACCCTAAGCAAAGAGGGTCGCCTCTTTGATTCATGCTTGGGCTATAATTGACTCCTCATTTTACAAGAAATTGTGTCTAAAATGAGCCGTACTTGAATTCCTTTCCTTAACGAAGGCCCCGATCCAGTTGGACAACGTTGGAACATCATTTTTTTTTTCTTCAAGTTTTTCGAATTTCGCTTCTAGATTATGCCCAACCCTAGAAATTGGAAGGATTTGTCCTCATCTTAAAATTCACAAGCATATGGACGCAAATAGTTTATTTGAGATTAAAAGATATATATATATATATATATATATATATATATATATATATATATATATTATATTAAAGAGAAAAATTGCAATACAATACATCTTTGATCCAGTTCAAACCACCTCGTAACATAACTTCTCAAATAAAACTATTAAAACATAAAAACATAAATTAAAATGGAGGCAAAAGTCATGCTCTCATCGACCCATGATACAACCAACAATCAACCTATCACTCCTTAGTCTATTGTTGCTTTTCTTTCTTTATTTCTTTCTTCATTATTATTATTATTATTATTATTATTATTATTATTTTTTATAAAAAAAGTTCGATATTAAAAATACTGAAATTCCTCTAATGGGGTCAAAACTTGCATACATACACATGGATATGCAACAAGAACACATATATGACCTAAATCATTTCGGTCAAATTTTTTATTTTTCCAAGGTTAATGTAGACTATCAACCCAGTTTCTAAATCATACCAATACTTAGTGTATAAGTGGAAATCTTAGAAGATTTTATCTTAATGTATGAGAATTGACACTTACAAGTAGAGTTGAGTCTAATATGTCATAGTGTCTCGTAATCATGATAATATAACACATAATACAATTCACATGTATCCAACCCAGCCTAAGACCATCCATGAGGAGAGTTACTTAGCTTAGAATGAAGTTTCAACAATTGCCTAATTTATCTATAATGATCCTTGCCCAGCCTAAGCGATTCTCACCTAATCTAATAAGATTTTTTAGATTAATACAAAGGGTTAAACACTTAACTAGCAATTGAAAATTTAAAAAATAGATAAGAAAGTTACCTAAGTGATTCTTAACCAATCTTGGTTCTCGAAACCAAATGAACTCAACCCTAAAATTAATCTAAAACTAGACAGAAGAGATTGGACAAGTAGGTGTTGATTCAGAACCGTTTAGATCATACCAAAGAGAAATTAGAAGTCAAGGTAGATTAAAATATATAAAAAATCAAAAAATCAAAAAATTAAAAACTTGAAGTCAAGAACACAAAATGCAAGTTTTGCCCCCAGCGCAGAATCGGCAGCGACTATCAGAGTCTGGCGGTTGTCTAGGGGAGACGGCAGTACTGGGGTGTTGTGTGGTGGAGCAAAAACAAGTATGGGAGGGAGAAGGAACCCGAAAAGAGAAAGATATACATGTTGTGTGAGAGGGACATACTGACGACGACCGGCAAATGAGTTGGCACGGGCACAATTGTCATAATGGTGTTCAAATGAAAGGATGTCTCGAAGGTACATTTCAAAATATAAACCCAAGGATTTGTTCTTGATTAGCATGTTCGAACAAGCATTGAGTATAAGATGGCACTCAAAGGTCATGAATAGTAGTTTCTTAAGGCTATTCTAGAATTCGTAAGGGGATAGACTCATCTTGGTGGAAAATTGGCTCGAAGAAGTATTTGATGAGCTAGTATATACCTAGTTAAGTGATAGAGATCACCTTGTAACTTAGTAATAATTGTTGGAATTCATTTCCATAAGCCGTAGACTCAATAAACTAACACCAAAAAGCATGGAGTAAATGATGACATTCAAATGTCATGAGCAATAATTTTTGGAAGCTAGCCATTTGACAAGGGTTTAGACTCTATCTTGGTTAAAAATTTAAGCTAGTCTTAGCTCAACTATTGCTAACATCTATCACGGTGGTACATGATTTGCACGATAAGCCGGTCTTTATCTAATAAAGTGATAGAGATCATTAGGCAGTATCATAGTAATAGTTGCTAGAATTCATCTCCATAAGGTCTCGACTCGATGTAGAATCAAGACAATAAAGTAGTCAGGAACTAGAATGATAAAAAAAACGTTTAAAAGACTTGATGGAAGTTCATCCGTAAGGCATTCTTGAGATTTAAAAGAATTGTCGATATCTATGTTGGCTATTAATGACCCAACTTTGAGGTCATAGTTCGTTCTTGAAAAAAAAAAAAAAAAAAGATGGCATCTTCCGCAAGTTAACCCTCGAGCCATTATAACAAGTCCTTTAAAACATTGATATCAATCCCATTATAACAAGTTCTTTCCTCTATTTTACTTTATAAAAAAAAATATTGTCAAAAAAAAAAAAAAAAACTTTAAGTGCCTCACAAGATCTAGAAAGAGGACACAATCAAAACCATGTCCTCTCATCCTTCCTTCCCCTTCCCTCGTCTCGATAGGTCAAAAACATTACTCCAATGAAATAGACCACACACACAAAGAAGAGAAGTAAAAAATGACATAAACAACCTCAAACGGTACTCCAAGGACTTAGTCGTGTGGGTAGTCCACTTCACAGTGAGATGCTTCATATCAAATGCTCATCTACAAGAATCTTTTCGGGAGAAGCATTAGAAACAGGAATATACCTTGTCAATAGATGTCCATCTTCTGCCATAGCGTTCAAAACTCCAATATAGAAATTGACTAGAAACACTCCGTCTTGAGCAATTTGACACGCCCTACGCTTAAAAGAAACTATGCTCATACAAAAGAGGGTTGTAGTCTTTGTTAAGTAGTATCAGAGTCATGGTCCAAACTTAGTTTTGTCAGTAAAATCCTTGAATCTTTAATCTTGAATAAAAAGATGGTGATTCGTGATTGAACTCTATTAGAATAGCTGTGCTCCTGAGTAAAGGAGTTGGATAAATAAGATGACTATTTGTCTAAAGTGAGATTGAATGTAATTTGTTTGAAAATAATTTATTGGAAATGCGACCAAAGTCCCACATTGTTAGATAAAGAAAAAATCATGAGTATATAAATAAGAAAAAATCATGAGTATATAAATAAGGACAACTATCTTTACTGCAAAAAGAAAATTTCACTAAAGTTTTATACTCTAAATCTCAACCCATTTCTATTGGGGACAATTTGAAAACTTCTATTATTGGTCCTTCTGTAGCACTTAGAACCCTGGAAAAACTGTAGGTGCACCTCAAAAAATTGTAATGTACTCCATTGTAAAAGTCTACGACTTTCTTTTTTTCTCCCATCTCAATAAATCAATAAAAATTTATAGCACAATTTTGGTTTAGCTAACTCAAATCAACGTCATTTTTACCACATATTTTGCCCATAGTTTCTATTTTTTAAAAAATTTATTATTATTATTATTATTTTTTTGGTAAAAGACAATTTCATTGAAATTTATAAAAGGAGGTAATATCTATAGTATTTACAAAAAAAAAAAAAAAAAAAAAAAACTTCCCAATTTGCAAGAAAGGAAGTATAACTATAGGAAGTAAAAATATTGGACAATTTGTACGAAAAATCCATGTCTTTTTTTGTGAATATTTACGAAAAATCCATGTCTTTTTTTGTGAATATTTACGAAAAATCCATGTCTTTTTTTGTGAATATTTTTTGATTTCTTTCTTTCCACAGATTCCAAAAGAAATTCATAATGAGGTTTTTCCATAGTAGGACATTTGTATTTTTGAAAGGGTGGGGTACGTTAAGGCCATGTCTAATAGATCGTTTACCTCTCTAGGAAATGTGAGATGCCATCTAAATATATTGAAAATCGTTGTCCAGATATTTTGGGCGTATGTGCATTGCATAAATAAGTGGCTTTGTGATTCGTTTTCTTTCTTGTGGACACCAATTTGGAGAAAGAGTGATATAAGGCGTTCTTTTTTTTTTTGTGAAGATTTTCACCTTGCTAATGGCTTTATGCGCTATTTCCCAAAGGAAGAACTTCACATTTATAGGATGATGTCCTTTTCATATGGTCTTTGCTAGCGTGAGATTTATTGCTTCTACTTTTTCTCCCATGTCCATCATCAAGGATTTTGTAGAAAAGACCCAGCGCTGGGGAGCCAAATCAGTGAGTCTGCTTTGTTTGACAATACCACGGGAGCAAAGTGAAGGCTTGATTCGGCCCATTTGTTGCTCCATTATCCTTTAAATTTCTACCGAGCTTCAAATCCCAAAATTTGTTAACATTTCACGTTTTTTTATCGAGCCCTTTTTGCTATGTGAGAGTTTGTACAAAAATAAATACCTTAGGGCTAGCGTGATGTTTTCAATCCATGGGTCGGTCCAAAATGATGTGTTTCCTCCATCACCCACCTTATGGCAAGTTTGGTTGGTGATGAGGTTTTTGATGTTTCCTTATGTACTTCTAAGGCTCTTTTGTAGAAGATGGAGGGGTTGATTTTCTTTTGTAGAAGATGGAGGGGTTGATTTTTGTTTGAAGTAGGAGTATATTTGGCATTTAGAAGATTTCTCCACAAGGCCTTTTCTTCATGATGATATCTCCATGTCTATTTGGCGATGAGGTCTTCGTTCTTCTTCTTTATCGAGAAAAGACCAAGACCTCCGTTTTCTGTTGAGAGGTTTATAATATTCCATCGTTCACAAGCCCTGATATAAAAATATGTAAAATAGTTATCATCACAGCCTCTTTCATGATAAAAACAAATATACGATGAGATTGATTAAATTTCTTTAAAGGAAGTCAAGATCTTCTCTCACGAAATAGACAATGTCAGCACCTAACCTAGAGAATTTTGACGAACATGCTCTATTAGAACAATCATTTTTCATGTGTCTAAACCGTTTGCGTCCCTAATAGCTCTTATTCTTTACAAAGTGTTTCTGCTTCCAATTGTTGTTATTAGCGTTGAATCCTCCTATGAAGTACATCTTTCACTCGTCAATTTTTTTAGTTTACTAATAACCTCAACATAATCTAAAGTCTTCTTGTATACCAAGGTTGACTTCATATACTCATAAGATGGTAGAAGTGGCATACGTGAGCTTCAATGCCTTATCTTCCATTATCATCCGGGGTTGATAATAGAATAAAATCCCTTTCTAACTTTGACCTGTTATCTCTCAACTTCTCACATAGGTTTCTAAACTCATCCAACTCTCCAAAAGTCTAATCATGTTTCTTTCAAACGCTTAAGTTTTTCAAGTATATTCTCGTGCCAATTCTTAGGCTTAAGGAAAACTTCTCCATGAAACAAAACCTCACTCACTTTTCCCTAAATGCTATAACAATCCACCAAGAAGGCAAGTTAAAGAACGAAAAAAAAAGGTCATGTATTTTCAAACCTTAAATGCACATGTCTCCATGGCCCCAACTTAGACATGTTGACCAATTGTATGGTCTTCACGATTGTTGAACCTTTTTAAACTAAAAACTCACCCTAGAAAAATAGAAATTTATAAACTTTACAACACAAGGAAGAATCTAGAAGATTAGTTTCTTCAATCAACCTTTTAAACTCTTTAATCTATAAAATACAAATTATAAATCCAGAAGATACATGTCTTTCATAGTTATCTTGTTGATACGTTTATCAAATCTATTTTAAAGATCTCTTATTAGTATGTTAGATGTTCGTTCTATCATCTGAATAACATACATGCATATCGTTAATCTTTTCTTTAATGAAATGCTTGTCAACTTTAATATACTTCGTTCTATCATGTAGAACTAGATTAAGAATCATAGCAACAGTAGCATTATTATAACAATATGAGACAAATATCAATTCTTCAAGTATCTTGCTAATCCATATACCTTTATAAATTCAATGGAATATGGCTCTAAATTTTTCTTTAGCAACACTCTTGGCTACTGCATTTTATTTTTATAATGACACATAACTCCAATAAAAGAAAAATAAAAGAAAAATAGCCAGATCAATCTTAAATGACTCATCATATATTTGGATGTTTGGAGATAAGTAGAACAATCTACCACAAGTCTTTGGTGTCTATCCCCGTCATTCACTTGTCCAGATTTTGTCTATTGTAACTAATTCTTCCAATATAAGAACAATAATTAGATGTGATTTTGTATTATGAGTACTTCCAACCCTATATGTATTAGTATATACTTTAGCGCGAAGGCGGTCATGTTTTTGAAAAAATATACCATAGTATTCCTTTCAAATATTTCAAAACGAGTGGGTCTAGGCAAGTGCATAAATTGACTCTACTGCAAATGATATATCTAGATGTGTGTGAGATAAGTAGATCAATCTACCCACAAGTCTTTGGTGTCTATCCCGGTCCATTACTTAGGTCAAATTTTGTCTACAATAACCAACTCTTCCAACAAAAAAAACAATAACTAGATGTAGTTTTCGTATGGTTAGTACTTCCAACCCAATCTTCATCAATATATACTTTAGAGAGGTCATTGTTTCAGAAATAATATACCTTGAAGTTCCTTTCAAATATCTCAAGATTCTATATATTACTTTCAAAATGAGCAAGTCCAAGTGAGTGCACAATTGACTCATACAAATGATATATCTAGATGTGTGTGAGATAAGTAGATCAGTTTACCCACAAATCTTTGGTGTCTATCTCTGTCCATTATTTGTTCTAATTCTGATGATTTTAACTCGAGATTCAATTTGATGGAAGTTTATGTTGTTCGACAATCAAGTAAACATGACTATTGAAGTAACTCAATAACATATTTCCTTTTGACAAAAAAAAAAAAAAAAAAAACACTTCTTATATTTGGCAATTTTACCACTAAAAAATATTTTAAGGCTCCCAAGTCGAACCTTTTTTTCATAATTAAGGTTGAGAGTAGCATTATTCATATAAAGGCTTAAAATAAAAATGGTCTATGACTTTAAAGATATCTATTGTTAATGCAAAGTCCAGTTCCTTGTTGTAAGCAAATTTGAATTGTCCCCTTTTGAATGGATTTCGAGCGGAGTCAAAGGTACATCTAGAAACCTTTGGAAAGGTATTACTGAGGAGTTTCCATTCTTCTCTCTTTTTGTTCGTTGTTTGATTGGAGATAGGAGGGGCATTTTTCGAAAAGGATAAAGTGGTTGGAGATAAACCCCAATGCTTTTGGTTTGCTCATTTATTCTAGTTGTCCTCAATGAGGAACCATTATGTGGTTGACTTGTCTCACCCCTTGTCCTCTCCTTCGTGGGGGGTCCTTCGAGCTTTTGCCAGTAGAAAAACGTCATATGTCATTGATCTTTCATCTTTGCTTGCTAGTTTCAATGTATTCTAGGAAGAATGGATGTTCAATTTTCGAATTCTTCTCCCTTGAGTGGCTCAGCCTATCCCTCGTTGTGGAAGGCAAAAATTCTCTAGAAAGGCAAAGTTTTCTGTATGGCAAGTTCTATGAGGTAAAATTAACACCTTGGATATAAACCCCAATGCTTTTGGTTTGCTCATTTATTCTAGTTGTCCTCAATGAGGAACCATTATGTGGTTGTCTTGTCTCACCCCTTGTCCTCTCCTTCGTGGGGGTCCTTCGAGCTTTGCCAGTAGAAAAAAGTCATATGTTATTGATCTTCCATCTTTGCTTCCTAGTTTCAATGTATTCTAGGAAGAATGGATGTTCGATTTTCGAATTCTTCTCGCTTGAGTGGCTCAGCCTGTCCCCCATTGTGGAAGGCAAAAATCTCTAGAAAGTTAAAGTTTTCTATATGGCAAGTTCTATGAGGTAAAATTAACCCCTTGGATATGGTTTCGAGGAGGGTGTCCACTCTAATGGGACCATTACGTTGCCTCTCCATTGTAGGAGGGCGACTGAGAAATCTGGACCACATCCTTTGGGGTTGTGAATTTGGTTGCACAATCTAAAGTTGCTTCAAATTTTGTCTATTATAAATTTTGTCTATTATAACTAACGCCAACGCTTCCAACATAAGAACAATAGCTAGATGTAGATTTCGTACCATGAGTACTTCCCCCAATCTACATCAATATACACTTCAGAGCGGTCATGTTTTAGAAATAATGTCTTTGAGTTCCTTTTAAATATCTCAAAATACTATACATTACTTTTAAAATGAGTAGGTCCAAGTGAGTATATAAATTGACTCATCATACTGCAAATGATTTATCTAGATGTGTGTGAGATAAGTAGATCAGTTTACCCACAAATCAATGGTGTTTGTCCCCGTCCATTATTTGTTCTAGTTTTGTTGATTGTAACTCGAGATTCAATTTGATAGGAAGTTTATGTTGTTCGACAACCTAGTAAACATGGCTATTGAAGTAATTCAATTAACATATTTCCTTTGATTGAAAAAAAAAAAAAAAAAAATACATTTCTTACCTTTTGCAATTTTACCACTAAAAAATATTTTAAGCCTCCCAAGTCTTTGATTTGAAACTCTTACAAGTTTATTCTTGAGGTCATCAAACCTTTTTTTCTATAATTAACGTTGAGAATAGCATTATCCATGTAAAGGGTTAAAATAAAAATGGTCTCTGACTTTAAAGATATTCATTGTTAATCCAAAGTCCAGTTCTTGTTGTATCCTTGTTGTATGCAAATTTGAATCGTCCCCTTTTGAATGGATTTCGAGCGGAATCAAAGGTACACCTAGAAACCTTTGGAAAGGTATTACTAAGGAGTTTCCATTCTTCTCTTTTTGTTAGTTGTTCGATTTGACATAGGAGGGGCATTTTTTCCGGAAAGGATAAAAGTGGTTGGAGATAAACCCCAATGTTTTTTGATTGCTCATTTATTCTAGTTGTCCTCAACGAGGAACCATCATGTGGTTGTTGTCTTGTCTCACCCCCTTGTTCTCTCCTTCGTGGAGGGTTCCTTGAGCTTGTTCCAGTAGGAAAACATCATATGACATCGATCTTCTGTCCTTGCTTAGTTTCGATGTATTCTAGGAAAAATGGATGTTCGATTTTGGAATTCTTCTCCCTTGAGTGGCTCAAACTTTCCCTCGTTGTGGAAGGTGAAAATTCTCTAGAAAGTTAAATTTTTCTGTATGGCAAGTTCTACGAGGTAAAATTAACACCTTGGATATGGTTTCGAGGAGGGTGTCCACCCTGATGGGACTATTATGTTGCATCCTTTGTAGGGCGACAGAAAAAGCTGGACCAAATTCTTTAAGGTCGTGAATTTGGTTGCACAATCTAAAGTTGCTTCTTTGAGGGGTTGGGACTTGGTTTCGACAATAGGGGCTACAAAGAGATAATCGAAGAATTCCTTCTCTTTCCTCATTTTCATGAGAAATGAAGGGAGGTAGGAGTGGTGTCACTGTTTGGGAGCTTTGAGGAGAAAGGAACAATAAGACTTTTAGGCGAGCAACAAAGGCCCTTGAGTGACGTGGGATTTGGCTAAGGGCTTCTGTGACTGGCGTCTTTGTAACTATTCATTAGGTCTCATTTTGGGTGATTAGAGTTCATTCTTGGAGTTCATTCTTTTTTGTATTCTCTTGTATTCTTTAATTTTCCATCATGAAAAATCGGTAATTCATGAAAAATAGCTACCTCGGGCAACACATGTTACAGAGATTTAGCATGGGCAAGGTTGGTGATGCTAGAAGAGTATATTATTTGTCCCCAAATGAACAAGTGTCATGCATAGGGCTAAATGAGTGAGATACACCTGTACATTCTGTGGCAAAGTTTTGGGTTATAGATAAAATAAGCATTAGGCAGCATAATAATGGCAAGCAAGCTACAAGGCATGTCAATTGAGGCATGAAAGATAAACACTTCGCGTTTGGTGTTACAAGTAACAGTTGTAGCTTAAGAATGGGCAAGCACACGTGGTTAAGCGATACTCTTCCTTGAGAATATTCGCTGATAATACTTTTTTCTTTTTTTGGTCTATGATGACGAGATGATGCAAAATATCCAAGAAGTGGATAAGCAATTTGAATCACAATCTATGGTGCTCAAATTAATTTAACTAAAGATGGGAGGTCAAATACTACAATGTGGGATTGTGCAGCTGTGATGGAGCCTATTTGCAGACGATACTCCTCTTTTTTCAGTCAATGATAAAGAGATGCAAAATCTCCAAGAAGTGGGTAAGTGATTGAAGAATACTAGGCTATGACTTAAAAACCACGGCGCTCGAATTATTTTTTAGTAAAGATGGGAGGAGGTTAAATGCGATGTGGGATTGTGCAGCTGTGATGAGGCCTATTTCGAATATAAGCATATTGTTGAGTGATAGGACCATTAGACCTGATTTTAGGCATTTAAATGAAGGGAAAAAAACCATTATTAAGTTGGAAAGCTGGAAAGCAATGCTTTCTAACATGCTCCTTTACTGGTTATCTGTAAAGATTCCACGTCGGTTGGAGAGTGAAACAAAACACTCTTTATAAGGGTGTGGAAACCTCTCCTTAGCAGACGTGTTTTAAAACCTTGAGGGAAAGCTCAAAAGGGACAGCCCAAAGAGGACAATATTTGCTAGTGGTGGGCTTCAGCCGTTACAAACGGTATCAGAATCAGACGCCGGGCAATGTGCCAGCAAGGAGGTTGAGTGCCGAAGGGGGGTGGACACGAGGCGGTGTGCTAGCAAGGACGTTGGGTCCCAAAGAGGGTGGATACAGGGTCCCACATCGATTGGAGAGGAGAACGAGTGCCAGTGAGATGTTGGGCCCCGAAGGGAGGTGGATTGTGAGATCCCACATCGGTTGGAGAGGGGAACAAAGCACTCTTTATAAAGGTGTGGATCTCCCTAGCAGACGCGTTTTAAAACCTTGAGGGGAAGCTCGAAAGGGAAAACCCAAAAATGACAATATCTACTAGCGGTGGGCTTGGGCCGTTACAAATGGTCCGGACGATGTGCCAGCGAGGAGGTTGAATCCCGAAAGGGGGTGGACACGAGGCGGTGTGCCAGCAAGGACGCTAGGCCCCGAAGGGGGGTGGATAGGGGGATCCCACATCGATTGGAGAGGAGACCGAGTGCCAGCGAGACGCTGAGCCTCGAAGGGAGGTGGATTGTGAGATCTCACATCGATTGGAGAGGGGAATAAAACTCATTATAAGGGTGTAAAAATCTCACCCTAACAGACGCGTTTTAAAACCTTGAGGGAAAGCTCGAGAGGAAAAGCCCAAAAAGTATAATATCTGCTAGCGGTGGGTTTGAGCAGTTACATTATCGATCTTTGTCCCCGAAGGACTCTAAAAAGATGTGGAAAACTCATTAGAGTCTTACTTACGAAAAGTCTCCATGAAGAAGTGGGTTCAATCCTGTGAACTGGGAGATGACTTTGTTGCCAGAAAATATTGGCTCTCTAATCGAAAACGACTTCTCAATCTGAAATCCCCTCCCAAGTTCAAGGGGCCTTGGTCTTTAATTGTGAGCTGTTGCAGAAAGGATGATAAGTGGTAAAACACTGAGGTTGGCAAAGGTGAGAAAACACTATTTTGTGAGGATTGTAGGATGGGGGATGGCTCCCTTGAATCTGCTTCTCCAAAACTCTTTCAGTGTAGCTAATTCCAAGAATTTCTTCGTCTCCTAATGCTGGAAAGAAGAGTGGAATTCAAAATTCAATAGAAACTTGACTGATCTTGACATAGAGGAATAGGTTAAATTCTTCACGTCGATAGAGAATGCTGTACCCAACAGCCAACACAGCCACAGGATGGCATAAGATAGTTGAAAGAAAGTACGGTGCAAGCCCTCGTTAAAAGGACATGTTTGGGTTCCCCATATGTGAGTATCATTTGGAAAGCTGTGGAAATATTCCTTTGTATCTTTGCCCTCAAGATGCTTAATACATGTTGTAGAGGGCCCACAACTTCGATACCAACTAGGCATGTCTTGTGCAGGAAAAACAAGGACACACTTCACTTGTTCTTTTACTGCCCATTTGCTGCCTTTACTTGGTATAGATTGTTGAATCTTTCAACTCGGGTTGGTTTTTCCTAGGAGTTACCCAAAGGTCTTTTACCAGCTCATTTCTAGAGCTTTCTTTGAGGGAAAAAAGCTAGGATTTTGTGGTTTTTCTCAATGGTAGCATTTTTATGCAAACTTCGGCTAGTTAGTATTGAAGTGATGTTTAAAAAGATTAAGTCAAGCTGTTTTCTTCGATTTGGTGTTACCTCATACTGAATTCTGTAACTCTAGTTTTAACACAAAGTATTTTGGTGTTACTTCATACTGAATTCTGTAACTCTAGTTTTAACACACATTATTTCTGATCGAAAATCCTTTTGGTAATGTTTCTCTATAATAAAATCATTTTGTTCTGTTAAAGAAAAAACAAAGGCTTTCCCCGGCACTTTGCTTTCTTTTTTCTTTTCTTTTTTTTCTCTTTTTTTTTAGAATTGAAATGCTATATTATAATGTGAAAATATGTAAAATTAAAATGTAAGAATTTTCCCTTTCTGAAAATTTATGGCTCTGCCTCAGTTAGGAGCAAGAACTGGACATGCGGCTTAAGTTACAAACATGGGCATGTGGCATGGACAAAAGACATGGCATAAGCAAACAACAAAGTGGCAAGATGGGCAGGAAAATCTGGAGTTCAAAAACAGAACCTTCCAAAATTTAGCTATTTGGGAAGGAAGAGAGTGGAGATGTTGACAAGTTTTTTTAATTCAGATCATAGATAATTCCAATGAGGAGAAGGGCCATTCAGTTAAGTATTCAAGTATGGTGTTGGGAGAGAGGGCAAAGTGAGTGTGAGCATTTATGTACTTGCCTTGCGAAAATCGTTCACCCATCTTAGCAAGAGGGGGTATTTGTTGAATTAGGCTTACTAGTCAAAAGAATTTGGCAAGAGGTGGCCTCTATTTACGTATACATTAAAATAAAACCAACGCGTTTCCAACATAATGTATCCTACATTTTTAGAAACTAATGTGTCATCATGTGCCTTGTGTTTGTCTGTTTCATTCTAAAAAGTAGCTCTTCGAATGCTACCTACATGCAGTCCTTTCGGGGATTTTAGTACATAATTTTGATTTCAACTTCAATTGGCTCTCAACTTTATACTCCAAACAAAATTTAATGATTCCAGATGCTTTAATGAAAATAGTTACGCCCATTACTTTCTTAGCACTGACTCTAATATTCTTTCATAATTTTGATGCAGCCTATCGAATGTTATTAAGCGCTATCAAATCCACCTTGAAGGGAGAAATGAAAATCTAGTTGACAATGATACGAAAGTGAGTAGGATTTATAATCTCTATTTAATAATGTATGTTTAGCCTGCCTTATAGCTTATATAGATGACTAAAAGTACTTTTTATAAATGTAAAATAAATGATGAAAAATAGCGTATGGTTAGAATTTTAAAGAGCAGTCAAAGTATTGTATCAGTTAAAAAGCACTTGTATTTTACATGGTAAAGTACTAATGTACTCTGCAAGTGCTCCATTTTAAAACACAAGCACGCCAAACAAGTACCAAGTACGCTAGTTTGAAAGTGCTTATGTAGTTCACCACTCGATTTTTGTTTTTGCCTTCGTTTCTTTTTTTTTCTGGGCGGAGAGTTTCCTCTAAGAGTAGTGCGCTTCTGGTGGAGAATATCATGACTTTCATTACCTAGGGGAGGAAATCTGGTTTTTTTTTTGTCTTTGAAGTGTAATCTTGCATTTTCTTTCTGCTGATTTTTCTGCAGGACCATGAATCTGATGAGACAATCTTGGTTTCACTTGGAAAACTCCTACAAACTATTCAAAGGCAATTTTCTATATTTTAACTAGTCATTTTTATGTATCAGACCTGCTCATGCTTCACTGACGTGTCCTGATTTCCAGTCAGGTTGAGGAACCAAATTTCAAGAAGCTGAATGCAATTGATTTGCTGCAATTGGAGAACCAACTTCAAGCCACACTTCACAAAATCAAATATCAAAGAGTGAGTTCATTTGTTGCCACTAATATTCATCTAAGAGATTTCAACTTGTTAACCTTTAGTGACTTGAAATGGTTTCAAGTCTTCCATCAGTTACTCGTGTGTTACACTAGCAAAATCAGTGCAAACTTTGCTAGATACATTACTACGCTGTCTTATATGTTGTCCTACACAACCTAGTGAGCCCCTGCGTGCAGAAGTGATATGGTGATTCCCCTTGGAAACTTGAGCCTTGTGACATAAGATCATTTTAAGCAGATATAGCCCTCTCCCTAACGGATCTAAATGAAAGATTGAGGGCACTTTCTAGTTTTAAGCAGATAAGTTTTGGGTATAGCATGGGATCAGGTTTCTTCCACTTTCTAGTTTAGTTTAGTTTAGTAGCGTTTCAACTTATCTTGGGCCTGAAATTATCCACCTCAGTACTCACCACATTTAATATTTTATCTTTCAGAAACAACAGTGTAAATGTTTCATCTATTTACTGTGCTTCAGTTAAATTGATGTAAACTTTGTTGAGCAGCCTTCATTGCAAATTAATTTCTTTTATTATTTTATTCAGATAACAGAAATATGTTCCATAACTCCTTGGTCTTTTTGTTCTCTCAAATTTTAATGGAGAGAGAACGAAAATTTTCAAAATAGAAGATTTATTACGCATCATAAAGTAGTTGAAATATTTGTTAATTTAATTTGGAACAAAATATTTGAGAGAGACATCAATTTATTAATTATTAATTATTCATCATACAATTGGGGTTTTTGCTTTTTGGTCCCGCACGCTTCGGACGTTTCTGGATCCCGCATGACCACCTACTCTCCCGCCGGCGCGTGATCTCCACATTTAGCTTCCTCGATTCTCTCGTTGTGGATAACTTTTCTCTCTGTTTTATCTTCCCTTTGTCTCCGTTCAAAAAGACTTTAATCCCAGAAAATTCCATATTCCATTCAACTCGAACTCGGATTCCCTTCGCCACACCGTTTCACAGCCGACTTCTCTGTAATTTTGCTATTCATTCTTCTCGGTAATCCAATTCTCTCTCCACACACACTCTTCACGCTTATCCACATCTCACCAAAATCTCTGCCATTTCCCCCCATTGATCCCTTCTGGTCGTTCCTTGGTTGGCTGACCCTCATCATCATTTACGTTTATCCATTCGCCTCGGTTCTAGCGACGACCTCCGTCGATTCTTTGTTGCGCTCTTTGTTGGGGTCTTTTGTCTTTGCTTCTGAGCAAAGGATGACGATGAGTAGGCCTCAAGAAGATCCCCAATCTGGGTTTTTGCATGAGATTTCGTCTCTGCTTTTGAAAATTCTCCGATCGCCGCCCCCGCCGGTGCCTTTTGCAGATCATGTGCTGGAATTATCTTCCGCTATTTCGTCTTCCTCAATAACGTTTCCTTCGTCCCAGATGTCACCGACTGGATTCGTGGCGCTGCTTTTGGGGATTTCGCTGGCTTTGATGCTCTGTGGATCGGTTACCTTCTTCCTTGGCTTCATGTTGATGCCTTGGATTCTCGTTTTCGTTATGATTTTCTACATGGTCGGGATCGTTTCTAGCGTCTCTATGTTGGGACGCTCTATACTTTGTTGTTTCACAGCTCCAACACCCCGGAAAGATTTTCATGGCGAGTTTCTTTTCTGCCTCTGTTTCCTTGTGTTTATTAGATTTGGTTTTTGCTTCATTTCCTTATCTGAATCTTGTTGCTTGAAGTTTGATTTCATTAATATATGCATATTATCTGTATGTCTGAATTTTCTCAAGGCTTCTGCCTTTTCTTGTGCAAAATTCGAATCTATTTGCCCATTGCCTTGCGAACTATCTTGTCAATACTTGATGTTTACTTCGTTTAGCATGCTTTGTTACCTGAATTTTCTCTATGGAAGTTGTTATATAGTCAATATAAACACCTGTTTGTGTATGTGTCAAAATTTTCAAAGGATTGTGAGATCTGGTAAGACCGTGTGGTAATGGTTAGGATGGGGATAGCGACTTTGATCTGTGGGTTAACATATGATAAGCCTTGATGTCTATTGTAGCTACACGTGAATTAATGAGGTGGGCCGTGAGTGTAATGCAAGGAGTGGATTTAGATACCCCCAATATTAGAAAAGAAAAAAAAGAGAAAGAAAGTAGAAGAGGAATATCTGGCTATATCTTGTTCAGTAACGTCTGAATTTTCTTGTCCTTCAATGTTTGCTCTCTTGATTTTGTAGCCTGAATTTTATTAACGAAGGTTGGCTATATCAATACGCACTCATATATAAATCTGAATTTTCTTGGGCTTTTGTTTCTGGTTGTGCCAGATTCGTTACTACCTTGTACAATAACTAGTGAACGAGTCATTTGCCATACTGCAGGAAGAATTTAAAGGAAATTTTAGCTAGGCTAGTACTTTATCAAATGCAAGAATATGCTAGCTGTATTGCCTATATGATATCTTGGTAATTATTTTCTCATGCTTCCATCGATGCATTCAAATTCCAAGTAGACGCCAAGTATGAGAATGCTTAATTTTTTTGACTTTGGGTGTACATACACGTTCATCGTGCTTGAATTTGTAGGACTTGTTGTACTTGATTTTTTTAGATTTCTGATACTTGAATTCTTATAATTGGTATCCATCTCTGTTATTTGGAGTTTGGAGGGATTAGGTTGGGTTTTGATTCTCTGTCTCTGCTCTGTGTCGGAAGCCTACTTTTGAATAGAGGTTGCAGCATATGACTGTTGTTTCAAGTTTTAAGCAATTTTTTACAATATGGATAAATTTGATCATTTTGTGGCATGCTCTTGTTTATTAACTTTATTTATTTGTTATTATTGTTGCTGCAGCTTGGGAACAAATGTAAATATGAAGTAGCTTTGGTTCAACCAGACAGTTAAAATTATTTAGGATGGAGCACGCGGGGGTTACAGGAGAATATGAGTAAAGATGCCCTCGTTAATGTGAATGGTTGCTGCCTCTTGAAATATTTAGGCAAGACGAGGTTTGAATTATTTACCACAGTTTGTTGTTTTTGAAGTTGTGGGAGTTACTGTTAGAATCTTCCTACTTTTGAGACTGTTTCAGTCCATTTCTTCCATTGTTTTCTAGTCTTTTGATCATATGTAACTGCCACGGTTTGAAATGCCTGTTGGGCAATAAAAAAAAATGGGAGCAAAAAAAAAAATCCTTGCCAACACACTGTCTCAAGATTGTAGCTTTGAAATGATATAATCACCTATATGTTACACCAAGATAGATATTTGGCTCACACATGGAAAACTGTAGGACATCGACGGAAAAGAAAACGAAGAACTCAAATAACATCACATTAGAGAATTAGAAACAAACAAGAAATGTTGCATCAGGGGGGGAGATTTAGGAGCCAATGTAGAGGTGAACCTTGATGGCCAACAAGAAGACGCAAATGAGACCGAAGTAGAGAACTGAATGAACGATGATAGCAGCAGCACTGGTGTGAAAGTTGCCGAACTCCAAGCACCTGCGGTTGCCAGGAAGCTGAAACAGCAGACCTGGAGTTAGCAAAACAAACAGAATCACAGCTACAAAAACTGGCCCCCAATCAGCCATCACTCTTTGCTTTTTTCTTTGCTTCCTTCAGGAACTGTTTGATTTACGTCAAGTAATAGAGCTTTAGATGTATATATATCTATAGAGAGATAGAGAGAGAGAAAGGGAAACTTTGGTGGGAAGAAAGGGGAATATGGGGCGGAGGCTTGGAGCAGTGGAGATCCTTTGATTCATTTTTCTCCGATGACCCATTTTGGGGAATCCCATGTGCTTATTTGAGAATAACTTGCCTTACCCTGCTTCCTATTTTAGGTTCTCAAGTACTTGCTTTCTATAACCAGAGACTAAGAATTCAAAAAAGTTGGACTGAGTAATTTGATGCTTGAATAACACATGGTAGTATTATTGGTTTGAATGATGTTGTATGTTGTAAGTGATATCTCTAAGCATCATATCACTTTATCACTTTACTAATGGTTTAAAATATGTGATATTGTGTAATCATTCATTACTTCTTTAGTTATGTATGGTATAGATGTGTACACTCACGACATTATTTACATTCTTATCTTTCTATTGATTTTGACCGTGTGAGCGTGCATGACCATAGTAATCTGGGGTGCATCAATGGACATGCTTAGTGAGTCCATGTGCATGATGTATGTGGGCGAGAATGATTATGCATGCAATCCTGTCTAGAAATGAAGGTAGAGTTCAACAACAATCATGAATTTAGGTTTCAATAGTCATGATATATGTTTTATGTGTTTGCATATTTCGACCTAAAGAACAAAGCCACTTGTTGAGTATTTTTAAATCTTTTCTAATATTCTTCCCGACAATGGCAAGGGAACACTTGTTGAATAGTGGTGTAGAGTTGCTATAATGTATTTAGAGTGTTTAAATTTGAAACTGTTTTTATATAACAAAAATGCTTTAAAAAATGATTTTTTTGAAAATTACTTTTTTTTTTTGTTACCGACGAATTCAAATCGACCTCAAGTCATTTTAAGCAAGTACTGTACTGAAAATCCAAAAAGAAATTAAAATAGTAGTTATTAAAGATTAGCTTCGATTTAAAATTTTGGTTAAAATTTCCAAAGGATATTTAGAATTAGGAAAAAAAAAGAAGAGAAATTATAATTTAAAATTACAACTGTCGTACTATGAAGTGGATCCCGTTATTATTTCTGCGTGCATTCTGATTAAAAAGAAAAAAAAAACGAATTTGCTGTCGGCTAAAAAAACTGGGTTTTTCCACGAGTTTATTTCCAGAGGGAAAACAGGAAAAGAGAAAATGTTATTTGTTATTTATTTTTCATTAATTAATCGATTGAGCTCACTGCGCTGTGACATTCGCCGTCTTTATCTGCTGCCCATTTGCATATGCTCGAACGCCCCCAATTTCTCTTCGAAATGACGTAAATACCCTACTCACCGACTTTCTCCCCTTTTCATTTCTATTTTCAACGTAGAAAAATTATTTAATAAGAAAACGTCTTATAATTGCTAATAGATTTGGATTTAATAATTTATCTGGCAAATAACTAATATATATATATCGAAAAAATAAATTCATAATATATTTGTTTTCTTTGGTTGAACTATAATAATTAGTTATTTTCAAGTTGATTTTTATAGTTATATTTTAACTCTAATTTGAAGATTTCTTTTAGATCAATAGAAAATGGATGAGAGGATTCGAGTAAAAAAATTCCAAATTTCTAATTCCGATTGCAGGCTTCTGTCCATTTTCGTTTTTTTGTGTATGCGAAATCGAAGTGCACAGGAAGACTGGCACATGGAAGTTCCATCTGTTGAATGTGGAAGTCAATTCTCCATTTCCCATTTTCAGCTCCTCGGTGATCCGGCGTCGACACCGCCGGCGAAGTCTTATTTCTGATCTCTTCCCCCCCCTGCAGTCTCACAACTCGGAACAGTCGTGCTCCTGCTGCAAAAGGGCAAGTGGAAGCTCTTCTCTGCAATTCGGCAGGAATCTGAAATGTTTTCTCTCATTTCTTCTCGCTGAAAGAGCTGATGCGATCTGTACATGATGAACGACGGTAAGTAATGGAGTTGGGAGTTTTTCCATTTTCCTTTTTGGGTTTTTAATGGAGTTCATATTTTTCCTGATGTCGACGTGAATTTCTGCTTATTGATTGTGGAAGTTTAGCGGAATATGATTTTAACTAGTATCAGAAGTGTTTTCCGCCAAATGTTAAAGTTGTACGGTGGAAGGTTATTGGGGATGATTGGTCCGTGTTTGATGAAGAGCTAGATCATATTTCAGTTCTAGTAACATAACCTGAGCTGTTTCGTGTTGATTCAGTGTAGAGGCGGCTGTGAGTTGTTGATGAAGTCACGTGTTTATCTAAAATCAACCCTCAAGCTACTGGGAATGGGCTTGTATTTGAATTAAAATTAAGGATTCTAAGAAACTTGAAAGAAACGGTGTTGCTCTTTATGTTAATTTAAGGCAATATATTTTCAGCAGCTTCGTTAAGTCTTAGTTTTATATATATATATTCTTGCGTAGAATAATTAAGCATTTGGAAACTTTGATCCGTTGAACTTTAGTTTCTTGCGTGTATTTCGATCGTAGTACATGTTTATCATCCGCAAAATAACTACAGAAGATTAGAGAAGTTTTCTTTCTTCTTATTGACCATGTGTCTGATGAGATTCATAATACGAAGGAAAACGTTGTCTGCACAACTAGACAGCTAAGGTTTTTCTTCAGGACATCATTCTTTTGTGTTTGATGAATGTAATATGTAGCCCGATTAACTTAGAAAATTCATCTCAAGCATGATCTCCGAACTCGTGTTGGGCTTTACATTTTTGGCACTACATTCAAGCTAACTTGGGAACTGAACTGAAATTTGAAAGCCTTTTCTTATCATTGTCTCAGGATATGATGTTAGTGACCTTTATCGAGAAGCACAAACACGTTGGCTGAAGCCTCCTGAGGTGCTCTTTATCTTACAGAATCATGAGAAATATCAGCTGACTGAGGAGGCCCCTAAACAGCCAACTAGTAAGTAACCCTTATTCACTATTATGTTTCTTTGGAATGACTTTTGATGGCATATCGTGCTAGCGAGTTGTTTTATACCGTTTGGATAATTATTGAACAATAGAGTTGCAACAGGTGGTTCCTTGTTTCTTTTTAACAAGAGAGTACTCCGTTTCTTCCGTAGAGATGGTCATAACTGGAGGAAAAAAAGGGACGGAAGAACTGTTGGAGAAGCACACGAACGACTTAAGGTTTTGTATCATGCTTCCACTCCATTTAACTCATTTTCCTATTTACTCATCCTTCTGCTGCAGTAACATATCGGGGCATTGTTTTTGGCTGGAATAGATTGTTTGCTTTTCTTTTCTCCTTCCTTTTGAATAGAAAATAGATTTTGCTTAGAAGAGACCCAAAAAAAAAAAAAAAAAAAAAAAACAGACGGGCGGAGTTGGGGTTGTGGGAGAAGCCAACCGTAATGAGTTTTCTAACAATTTAAGGTTTTGTATCATGCTTCCATTTAAGGTTTTGTATAATGCTTCCACCACATTTAACTCATTTTTCTATTAACTTTTCCATCAGCTGCAATAATATACCACGGCATGGTTTTTGAGTTTGTTTGCCCTCCTTAATAAAAAGGATAGATTTTGCTTAGAAGAGAGAAAAAAAAAAAAAAAAAAAAAAAAAAAAAAACGGGCGGGTGTAGTGTGGTGGTGAGAAGCCAACCTAACTGAGTTTTCTAACAATGGGTGCTAACTGAAAAATAATCATAAAAATTAAGGGAGCGTTTGACTCGCTTGTATATTTATGTAAAATTGAGCCAAATGTTTGATATGTGAGTTAGCGAACTATTGCACACACGCACATACCCTTCAACCCTCCACTACCAATACGTATGGGTGGAATATGCTGTAATGCCTACACTTGTTAGTGTTTTTAGCATTAGATTTAAACTTTGCATGCGAACTGCAAAATATAAGATCTGCAATCATTGAAATAAGTAGAGTAAACGAAATGATGGCCAGGACTGCATGTTTACATGGAACATACTATGGTAACATAGTTTTGATTCCAGGACTAATGAAACGCTACAATGGCGATGCCCCAGAAATTGAGCGCTAGAAAATGAACTGTAAGATGTAATTTCAAGCTGGTTAGAGTTTTAGTATGGGGAAAATATTATAAGCCTTGGATGTGGTTAGTTCAACATCAACTTTACTGGATTTCATGCTATAGGCAACTAAAACTTTTTCAATGGCTTATGTGTTACAAATTTTCCATCACCTCTAGTGCTATACTACCCAACCCACTGATCTGTCTGCATTAGATCTTTTGAGATCAACAAAGTTTTCTTACTGATTGCTCTGGTCGGGATTATTTTGCACGGCTAGGTTGGAAATGCTGAAGCGTTAAATTGCTATTATGCACATGGAGAGCACAATCCCAATTTCCAGAGACGAAGCTATTGGATGCTGGATCAGTGAGTGTTCCTTTTACATTATAGAATGCAGTCATGTGATTCTGTTTTAAGGCCTACTTCCTACCTCTTGACTTAACCGTCTGCCCGTTCTATCCTATAAAGCCTAAACACTTCAATTCTATCAATTTGTTTGCATATGCTACTAAATACTTCCAATACGTACAATTGGTTGGATACTCAGACCAAGGTTTTTATATTTCTTTTACAATTTCTATTTATTTTTTTGAAATAGCACGTGAACATAACCAGAATTTACTCAAGAGCAATAAATTTTGAACGGAAAACTCATTTTTCTTGTTTTTTAACGTGTATTTGTAATTTATTAACACATTGGATTCTGAATTTTCATATTATATACTGAATAGTTTTTTGGTTTTGGATTTTCTTTTAAATATTTATTAGAAGGCGTTGCATATTTAGAAAATTGTAATCAACTTCAGTTACTTTTACAATCATTGAAATTGCATGTACTTTCACTTCGTTCATATTGTATCATCTTAATTGTACATGAAAACATTTTATTTACAGATTTTTTTTGCTTGAAAATAATCATATTGTGAAAAACATTCAAGTATGTGATGTTTTAATAAATGGGTATGTGGCCCATAATGGAGAAGGTTTTGCTTCTTCATCCTTTAAGTGAGGAGCAAAATCCTTTGGCAAGTTTGTTTCTTCACGGTTGTTTGGAGATTTGAATTGAGAGTAATCATATAATTTTTAGAGGGAGTGAGAGACCGGTGGGGAGTTGTGGGAGATTATTAGGTTTAATGCCTTGGTTGGACCTTAGTGATTAGATCTTCTGCAATTATCTATTAGACTTTATTTATTGGATTGGAGTCTGCTCAAAATATCAAGAGGAAATTAAATTTTTTTTCTTATTTTCTATAAGAATAAAGTTTCACAAATAGAAGAAACACTCCTTACAAATAGATAAAATTTCAGAAAATATAATACAATAAATACCAAATTGCTAATTTACACAAAGGAAAATAATCAAGACTCCCCTCAAGTTGGTTTGAAGATAACTTTCTTTGCAAGCATGTCGTTCAGTTTGATGAATTGTAATTTTTGGGAGTCTTTTTTAGTTAAGACATCAACGATTTGATTTGTTGACGGAAAGTAGAGAATATATATTACTTCAACATCGTTTTTATCATTTTTCTCCTTTATGAAGTGTTTATCAACCTTGATATGATTTGTTCTATCTCGAAGGACAAGATAGTGGACAATGGAAATTACAGGCTTGTTGTCATAGTAAATAAGCATGAACGTCATCTGAGGGAATTTCAGTTCTTCCAATAGTCTATTTATCCATATACCCCCACAAATTCCATGGACTTACGCCTTAAACACTACTTTAACTCTACCACACTTTGTTTTTGCACTAGGTAGCTATATTCCCTTCAACAAAAGAGCAATAACAGAAGTAAATCTTCTATTTGTGATGTTGCCTGCTCAATTAGCATCAGTGTATACTTCAACATATAGGTGACCATGCTTCTTAAACCACATGCCCTTTCCTAGAGTACCTTTCAAGTATCTTAGGATTCCATAAACTATTTCAAAGTGAGTTGACCTTGGAGCATGCATAAACTGACTTACCATACAAACAGCAAAAACAATGTTTGGACGTGTGTGAGATAGGTATATGAGTCTCCTCACAAACCTCTGGTATTTTTCTGTCTTTTACCTCTTTTTCTGTCGCAACTCAAAATTTTAAATTCATCTCAATGGAGGTGGTAAGTCTATAAGTACCTCCTCTTCAAGATCCCCATTAAGAAAGATATTCTTTTCTATCTTTTAATGCTACCATCGACATTAAATTTTACAGTAAACACCAATTTGCATTCCACTATTTTCTCATCCTTTGGTTATTCTACTATGTCTCATGTGCAATTTTGTTTAAGAGCATTCATCCCTTCCATAACTGCTAATTTCCAATTCGAATTATTTAAGGTCTCATGTATATTCCTTGGAACAAATAGGTGGGTTACCTTAGAGGTGAAGGGTGTATAACTATCAAACAATTTGGTGAGAAAGATAGGTTGCAATAGGATATTTGGTGCCAGTTTGTATACCTTTCCCACAGGTATTGAATCAAACATGCCCTAAATTTCTCATGTATTGAATCAATTTTAAAGCCCTGATTTCTAAAGAAGATCTCCGCAAGGATTATGCAAATGGTAAAGGAAAACAAAAAAGGAGAGGTTTTTGAGGGGAGGGAAATCAGGAAGTGATATCAAGGACCGGAAAAGTAAAGAATAAAGAAAGCGCGTAAACACCCAAGGAAGAGAAAAAATCTAATTGGCAAAGAGAAGGGCCAAGCGACCAAGCCTAGGGGCCTGTATGACCCAGTGAGAAAAATAAAGCACATTCAACCGTTGAACACCAATGCAGATTAAGTTATCCACTATTTATTTATTATTGTGAGCAAGTGCATTTATGTTTAATTTTGTTATTAGAAATTTATGTGCTTGTACTTAATTTTCTTGGCAGGTCGTGTGACCACATTGTTCTTGTACACTACAGAGATATTAGTGAGGTGAGTTACAACAACAACAGAATAGATAAAGCAAGAATGAGCTAATACCATCACAATTCTTTTATCTTGAAATACAGAATTTGTCAATATCTTGTACTTGTAGATGCTTCAAAATTATTTTGACGTGACCTCCAATGATGCTTTTAAAAATGAACTCCCCATGCTTCTTGCCTGGTGAGACCAACCCCTGTTACTTGCAACAGAACAAGAAGAATTATTTAAAGATCCTAGGAGATACAAAAGATTGGTTAGGATTGAATTATCTAACACTGACATGACCAAATATTGCTTATCCAACAAGTATTGCAAGGTCAATATATGTCTTCACCTAAAGTGGATCATTGAGCTATAGTAGAATAGGTTCCATGCTACCCAAAAGCTACACCTAGATGTGAATTCTTATATAAAGTTCATGGTAATACAAGAGTTGATTTTTTTCAGATTCTGATTGGGTTCGATCTAGAAAGGATAAACAATCAACTTTTGGATATTGTGTAGTTGCTTGTCTTGGAAGAGTAAGAAGTAGAACATAGTTTGACATTTAAATCCTGTGTCAGAACATAGAGTTATGACAGTCTGTCTAGAAATAGTGTGGATACATCGAACTTTAAATGAGATATGCTTATGTATTATCATGTTAGCTAAATTGCGGTGTAACAATGTAGCTACACTTCACATTGCATCTAATTCACGGTTTCATGAGTAGACTAAGCATATTGAATTGGATTGTCATTTCATTTGTGAGAAAATACAGCAAGACATCTAAAGGACTTGTGAAGATTAGAGAATAATTAGAAGATATCCATACCAAAGCCTTAAACGGAGCAAGAATAAATTATCTTTATAACATGGTGGGTCTGATTAACATATTTGTTCTAGCTTGAAGGGGGAGTGTTATAATGTATGTTATTTTGTATAGTTGTCCTTTATTATAATTGTACATTTCTTTAGTTTACGGTTCTTTTGTGTATCCATCTATCTATATATATGTGTGTGCATGTGCATGTGTATATATATATATCTGGTCTCACCTTAATGGAGATGACTATTAAAATTTCACTACTTACGAAAATAAGCATATTAGTATTATATCTGATGTAAATATACAGTTTTGGGGTCATTAATTTGAGTTTTTTTTTTCCAGGTTCGTTGTGCTGCCTTGTTAGTGTTAGGTTCCCATGATTCGCCATTCCTTGAGCATGATTAGGAATAGTCTTGACTAAGAATGCTTGTTATGATGGTACTTTATTTGTGTGTGGGCGGGAGCATTTTTTTGAACCAGGTTTCACTATAAACTTTTGCGCTAGTTATTTTCAAGGATTTTCTTCAAAGCCCAAAATCCCTTAGTACAGAAGTTTGTGCCAGCAATTCTGTGTTTGTAATATCAGTATGTATTCAGCTAGACATCTCTTCTATTCTTAGGGATGACAGATATATTGGCTCCACCAAGTTTGTACTTGTACTATATTATATGAAATTTAAGCACGTATTTGTTCTATTTTGAGTAAATTCATTCACATTTAAATGAGATTTCTGTTGCAGGGAAGGTCTGGGGCGGAAAGTGTTCCACAATTATCTCCAGCATCGGCTTCTAGTTCTGGTTCCTATCCGTCCCAAAATCATGCTTTGGAATACCAACATTCATTGAGCCCAGGGTCTGTTGAAGTTAGTTCTGAAACTGGCAACCGTACTATTGGGTCAAATGGCGTGGATAGGCAGTATGAAATATCAGAACTAAAGAGTTCAAGCGATCGTGAGGTTTCTCAAGCTTTGAGAAGGATAGAGGAGCAATTAAGTTTGAATGAAGACAGCTTGAAAGACATTGGTCCATATTATGGTCACGAGGAAGGTTCAAATTCTAACCTTATAGACTACTATGGGATGTTCATTGAGGATCAGTTTTCAGTGCTTCAGCATCCAGAGAATGCTGTCCATGATAATAATTATACGTCATTTGAGATGCAAGGTAATTTCAACACGGTGGTGCTGTTTCAAGATATAGTTCGTAAGCTTTATCATTATATGGAGAATTGTGGAGAGTTTATCAATGATCAATTTGCTTGTTGAAGTCCCGTTGAATCTGAGGCTCGTAATTTTACTTACTATAGAGGTTTCTTTCTTGAGTTATATTTTGCTGAGGAAACGAAATGATTTGTGGCTACTATGTTTTAGAATGACTAGTTAACTGGTCCAACACACTATGGGAGTTCAAAGCAAAGAAGCAAAGTTGATGCTGAACACGTCCCCAACACACACCCATACTCCTTTACTTAAAATTCCTAGTATTACTTGAGTGAGATGCATTTTGCCAATTGAAAATAAGTAGACATACTTTTACTTTCACATTCTTCCTGCCTGCTTTCCTTTATTATTTGTGGAGATAATATTAAATTTTAGAAAATCATCTGATGAAGCCTCTTTCTAATAGATGCTAGTGGTAAACATAACCGTTATGATATGGCGCATGAGTTTATATTTGGTGGTGAAGGAACTCGACCATGGGGTGATGCACTTGATTCAAGTAAAACCGTTCTTGAGTCTCAAGATAGACATTCTCTCCTATGGAATGAAAATGTAAGTTCTACAGCTGTAGTTTAGAAAATTCAAATTTGTCAGTTCTAACTCATTTCTTTCGGGGATTTTCCTTTTAATTATTAATATTTGATTAACAACAGGGAAATCCATCATCATCTTCAACCGTAGACAATGAGCATCGCAACTGGCTGGACAGCGGAGGAAAAAGTACTGTAACAAATTATTTGATTTCCGTCTACTCTATTTACTATCAGTAAATTAAAAGGAAATGATTTCTGTTGTTAACTTGAGTTATGATTATCTATGCTACCAGCTTTTCCTATGCTAGGAAGCTGCAGATCTCCAGAATATGCTTCACCACTAGACACTCATGATGATAATTCCAACTACCACATATCATTCCTTAAACAAGACCATGGAAATTCTTTTGAAGTTGATACCAGTTTAATTGTTGCACAAGTGCAGAAATTTACAATCCGCCAAATAGTACCTGAACAGGGTTATGCCACTGAGAGTACCAAGGTACTTGTAATTTTTTGTATTTCTGTGCTGTGATGATCATGCAGTGCCTTCCGTAGTTACACAGTCTGTTATGCCTGATATCTGCCCTTGATAGTCCAGTGAATTCTTTGTTTTTGTTTGTTTGTTTGTTTTTAATTTTTTTTATTCAGTTGCTTTCTCAAATGGACTATTGCGAGGTTGAGGCTAATGCAATTGTACGTCTGTTGTTGACCTGCTAATCCAATGACAGCTTTATAAACTTATAATTCTGTTTAATCACCAATAACATAAATGGAAAGATTATGATAAATTTATATGTCTATACTTTAATACTCTTCCACCCTTGTGACTTGGACATATGTATAAATGTACAAAGTCTTTACAAGTGGAAATCATTATTAATTGGAGAGAAAATAACTTTACAAGACTTCCTTCTTCGATACCATAATATGTTAAATCACCAATCAACCCAAAAGCTTAAAATTTTCGGTAGTATTCTGTATTTTTTCTTTTAATACCTACTCTTATTCTTTCCTTTCCTTTCCAGCTGCAAACTTGTACCTTGAGCTGATGCCACATTTTCTATTTGCGTCTTTCTTAGTCTGCATATGAATGCGTATGGGGAACAAACATATACTTAGTAGCGTAAGACCAAAAAGTACGAAATATTTTAATTAAGTTAAGATAGAAATACAAGTAGGACTAGCTTTTATACTAGTTCTTTAGCTGGTTAGTGTGTAACTGCCAACTTCCTAACAACCAAATCAACCTGAAACCGCTGGTTTACAAATTAATTTTTTTGCCTCCAACAGTTGGTTGAAACTAACATACCCATAACCAACCAAATAGTAGCCTACCTGATTTAGCCTACAAAATTTCATATGTTTTATGTACTCATTTTCAGTGGGACCTCATAGATAATATTTCTGATCTAATTTGATCAATGGTTAACTCAAAATTAAACCATTTGAACAAGGTATTTTTATATTTGTAGAGTTCATAGATATAGAATACTAGCATTGGCTCCAGTCCAGAACTGTTGCAATTGCAATTACTTGGTTCCGAACAATGATGCAGGCCCTCATAGAAGTAGTAGCAGGAAGTTTTACAATTTTTACTCTGTTTTGATTCTGTTCAGATGCAGCCTCTGTTATTCTCATGAAGATTCAAATATTAAGGTCACAAATTCTCTTTATCCAGGTCATCATTATTGGATCTTTTCTTTGTGATCCTTTAAAAGCACCATGGGCTTGTATGTTTGGAGATACCGAAGTTCCTCTTCAGGTTGTTCAGAATGGGGTCCTTTGTTTTGAAGCGCCTCCACACCTTCCTGGGAAGGTTGCTTTCTTCATTACATCTGGCAATCGGGAACCCTGCAGTGAAGTCAGAGAGTTCGAATATAAAATGAATGTTTGCAGCCATTGCCAATCACATTCAAGTGGTGCTACGAAGAGCCCAGAGGAGCTGTTATTACTTGTCAGGCTTGTGCAATTGCTGCTCTCTGACTCATTAATGCAGAAATTTGACAAGGTAGATTCTGAAGTTAGGAGCAATAATTTCAAAGCTGGCGACGATCAATGGAGTTCTTTGATAGAGGCTCTTCTAGTTGGTAGTGAAACTCCTTCTGGTACCATTGATTGGGTACTTCAAGAGCTACTAAAAGACAAGTTGTATCTCTGGCTTTCTTCGCAGAAGAAAGATAGACACGATCTGGCAGGCTGTTCCTTGTCCAAGAAAGAACAAGGTGTTATACACATGATTGCCGGTTTGGGCTATGTGTGGGCATTAAACCCGATTCTCAGTTGTGGAGTAAATATAAATTTCCGTGACATTAATGGATGGACTGCTCTACATTGGGCAGCACGATTTGGAAGGTTAAGCTTTGTAGTGTTTATCTTTACTTCTATGATTTTAGAGCTTGAAAATATTGACAGAACTTCCATCAGAAAGTATCTATATATTTGAACTGATTAATATTTTAGAGCGCCTATGGCTCGAAGAAAAGATAATTAAGTAATCAAGAAAGGTGAGAAAAGAGAATTATATGTTATTTTCAGATTTCTCTTCATCCCAATGAGAAGCTAAAAATTTAATTTTCTATACCGGCTTTATTTTCAAGGAAAACTTTGCCAACAATGTTTCATTTATTTTTCTGCTCCAAAACCTAATCATTCATAGCATTTTGGATATCTGATAAGTAGTTTGGATACACTGGCACAAAAAAACTGGAATGAATGGCACATCTACTTCACCAAGGTTGGAAACTACAATAAAGAAGATTTTTTTTTTCATACTGTTTATACCCCATTCTGGAAATGCCATATAAATTGAACTAGGAATTAACAGATTAAGGAAGAACTTCTTTGACCACAATTGGAAAACGTACTTTTGATTCATCTCTCTCAAGAACGACTTGAGTCGATATATGAGTAATGCAACATAAGTGTGGATACCATTCCTTTGGCATATTTGAATTTTATCTCGGTAGTGCTTATGAAATGACTTTTTTTTTTTCCTTCTGAATCAGGGAAAAAATGGTCGCTGCATTAATAGCCTCTGGAGCATCAGCTGGCGCTGTGACTGATCCTAGTTCACAAGACCGAGATGGTAAAACTGCAGCGTCTATTGCAGACATCCATGGACACAAGGGACTTGCTGGTTATTTATCGGAGGTTGCCCTTACTAGTCATCTTTCATCCCTCACATTTGAAGAAGGTGAACTTTCCAATGGCTCTGCGGAGATAGAAGCAGAAATGACTGTAAATTGCATTTCAAAGGGGAACTTCTCTTCAGCTGAGGACTGTATCCCTCTAAAAAATACGTTAGCTGCAGTCAGGAATGCTGCTCAGGCAGCGGCCCGTATTCAATCTGCTTTCCGTGCTCATTCTTTCAGAAAGCGACAGCAGAAGGAGGCAACTTTTGCAGCTTGTATAGACGAGTATGGAATTGATCCAAATGACATACAGGGGCTCTTAGCTATGTCAAAATTGTACTTTTCTAATCGGCGTGATTACAATGCTGCTGCATTATCTATACAAAAAAAATATAGAGGTTGGAAAGGTCGTAGAGAGTTTTTATCAATGCGTCAGAAAGTCGTGAAGATACAGGTACTATATTATCTCCATAACATTTATGTACATTTACTCACCGATAAGTTACTAAACACGCTAATCAACTTATTCTCAAAGGAAGTAAAAATATGTGAGCTTTAAGAGTATCGGATACATATCATGCCTTCTACTAAAGATTCAGATGCTGAGGATGTTCCATGTTATTATTTGAAAGATTTTTGTGATTTTCCATTGATAACAGGCACATGTGAGGGGGTATCAAGCTAGAAAGCATCACAAGATAATTTGTTGGGCAGTTGGAATTCTGGATAAAGCTGTATTACGTTGGAGAAGGAAAGGAGTTGGGTTGAGAGGGTTTCGTAGCGAGATAGGGTCCATTGATGAAAGTGAAGATGGCGATATTATAAAGGTGTTCCGCAAACAAAAAGTGGAAGGAACTATTGATGAGGCTGTTTCACGAGTGGTATCCATGGTTGACTCTCCAGATGCTCGTCAGCAATATCATCGTATGCTTGAAGGATTTCGAGAAGCCAAGGTGAGTAGTACTTTTTAATGGTAATTATGAATTTCAATAATGTCTTATTTCTTAAGGGCCTATACTTGATTCTGTATCACGATACCATTTTTTTTGTCTGGCAAAGTAAGTAACTGGATTTTGTCTGACGTGAATCAGAGAAAATAAGTCCACTTTTCAACATTGCTGGAACTTTTTAACAGCCCGAAACACTGATGGTATTGTGACTCTAGAGTACAAGGAACTTTGGCTTTTGGCAATTAGCAGGAATATGTGTACTTTTTGTGTTCACTGAACCTATGCTATGCATCCATCAGAAGTTTGGCTTTAGTAGTGACAAGTCTTTTGATCATTCATCAGTCGTAGGGGCGACTTTTGAAAAAAAACATATTTAAACTGAAAGCATTTCTTTTGTAAGCATTTTTGGGAGAAGTGCTAGTGTTTTTCCTAAAAGAAAGATGATTTTTAAAATCAATTATCTTATGCTGGTTAATGATTCCTAAGTTCTTTATTCATCCTTCCACAATTTTATCCTAAACATTTTGGTGAGTTGATGAATTAAGGCGTAAATGAAGCCTTATATTGGCCATCTTATGGAGCTGAATTCGTTGTGCTATCGTTTTCCATAACTTTTGCAGGCAAAACTAGATGGCACCGGTAATGAACCCGCAGAATCGACTTCTCTCAGCGATGGTTTCTGAAATGGAAGATTGTAATCAATATCCTAAGTTTGTATAGGAGCTACTTGGTGATCCTAATTAACCTAACATTCACTGATTTTATCTCTATGCTAAGTTACCCTTTTAGTGCCCCATCGCGTGTACGCTAGCCCTACTGATTATAGTTGGTAACCAGATGTTTACTCCTTTGTTTCTGTAAATGATTTGTATTATTGCTGTAAATGGCTTCGGTGGGATTAGATATTGAGATCGATGCAATAATCAAGTTTACTTCCTGGCACCCAGCCTTCACAGTCCATCCTTGTTATTCAAGCTTTTTTTTTATAAAAAAGAATCATTTTTTTTCAATTAATCAATTGAAATTTATGAGTATATGTGAAAAATAAATGGGTGATTTCATAATCAATTTTATTTATTGTTTTATAAATTTTCCTTTTCTTTTCTCACCTACAACTTACCATTTATTTTCAACTAATCAATGTACCATTTATTTTCAACTAATCAATGTACCATTTATTTTCAACTAATCAATGTATCAATATGGATGATATAAATATGTCATTTCTTTTCTAGTGAGTTTGAGTGGACAATCGTGATTTAAGTTGTATCAATTTTGGTTGTGCATAAGTAGAGCCTCAACCATTTGCACGAAGTTAATTTTCACTCTTTATAATCTACATATAAACATGTCATTCATAGCATGAGGATCCTAGATTGAGCATACACAATACACAACATTGAGTAGAGCCTAACTATCTTGCACGAAGTTAAATAGTTCATTTTTACTTTTATGATCTACATATAAACATGTCATTCATATGCATGAGGTCCTAGGATGGGCATAAACAATACACAACATATATGCACATACAACAAGCATTTATAACCAACGGGATCCTTAACCAATGTTGCACCCAAGATCGTGTTGTCCCAATTTGTGTTGGTTTCGATAGTTAACTGGTAGGTTTCGACATGTTGGCATCAATCAGAGGCAACAATGGTAAATAAAACCATCAGGGTGTGGAAGAATGCGACACAACTCAATGATCAGGTACACTTCTTTGGCAGAAAATGCGCCTACTTAGTGAGGCTGTCTATCATAATCCAAGTTACAGTACCTTCCCAGTCAGGTTAACCCAAAGAGTACCATAAAACAAAAGAAAAAAGATCAGGTAATGAAAACCAGTAGAGGAACTTAAATGAATGGTGAAATTTTTATACAGAACACAGACCTGAAGGAATAGGAATTTTCTGCAAGAAATGTACATGCTCAATTTTTTCAAATCTGACAGTGTGTAGAGTTTTTATCCTATTTTCAGTTGAAATAGATAAGTATACAACAAAATTAGCAAAACGAAAAGCGATAGCTAAACTTGTGTGAGTACAAACCAAACATGTTTTTAATATACAAGACCCTTCTTTCTTCTTCCTTTCTTCCATCTAAATTGATTTCTACAGTGCCATTTCTGGCCCTCTGATGAGCAACTTGTAGATGATCGTAAACGAGGCAAAAAAATCGCAAACCGGAGACTTCAATTACTTTCGTATGAGAAGTACCTATTGAATTCTGCTTCCAAATGAATCTTGAACTTCTAACCTCGTCGACCCAGAAAATATAGTTGACTTTTCTCATTTGTTTCGTCCAATGACGAAAACTCCACCCGACCACTCATGTTTGTCTACTATGTACACTCCACAAAATTTAGGCATGCCTGGCATACTATGGAGCAATCCGAGAAGTCAATCACCTTCGACTGCGAAACACAGAATATGATGGAATAATTTCATCACTATGATATATTTAATGTTGTACTTGATCCTATGCCTTTCTGAGGAATGGAAGTTAACAATCAAAATCTTCTGGATAGAATACTTACTTTGGAGGTAATTTACACCCTTTTAAGCATGCTGTACATTCGTGAGTGAACAGGCCATCATCCGCAACCTCGAATATATGATTGCTCTTTATAAAGTTCCATTTGAGGTACTGTGGAAACATTGAGAGACTTCTCGGTAAAGCCGTTCAACTTCAAATGGTTTCGAAACGTACCCATTCATCCCACAGTCATGGCATTTCGCATGCGTAGCCTGGATTACGTCTGCAGTCATGGCCAAGATGGGTACACGCCAATCACATTTATTTTTGTATGCTTCTATTGATAGTTCTCCAGCTTGGATACCATCTTTGATTTGACGTTCGATTTCCCGAATTCTTTCTGTAGCTTCAAAGCTGTGAGGCAGAACATTAACCACTCAAGTGATCAGCTCATTTACCACTTATGTATGTTCATAAGTTAGAAGAACTGTCAAATCAAAAGGGTTTTATTATTTATTTATGTATTTATTTATGAAAAAGTCAGCTTTCTTTGATGCATATACGAAAGGCATTCCTATTGCCACAAGTTCTTTAGAATGAACGAGAAAAAGGAAGTAAATTTATGACATACCCGTCCATTTCTGGCATCTGAATATCCATGAAGCATGCATCAAAATGATGGGGTGGCGTAAGCAGTCGGATTGCTTCTCTTCCACTGTTTGCACATACGACATCTGCTCCATACCGCTGAAGAGCACCAGCAGCGACAATACGATTTACCTTATTGTCATCTATTACCAGAATTTTTCGACCAAGAAGTAAATTACGGAGTGAGAGTACAGGAAGCTCTCCATTGCGAGGATTACCCTTGATCCCTACACCCATGACTCTGTGAAGAGAGGCAGCGAGCATGCCTGACCTGAAGGGCTTTAAGATGACTGTGGGAGTGAATACATCAGAAACTGTAGTGCTAGCTTTTGAAGAACTAATGGAGGTAGTAAGAAGAAATAGTTTGGGAGGAACCCCATAAGAATTTCTCAAGTTCTTGATAAAGAGATCAGATGTGCTCGTATCCTTATCCCAAAGATCTTGCTCAATAAAAATCATATTGATAGTTGAACCACTAATAGTCGTGGAAGACAGACATTGATTCAAGTCAGATAAGACTTCAACATTTATTTCAAGGCGTTGAATATGATATCTTGATACTTTGGCCCGAATAGGTCGATGGTCCACAATTAGTGCCCTCATACCCTTAAATTCAGAGGATGTTGGGATGGAAGTGTTCTTAATTTGTTGGGTTTTGTTACATTCACTTGAATTGGAAGAGCATTTTGTGAATACCGCCGTGAATGTGAAGGTAGAGCCAATCTTAGGTACACTCACAAAACCAATCTCCCCCTTCATGAGGCCAACCAAACATTTGCTAATACTCAGCCCAATACCCGTTCCCCCATGCGTTCTAGAGATGGATGATCGAACCTGCATGAAGGGAGTGAAAACACATGATTGGGCTTCCAGAGGAATACCAACGCCCGTATCTTCCACAGACACCATGAGGTTAATAAGCTCTGGTGGAGATGGCATGAAATGACAAGCAGCAGGTCCCTCTTCACTGAACGTTTGAAATCCTGCCCAGCTGAGACGTCTATTGGCAATAGGATAGCCACTCAAGGTGCTATTTGTTGATGACTCGATCTCAAGATCAATCGATTCAATAACCTCCTCGACGAGATTAACAGTGACAAAGATGTGTCCTTTCTCAGTAAACTGCCAAATCCAAACACACCGACTTAGCAGCTAAACAAAAACCAACAAGCCAAATACATTGGATTCACGTTTCTAAAAACAAAATCATCTTCACTACTTCTAAGATATTTCACCAGTTCCTTTGAGTGCCTATACCAGAATTCACAACATCTGTAGAACTGGAATAGTTTCCAATCCATTTAATCATTAGGTCATTTGTTCTTAATTTCCCCATGCATACATCAAAGAAACACAACGTTTAAACAACATGGGGCATTAACCAGCGAATGTGACTGCATTCAAATCCTCATCCTTGATCATAGGAAATTTAATCCTACTAGTTTTTTAGCGGTACAGAAGAAAGCATTACTTGCCTTGATTGAGTTTCCTATGAGATTAGTGATAATTTGCCTAAACCTTCCAGGATCACCAATAAGCATCTCAGGAACACTATCTGAGATGTAAACTGCCAGCTGCAATCTCGATAAAATGACCACACAAAAATAAATGAGTCTAATAACAAAACGCATGAAGATGAGGTAACAGAAAAGTAAGCAAGAAGAATGGTGTGGACTGTGGAATTCGAAGTGTATATTACCTCCAGTCCTTTTTCTTGAGATTTCCCAGAAAAGAGAGATAAAATATCATCCAAAATTGCTCGGAGATTAAATGGTATTGCTTCAAGCTCAAGCTTTCCAGATTCAATTTTTGCCTGATCCAAAACCTCGTTTATCAATGACACCAAAGCTTTTCCACTATCTTGTGCAGTTTTAACATAATCTTGTTGAGTCACATCTAAGTCTGTGTCCATTAGCAAATGCAACATTCCTGAAATATCCAAAGAAATAGGTTAGATTATTACTGCAACAAGGTGTAATTTGAAGAATTTCTTAGAAAGAATTAAAGCAAGAGAGGCATCTGTGAATTCTCACCTAGAACACCATTCATTGGGGTTCTGATCTCATGGGAAACAGTTGCAAGAAACTACAAAGGGTTGAAGAATTCTTGAGACTTAATTCATAGACGAATGTAGACAAATAATTCTAATCTCTGACTAAATGACATGTCCACATACCTGGGATTTGGCAACATCAGCATCTTCTGCCCGTTTCTTGAGTTCCATCATCTCATGATAATCATCCTCCACTTTGGCAATTCGGTTCAAGGTTGCATGGAATATATACCCCAAAAGCAATGCAATAATGAGTATGCCAATTGAAGTTGTCATTGCTAACCATGGCCAAGCTTGCTTTTGTTTGAATCTGTGTCAGAAACATAATATTCACCATTCTGCAATACATACTTGTTTGATATCTCAACGACTACAATAACCCAGATTTAGATCCCACCAAAAAAAAAGGATAGTTGGGTCTTGAGTAGATGGGAAGTTCCATGAAAAAAAAAAGATCATTTTAAGACAAACAATATTCTTGAACATATTGACGTTGAGTAGAATAGAACAAACCAAGCTAAAGAGGATGCATCGAAATGGAACTACGTTTGTTATAATTCATTTTGTTACCTGCATCGCATCTCATGCTTCCTATCTGGATCCCCAAAGTTGAGGGGACTAACATGCTGCAACCCATCTTCTGATACATCTTCACCATACATACTGGTCGGATGTGATTGGTTAGTGGTATCATAAACATTAACTAAGATGGTTTGGTTGCTTGCAAGCTGTTGAAGTAACTTCTCCACCAGCGACTCGATATCAAAAACTCCCCCAAGATACCTGTTTGACAAATATAAATGCATTGATTACAAAATTGCAGCTTAAGTACTTCTCTTTGCAATCCATTAATTTCCACCAAATGACAGACATTATCCATTAAATTGTAAGAAGCATAATACTGTAATCATCCTTCAATGTTTGGTTTAGGTTTGATTCAGATTTAAATAAATTGCATTATTCCATTAGAAGCACATGAACAAGAACTAGGCATATCAATTTCGATCATCAGAAAGAAGACATACCCATCTGTAGCTTGAATCCTCTCATTTGGAGTGGCATTTAAGGGAAGATCTCTCTTGTAGACCGCAAATGTAAGTATGACTCCTAGACGATTTGTTTTGATTAACCTGAATGGAGCAGTTAAGACTCCCTTTCCTGATGCTCTAGCACGAATTACATTCTTACGGTCTTCCTGGTTATGCAAATAATTCAGTACTAAAGTTTATGCTTTCAGTGTAGAACTGATAAAATAATTTAGTATGACATCACATGTTAGAAGCTCAAAACTTTTCAGGGCATTCTGAAAACGTATAAGTCTAATCAAAACTAGGGCATTTAATCACCAATTTCAACGACAAGTATCAGGATCCAAGAAAAGGATTGAAGTGAGAAGAGGACTATTTGTCTACAAATTGTCCACTTAGGACCAGCACAAGATAACTGGAATCTTACTGACATGAAAAGGTTCCAAAAGATAAGAAAGGATCTCACCACTCCCGACAGCATATCGAGAGAAACGACATGAGAAATTGTATCTTGTGCAAAGATTACAGGAGCATATTCGTCTTGGGTGGGTGATGGCTCCAGGTCTTCTGGAGCATAGTCATCTTCGTGAACCGGACTTTGTTCGATTTTGTCCATCCTTTTAATTGTCCAGCCCTGTTGCTTCTCAAAATGTTCTCTTTGAGAATGAAGCACCCTTACTGCATACGCCACACCACTGGTAAGAGGCCTCTCAAAAGCAGTTCTTTCTGTGTACCTCGCAAAGGTCCTCTACATGTCTGAAAGTTAGACTTCGTAGAATGGATAACAGAGATCATACTTCAAAAGAATACACTTTGGTTCCAAAAATATAACATACATAATTTAAACTTTATACCTAATGATTAGTAACCAAGAAAACTAGTTCTGATCTAACTCTAAGTTTCAATGCTTATATTGTTAACATCATACATAACCAAACCCTGGATGGATGCATATAGACAAGAGGTAAAATGGAAGGTAATAAGAATTATAAATAGCACGTGTTTGAATTTTTTGGGGATGGGGAAAGAGAGAGAGAGAGAAGGAAGAATATGAAAGAAAGTATTTACATTTGTACCTGATCTATAGCAGATACGTTCTTGCCATGATGGAAGGTGGAGATGAGGATAGACATTGCCTGGATATGATTCATGCTGACATTAAACTGGTCTTGAAGCATCCTAGCCCTCTCATCACACATGCTTCCCAAGGCCTCTTTCCTCTTCTCTGTAGCTTGGGAGCTCATGTAGTGGAAGATCCATAAAGAAGCAAGAGCAGAGCTAAGAACCCAGGCCACCAAAACCCTCCTCCACCATGTTTTTCTGACTTTCTTGGATCCAATATACTGGTAGTACTGGTGATGCATCTTGAAACAGTTCCCAATGACCTTCTCCCACAATTGGAGCCATATCTTCCCACCCCCACCAAGCAAACCAGTCTTAGCTTCCATAACTCCACCATTAATGAACCAGTTCATGGAAATCAACCATATAATCTACAACCACTACTACACATCAACATAAGCATCAAACGTAGATGCCCTAACTTTGAGCTAAACCCCAAATACATGAACCAAACTCATCCAAACCAGTAGCCGACACAAGTTAAACTCGACAAAGTGACCAACGTGAGGTGGGTCTTACCTCTTTCTTAAACTCAGTTAGAAGTTTTAGAGAGAGAGAGAGAGATAGACCCACTATCAAATCTACAGGGAAATGTCTAATTAAACCCAACACTTAGACATGGGAAAAACAATCCAAACTCAGGGGAGGTTGAAGGATGATGATGCAGAAGGAGAAGGAGAAGAAGTAAGAAATGAAAGAGATTGGAAATGATTTCAAGGCTATGGCAAGAAGATGCTTTCTTATCCGCCCAGCCCAGATGAGTAGAAAACAAGAACGCTATAGTAAGAGCCAAACTTTCATTTGATTAGGGATCAGAATTTCACATGCCTACAAAAAAGAAGCCAGAAAGAATCCTAAGATTTCCAATTTCTAATACCCTAAACAGAATTTGGTTTTTATCCCTGTAGCTGCCCACCTAAACCCAGAACAAGGAATTAGTCCAAACAGAACCCCCAAAAGATTCTGAAACTTAGTTAATAAGAAAAATAAAAATAAAGAAACAAAAGGACCCCAAACCCAGCAAATGAATCCAATAGGAAGAACAAGACCCAAGTAATCAAAAAACAGAGGAAACAAGCATTTCATTCATAGGAGTCTCAATGTTTCACTCTGTAGAGAACCAACCTGAAAAGATCTATAGAGCAGAAAGACATTAAAAGGAATAGAGCTGGCAGTAGAAGTTGCAGGTGAAGAAGAAGAAGAAGAAGAAGAAGAAGAAGAAGAAGAAGAAGAGAATGAACTCATGGAAGAAGCAGAAGAGAAGAGAAAGAGAGTCATAGTAAAAGCAATAGAGGGGTAAAAATGGGTATGGGACTTTCCCAATTATCTCTTCTTTTTTTTCTAATAAAGAAAAAAAGAAGAAAAAAAACATTTATTTTTGCATTATACCATTACACATCCACTCAAATTGATGCAACCTCTGTTAAGAAGAATGGATAGAAATAGACCCAAAACAAAACAAAACAAAATGAAAATTACATCATATTCATGATGAGGTAAAGGGTAGAAAAGCCGTAGCCCCACCCATCAAACAAATTAGTGCTGTTTTTGATATCCTTATCCAATTCCATCCCCCATCCCCCATCCCCCATCCCCGACCCTGCACAGTTTCTACACGCCAACTCCTTCTTGCAGCGTTCTACTTTTCGTGGACTAAACTACCCTTCCCGCCCACCCATCACATTCATGAGGACTTGGTCCTTTTTTTCGCAAAAAGATTGTATTTTTCATGTCTCCACACACAGTCAAGATTTAAAGCTTCCAGATTTGAATGGAACAAATACAGCAGGATTTTAAGTCATAAACGTTGGTCCAAAGACAACACATAAATAACACAAGTGTAAGGGTAAAGTTGTGATTTCCAATATCAGAAAAGACAAGAAGTCGCAATAGTGGCAAAACGGTAATTAAAATCAAAAGCAATGGGGGCTTTGTCAACATGTCATTGGGCCATCACTACTACATACATTACCCTCTTTTTTTCCCCTTCCAGAAAAAAACAATTATTATTATATATATTTTTAATTGCGGTGGTTTTGTGGGGCCCGCCTGATGGGAGCTGTTCTGACAGAGACACCTCCCACGTCAGCGCACCGGTTCTTACATATCCAACCAATCGAAAGACCTCACGTGTCACAGGCACCATGGGCTATCTGCCACGTGTCAAAATCCAAAGGAAGAAAGCATTAAATATTTTAATAATAAATTTAATGAAGAGCATCCCTGTCCCACACGTGTACGGCGACTTCGACAACCTTGTCGGCTTCGCTCTACACATTTTTGTTATAATTTTCTTTTTCTTTTTCTATTATCGCGTAAGAAAGAAGTTCTTCCTTCGCTTACAAATATTCCATAATTCTCTCATTGTATTTGCCAATAAATATTAACACTTCAAAAGGAATGACTTAATTGCTTTAATTTTTTTTTATTAGAAGTTGTAGGTGTGAATTGTAATACTCGAGACAAGACCAATTATATTTTTTTATTATTTCTCCTTTACTTGAATTTTTCAATTTATTAATCCCTAAAATTCTAAAATATTATTTTATATCTGGAAAAATAGTGCTGTTTTTGTTTGTTTGTTTGTTTGTTTTTTTACTATGGTTTGGTTCTCTAATTAAGTAAATAGAGGATTCAATGTTATACATGTAGTTTTGAATATGTAAGAATTAAATTATATTTTATTTTGTTTTATTTTGTAGTCTCATATTATCATTTTTATAACAAATAATGAATGATAGTATAATTTTTATTAATTGATGCACGCAGTTACTTCCTTTTATTTCTTTAAAAAACTAATTACAAAAAGATACAAAAAGACGGCAGATAATAATAGTTTTCTAAAATTTCACGTAATGAAAGCTTAATATTACCTGGTGACGGCTTTTGAGCACCACTTTCTCCCTCTCCTGGGCGTAATAATTTACTTGTAATTAGTACATATTTTATGGCTTTTCTTCATTTACTTTCTCTCTTAGTTTTTATTATTTTAAAAATTATTTATTTCTGGTGACTTCAATAAATATATATTTGTAAAAGAAAATTCCAAAAGTCATTTATGTATTTTAAAATTCAGTTTCAATCAAGAACTCTTATTACTAATTCGTAACTTATTGTTATTGTTATTATTTCATTGTAAAAACCCATATAAAAGGACAAAAAAAAAAAAAAAAGATACATTCATTCTCTCATTAGAAATATTAATTTAATTATTGTTATAGGTCCGCAATATACGGTGGCGATTAGGTGGAAAGCAATGTATTTAAGTGTTTTTTTTTTTTTTTTTTTTTTTTTTTTTTTTTACCTCCATTGTAGACTTCAGCAAAAGAATAAAAAGCATACGAAATGTGGCCTATTATTTTATAAAAATGATGAATTTCCATACAAGACGTTATTAAAAAAAATAGTCGACAAATAATGAATTATTTAATTAAGCAAGGAGTTTAAATGTCATAAATAAAGCCAAAATTGCATAGCTTTTGAATAATTCAAACCTAAATTGGAAGCAAAAACCTATCTCTTTTTAGTTTGTCCACTCTTTTTCTTTTATTTCAATTCTTGGATTTTAAAAAATATTTTATTTTTATTTACATTTAGAACTTTTAAACTCTCTATTTATGACTGTGATATTTTTTTTTAAAGAATATATATTATTTTAGTTATCACCTCTGCTATATAAAGAATAAATATTATCTCTACTATATAATATGTTTTTGGTTTGCTTTAGCTTTCTCTAAAGCAAACTTATTGATTAATAAATAAAATTAATTAAGCATACTTATCTCATTCCCCTAAGTTTTGTTTTAATTTATATTTAAAAAAACGTTAAAGTATATTTCTTTTCCTTTTACTTTACTTATTTATGCCAAGTTTACGTTATAATATTTAACCTAAAATTTTAGCCTCAATTGTTTGATTAAATTTTATCAATAATTTATTTTTTTTGTAAGAACTACTTTTTTCAAGCTGCGGAACTTAAAAGAGGTTGTCGGTATCTTGACCCTTGAGTTGGCATCAAGATTAATATTGTTCAGGAATCAGTTTAATTGTGATTAAATTTTAAGGAGTAAAATGAAAGTTTTAAAAATAAATTAATGAAAGTAACAAAAAGTAAGCATGAAATAAAAAATATAAAAAAAAAAAAATTGAGAGAGAGAGAAAGAAAGGATTGTGGGATAGCACCCACCCTCTTGTCTTAAGAATAATTTAAGAAGTAAGAACATATTGTCATCAACAAGAATAATTAAAGGCATTTTAAATCTTTTAACAAAACCAAGCATCTCTCTCTCTTCTTTTTAATGGAGTTCCTTTTTATCAATTAATCAAGTTCTTACTTTTTATCCCCTTTAAGAACAAAATGACATTTAGGGTTAGTTTGATTATATTTTTAAAAAAACTGGTTATAAAAATTAAGTTTATAAATATTAGTTCTAACCCAATAACATTTTATAAAATCAAGCCAAATTTTGAACATTAAAATATGTAGTTTTCAAAAAGTTAAATTCTATTTTTTTTTAATTTAGTTATAATGTCTGTGCTTTGTGTTTTTTTTTTTATAAAAAAAAAAAGCTTGAGGAAATACATACCTTAAAGTACATACCTAGCTTTGAGGAAATACATACCTTAGAGTACATACCTTAATGACATGTTGGAAAGAGAGAATTTAAAATTTTGATCTCTTAGACTAAATTACATACCTATTAAGTTACGTTCAAATTGATCATTTAACCTAGGTTTATTACTACAAAAAAAAAAAAAAATTTATTAACACAATCATAGTTCAATAGATAATTTCATCCATATTTGGTCAACTAAACTAAAAAATATATCAAAACTTTTGACTGACTTCCAACCTAACTCAACATCAATACCATGTAAGATCAAGACCATACACGTTGCATTTAGTTGGCATCCAATCCCCATGAAGGCATGGAGAATGTGAAAATTATATAAAGAATTAATGACGATTAATCATTAGTTAAAATAATTAAAGATTTATTTATTTTTCCTCGCAAAGCATTTTCGGGTCCATAGTGGGCCCTCCAAACCAGCCCATTAAAGTGGCCTTTTTGCCTGATGGCGACATGTCGAATGTCATTGATGGTGGGAAGTTGCCAAACTCCAATATTTTTTTTCTAACACCTTTGAAAAAGAAAACAAAAAAGGATTATTCATGTTTTTATTGAATGTTAAATTTCTATAATACCCTTTAATTATATGATGTATTATTCCGTTGAAAACGACCGACGTTTACTTTTTCTTTACAAAAGTTCAAAGGATATTTATGTAATTTAAATTTTGTTTAATTGTTAATTTTATTGAACAAGACAGCTCAACGACATCTAATAATTAAAATTTAGCTTTAATTAATCTAATTAATCTCAAACTTTGGTTAATTGCCTGTGGTAAGTGGAAACCATGTAGGGTTATCAGCTAGAAAAGGAGGAGATAACAACATTTAATATACTTTGTAACCATTAAAATATAATTTAATGAGAATTTTAATTACAATGGACAAAATATTTTAAGTAATAAGTACGTTTGATAATGATTTTTTAATAGAATATAATATAAAAGATGGAAGATTGAGAATTTGGACCTTCAATTTATGACAAAAAAAATTATTAATTTATGAATCATTCAATAACACTATGATATTAGGTTTTTTTTGGGTAAATTATACTGTAATAAAATATTACAACTCTGTTTTTCAAAAAATTTATTATTTTCAAATGACTAAGTACACCCAAAATCTTATGATAAGAGTTTTGTATCAAAGTTGTAAGATTATTATATGCTTCTCACCTTTTGAAGTGTTGGGATCAATTTTTTTTAAAAGTTATCTTTTAACTCAAATTCAAATTTAACACTATATTAGTGTTTATTACATTTTAGAATTTCAAACAACCATATAGTTTGTCTTTAAATTTAGTGTGGAAAGGATGTTTGGTATCTAGGAACCATCAAGCAAAATTGGATGATCAAATATAATAACAACAAATACTAAATAACATAACATATCGCTTAACACACCACACTTTAATACTAGATGAGATGGATGCTTGATTTGTCTATTCAAACCAAGCGCCCATCAATTACCTAATTGTGATAAGTGCATACCCACTTGTATGGCAAAGTTATCCACAACTCGAGTCATAACACATATATAGGTCTTCTGGTTAATAATATAGGGGAAAAAAAATTATATGTCGATGGCAATTTTTTACTTTAATTTTTTAAACTCAAACACCAATTTAATTTAAACAACAAAGGGCATTCCACCTCAAGAATCCAATTAAAAAAAAAAAATTGTATTCTATATTCATTTCTTTCACATTTCTTTTTTCATAGAGATAGAATTGGTGTCCGAATTCATGAACTAATGGAATAGCTAATTTATTTTTTCCATGAGTGAAAACGATGGGTTATTGATATTTATAATAAATAGTATTAAAAACAATTACCTATCATTTACACAAATTATTAAAAACAAAATACTAAAATATATTACGCATTTCCTGTAGAAGGCGATTTTATATATGAAAGTAAAAGTGGAAGGATAAAATCATAACCTTTCAACTTCCAATTGAATATGATCGATGGATCTAAACCCTAATAATGTGAACACTTGTAAAAAAGAATTAAAAATAAAAAGGTAGAAACATGTGTAAGTGTATGCAAAATGCAAGGGGGAGAGAGAAAGAGAGAGAAAATAGTAGTTTCACCCTAAAAACAATTGAAAGCGATGCGGTTACTGGAAAGGGAAAGGCACAAGTTGAAGTTGGCATCCATTGTCCTTCACAAGCAACCAGAGAGAGAGAGAGAGAGAGAGAGAGAGAGAGAGAGAGAGAGAGAGAGAGAGAGAGAGAGAGAGAGAGAGCATGAGAAGGAAGCAAAGTTGATAAGCCCACTTAGGGTTTGGAAAGTCTTAAGATGATGAAACAATCCACTTCCCATTTTACATTACAAACCAAAACTTATTTTCAATGATTGAGATGAGCATTACTTGGCAGCACTTCGCCTATAGTTATCATTAGCATGCAAAATGAAGCCCAAGTTTACCCACCAAACCTTTTATTTTATTTTTTTATTTTATATTATTACAAATGGAGTCAACAATTCATTTATTAGTTTACTACATTTGAGTAACCAATAATGTGACCTCCAAAATTAGAATAATTAATTTAGTTAGATTGAGTTTAAATACATTGCAATTCAGCTTGATCCACTAAGTTGAATCAAAGTTCAATTTAACTACTTTACACAACTTTCTTCCTACTATTTATTGCCTATTTAATAGACTTTAAATAACGATTGTAAATAAGGATCTTAAGGTCTAGTGACTTGAAAATCAACTCAAATTAGATTACTTGGGTTAGATTTTAAGTTTACTTGAGTTAAGTTGAGTTCTAATACTAATCTTTCTAAAATTAGTATTATTTTTGTAATATTAATTGATTTTCCTGGTTGAAGAATGGGTTTAAATGTGTATCAAGAGGATTATAGTAATTATTATTTCGTTTTCGTTTTCATTCTAATTTTTCTTTTTTGTATTGGTATTTGGGCAATATTTGGTTGTAATTGTATGATATTTGGGCTGATGCAAGTTGGGGTTGGGCTTGAAATAAGTTGGGCCTAAACTTCATTCCCAAAACTCAACTATCCAACCCCATTTCCACTTTACACAAAAACCTAAATATCTAATGGAAGCGCGGAAACCTTTCAAGAAACATATTTGCAAATTATTTTTTCTTTTCAAAAGATTTCCAAATATAGCAATAAAGTGGATTACCTTACCTATTATCATTTTCGTATTTTCTTTGTAAATCTAGATTTTTTCTATTTTAAAATTTTAATTTAGTAAAACCACAAGCCTCAAAAGCACATCCAACAGAAAGGAGCCACGTATGCCGTAAAACGTGGCGGCGCCCAATATAGTGTTACAGTGACGCAAATTTTGGGAACGGTAATCGATGCCAGCCATTAAGTCGAGCTATTTAACTCCTGAAGTTAAAAACCGAAGGATCATGTCAATATCCTCTGTATCAGAGCGGTGACCGGAGAGAAGACTCGCCGGCCGGCCAGGAGGAGAATCGATCACTGCAATTCTTCTAATCTCTCCGGCGCTTATTGTGTCTCCGGCTACCCAATTTCCTGCCAAAATCATGGTAGTTTTCATTTCCTTTTGGATTCCCTCTCAGATTACAGTTGCGATGGATTATTGATCCGTTTCGCCTTTATAGGGTTCTTTTGAATTTTAGTTCGTGTTAGCCTGAGATTTTTGGTTGGACATATGGTAAGGGGGCATTGTTTTGAATGAAAAAAGAATCTGAGCATTTTGATTTGGAATGTTAGTGTTACTGAATTGAGTATATACTAAATTATGATATCTTAGTAAATTTAAGCTTCTGCTTTTGTAGACAACATCAAGGCGCCTTGCAGACCGGAAGGTGGTGAGGTTCGAGAGTAATATCAGAAAGAGAGGAGCTGTTCCAGAGACGACCCTTAAGAAGGGGAAGGATTATCGTGTCGGGCCCCTGTTGCTTGGATTCTTCGTATTTGTTGTTATTGGATCATGTAAGACTAATCCTTTTTTATTATTTATATCATTTCCGCTATTATATTGTTCTGAGCTTTGTTTATTCAACAGCTCTCTTCCAGATAATCAGGACAGCAACAGGCGGAGGCATGGCTTGATGTGATGATCTGATTTTTGGATGCTGTTACAGATTCCTGCTGTCCTCTATTTCCTTTATGATGAACATAAAAGAATTTTGACAATAGAATTGTTACAGTTCTCTTTTGTAACAATTGCTTGTACTCTAATATAGTTTCACTTAAGGTATACCGACTTAAGAGTTTGAAGGTTTGAATCATATCTTATTTCACCGGTTGAACTATTTTCTTATACGATGTCAATTCAATCAATTTATGACATCAATATCAAAGAAAAGGAATTAACTTATTAGTTACATCATATATTAATAATCAAGAACTAAATAGATATTACTCAGTTTCAGTAAAAGTTCCTATGACCGAAATCAAGCAAGCACACAAGGCCTCCAGCAGATGCAACTGGCAGGACAAGTGATTTTATAGGCTGAGATGAAATGGATGGATGGTTCCATTTTTTTTCAAAGAAGGGTCATATATGGCTCCTGAACTAACCATGTCATGAGTAATGGTGTAGAACCAGGGGGTGGTTTGTGGGATTAGAGCACAGTAAAGAGAGAAACTTTCAGAGTTTAGCAGCGAGTTCCACTTTTGGCCAACAGAACGAAATCGGAAGAATGTCCTCTCTTCTTCTTCTTAAAAAGGGGCTACCCATAACACATCCAAAGTTACCACTCATTTCCATTGATTTTATAGGCTGAGATGAAATGGATGGATGGTTCCATTTTTTTCAAAGAAGGGTCAATATATGGCTCCTGAACTAACCATGTCATGGGTAATGGTGTAGAACCAGGGGGTGGTTTGTGGGATTAGAGCACAGTAAAGAGAGAAACTTTCAGAGTTTAGCAGCGAGTTCCACTTTTGGCAAACAGAACGAAATCGGAAGAATGTCCTCTTCTTCTTCTTAAAAAGGGGCTACCCATAACACATCCAAAGTTACCACTCATTTCCATTTGATATGAGTTAGTTACCACTAATCGGAAGAATCAATACTACTAAGAGTTAGGTTATTTAAAAGCAACAAAACTCCCTTTACAAATCCCATACATGCAGCATTCACACTATCATTTTATGCCTCATCTATTACATATTTATTAGTTTACACTCGTTCAATAATAGAGAAAAAAAGAGGGGGGAAATGCAAAGAACAAAAAATGTTTGCAATAATAATAGAAATAATAATCACACAAATCTGTTAAATGGCTTCCTTCCTACCCCAGCTGGCAAGGAAACAGTAGAATCCACACTCAAATTGGCTATAGATTGCAAAGATTGGTTGTTGTCCAAAGCCCTTTGAGGGTTATTATTTGTTGATGAAATCTTGTTTGAATTTGAGAACAAATTGGGTTTGTTCCACTTGAAAGGGAGTGAAATCCTTGTTTTGGACTGAGTACTCATAGAGGTAGGGGTGGTGCAGCCTATTAGCTTGGCTTTGGCTGAAACTGTGGGAGCCATGTAGTGTGGGACTGAGAAAGGAGGGCAGCTAGTGAGGCTTTCATCATCTTTAAGTCCCACACCAAATGGTGAAGAATCAGCTCCATCAATAATGCTTCTTGGCCTTGAATACGATCTCGAGTTTGCAGGCGGGGTTCGAAACGCGGCCGGGGAGCTTTGGGATGGTTTGGCAGCGGTGGCTGGGAGGATGGTTGATTTTGTAGACTTTGGTGTGAGAGTTGTTTGATCCATATTGTGTAGATGTTGTTTGTTGTTAATACTTGGGGTTGGGTTTTGTTGTGGAGTTTGAGGTGCAAGAAGGAAATTCTTGAGAGTTTGAGGTTCAGACGACGGAACATTTGATGGAGGTAATTGACGCTCTAACCAATTCCACCACCATGGAAACCCTGCAGCCCTAATGTGTGTCGTAACTGCTTGACCTGAATTTGGACTGGCCTTCCACAACTACAGTACAAATTATGAAATGATATAGGATATGGTTTATATTTCATAGAAGTTGGAAATAATATATTTTCTTAACTAAAACTACTAAACTTGTTCTTCTGAATAATTAAACTAAACTAGAACTGTATTATTCAAAGCAGCTTCCATAGCTCATAATTATCATGGAAGCATAATGGTTGAAATGTTTTATAATACCTGATGGGAATATGCGTAAGCCATTGCTCTCTCCCTTTTGACTAAAGCCTCTGCTTTTCTTTGCGATCTTGCTTCTATTTCCTCTCTTGTTAGCAAACTATCATCCCAATCTTCTTGGTTACATGACTCAGACTATATATACATACAGCTTTTCATCGTTAGCTTTTACATTATAAAAACATACAAATATCATTGTTTACTCTTTTAAGTTTAGAGGTAAATTTAATCTTGTAGGCTTAGTTTTTTTAACACTCTCTCATAAATAAGATAAAGACTGCATTTTTTTTTGTAATTTTAATTTTTTTTATGGAATATACATAACTTCACAAATTGAAGAGAAATCATGAACTCACGTACAGCTTGAGTGTGAATGTCCTTGTGGTTAGGGCCATGATGGCGAGGGTGAGTGTGAAGCATCTGAGTCCTTCTAGACTGAATCTGAGACTGAACCCTAGCCAGCAGCTGCATTTGTTTCATTGCATTCATTGTTTGCCTCTTCACATTTTTCCCTCTCACCACTCCTTGAAGCCTCACCAACCCCTTCAATGCTTTAAACCTCCTCCTTGCCTATATATTTTATTCCAACAACCAACACACAACCAACACACCAATCTCGTAAATTCAACTTCCGTGCTCCGTCCCGTTTCATAATAATTTTGATTTTAAAAAGACTATTAACATAATTATTATCAAATAGGGCATTCATTCAACATTTGGTCAAATAATTTGATATAGGTTTGAGGAATAACTTACAGCATAACCTCTGTATGCAGCTTGAATTTTAGTAGCTGATGCATGATGATTTCGAAGAGTCGGTTCAGGTCGAAATGGAAACCCCTTAGGGCGGCTTACAACCGTTGGAGAAGCATTTGTAGGAGTAACAAAGGGAGGTGTTTGTTGCCCTTTCTCATAATCCAGGAAGATCTTCTCAACACTACTGGGTTCCCTAAATAGAGGAATGAAGGAATTGGACTCTCCATGCCTTACTTTTCCAACTTCTTTCTTCTTCTCTTTCTTCTTCCTCTGCTCAAATTCCTGCCAATGCCATTAAGGAGAACAAAACTTAAGGATGGGAGCCAAAGATTGAATTTGCCAAAGTATCCCCGAAAAAGAGATAATTAGCATACATTTCCTGGTCTTTCCTTGGAGTTGGGTGTAAAAGCCCTCTTTATAGCAGCAATCCAACTTCCCTTTTTCCCCATGGACCTAGCATTACTTTTTATCCCTATAATAGAAATGGCAATAATAAGAGGGAAAAATAAAAGTTAGATTTTAATTTCTCTAAAAAACAATTCACCAATGTCTTGTTTGGTAGGGCTTCTTCAGGGATATAAATCTAATAACATCAAATAATTACATTTCTTTTTAAAAAAATTATAATTAATTTGTTCAGATATTTTTAAAATTATTATACAAAATTGGGAATAGTAATTTCAACTTTCAATCGTTAACCACCAAAAAAAAAAGAAATCTTCATAAGAGCATAAAGGAGGGGAAAATAAGCAGAGACAAGAACTCTTCAGTTGTCTTGATTTAGAAAAGTTTGAAAGAAAATTTTAATTTTCTTCCAACTTTTAAAGCCAATGAAGAAGGAAATAGGAGAATTACCCGTCTCAATAAAGAAGAAGCATTATGAGCAAAAACCCAGAAAGAGTTAACAAAACATAGAGATAAAACTTAAATATGTACCTCATTACAAAGCTTGGCTGCAACCAACAACAAAGAAGGAAAAGTGAGAGAGAAGAAGAACACTCCTCAAGCTCTCTCTTTCTCTCTCAACTTCATAGCTTGAAAACAAAATTTGTTCAAATCTCTCTCTCTCTCTCTCTCTCTTGAAGAAAACAACTTTAGATCTGATTTATTTATGATATTTGGGCATCTTTCTGCCCATCTTTCACCCATTAAGAGATTTATAAGTTTTTCTTTTGGTTAAATGATGAGAAAGCTAAGAAAGAAGGGAGTTCGCCATTTTCTCACTCAATGAACCCAACTCCAACTAACTTTACTTGAATGGTAAGAATAATTGATAGACAGTTAGGCAGAGAGGAAAGAACTTTATAACAATGTATCTTTTTTTTCCTTATTCATTTCATTTCCTTTATTATTATTATTATTATATATATCTATATATATCTTCTTTCACTATGATTTGTAACATTTTGGAAGGTGAAAGATCCAAACTCTATCTTGTAGTGTCTTGTCATTAAATTATTATAAGAATAGTACTGTTCCATTTCGTTCATAATCATTTTAGTATATTTTTAAAATCCTATGATTCAAATGATTTATTGGTTCATCTAGGCCTACGCTTTACATCAGTACAAAATATGTTCATATTTATGTTACATCAATTTGCACTAATGTCGTATCAAAATTTTATTATAGTAGATATTTGGAAAAAAAAAAAGTTATTAACAAATCATTGATTTTTTTAATTTCTTTTAAAAATAGAATGATCGATGAATATAAACTATATGCAGATTGAGAGACACAAAAGTTTAACTTTACCGTCAAACATATATATCTTAATAGTTGATTTATACTCAACCAACTAAAAAGTACTGTTAACCGTTAAAGTATTCCATCCTTTTATACCTTTTGAGCATATGAATAAATGCAATGAACAAAAAGTACACTGGATAAAAGGGAAAAAATTAGGGAAAAAAAACCCTAAAAATGGTCAAATTCTTTGATATCGATTAGACAACCACTAAGCTTCCTTTAAAAGTTTTATGTGGAGCGTGGCTTTTAAGCAATACATGATATATTGTGGTTGTAAAATTTGACTACTAATTAAGTCAAGTTTGGACGTACCAATTTATATATATCAAAGGATCTTATGTAAAATTTTGTCTTTCATATATTTCATTTGAATCTTGAAATTTTTCTCTTCCTCTTTTCTTAGGGTTTAGGGTTTTTTTATTTTATGGTTTTTTAGGGTTTAGGTTTTAGGGGTTTAGGGAATATTTAGGGTTTTAGGGTTTAGGGTTTAGGGTTTTTTTAGGAGTAGGCTTTAGGGTTTTTTTAGCTGTTATGGTTAGTTCAGTAGATGACTAGCAATTTCAAATCTTCTGTGGAATGTCGGGATCATGCTAATGCCTAGGAATTTCTCTGTGTTTGCTGCAATGTTCTGTACGTGAGCAAACTAGGCTGAATTAGGTGGTTTGTTGGCCATTGGGAAAGGGATAAAAGTGTTTTCTCTCGTTCATTGAGGTTCTAGATCAGGAAAAGAGGCACATTTAAAGAACTTTAATATATTGTACCTTTGAGTTGGTATCATTTATCAATTCAGATCTGTGTGTCTTAAATTATGAGATAGCATTGCATACGGACTAGTTAAACTTGGTAAATTCTTGGAACAGTTATCAAAGCTGCGGTTAATTAAACTGACTTTTATACAGTGAAATTCAACTCAGGAGCCCATGGTCAGAGGAGGTATGAAGAAAGTAGCCCTGGTTCCAAAGGTGTTTCACATGAAGCTGCAGTCTGTACAATTGAGGATAACATAAAAATTGACGGGTTCTGTGATTTAAACAAGCTTTCTTCTAGCGACAATTTCAATGATGAGGAAATCTTCCAAAGGTAAAATCTTCTATGACTACTAATATTTTACTCTAGATACTTCTGGTTGTGCAGTATCTTCCTGGTTGCTTAATAAATAAATAAATGTCTGCTACTTCAACTTGATCATCATGCCCAACCTATTCGCTTTGTGTCCGGTCATTACTTCTTTATCTGCAGCGGGACTCTGGTCTCCTTCCCCGGCGTCCCGGCAAGATCAGGAGCAGGATGTTATCGTTAAGGAAGGTCACCGAGTGGTAGTGGTCGAGTATGGCGACCAAGGTGAACACG